>JARBWK010000005.1:93264279-93316247 GCA_030556195.1 Anolis apletophallus | reverse complement strand
TGGGATGTGGCTCAGCTATGCTATTTACAGTTTTGCATCATATGGTCCATTGTAAATCAGAGAATGGAAGATTTCTGTGGTGTCTTTATTCCTTGATGCCCTGAGCATGTGCTCATTTTGCTTAATGGTTAATCCAGCCCTGCTGATTGTTTAGTAGTCCATAGTTGTGTGGCTACCTGTACACAATTCATACACATGTATGTTGTTCTGCCTAGAGTTCTTTATATACATATATGCTTGTTGTCCCTTCAGCTAAAAATGGCATTTGCGCATGTCTGGAAAGTGTGTAATTAGATACTTTTCCTGCATGGTTTGGGTCAGGTTACCTACCAGATCATATTCTCCCATGCAATCCACCCCTAACACTTAGTTCCTCTGGGTGGCCTCTATTCCAGTCACCTTCACCCTGAGGACCTTTCATCGGCTGCCCCAAGACTGTGGAATTACCTGCCAGAAGAGTTCCGACAGCCAGATCAGCTGTCGGAATTTAAGACGCAACTGTGAACACCCATCTCTTTTGGCAGGCCGATCTTGTTGATGTCATTTTAATCTGTATTTCAGCAGTAGATTTTAACTTGTATTTTAACTATGTGTATCTTGTATGTCTTTTAATAGTGTTTATCTCTTGTTTTAAAGATGTTGTATTCAGCCTTGAGCCACAGGGAGAGCCGGGTAATCATTTTCTCCCTAAACCTGAACCCAAAGTGGCACACAATCTTTAAAAATATACAGTTTAAACGCCTACATAATATAAATATAGAAATGGAATTAAATATTACAATTATTAAAATATTAAAATGAGGGGGAAAGATTTTTAAAAATCCCAGTACCCCTACAATTATATCAGTATGTACTAGTACTTACAGCAATTATTATCTTTGAGGTGGATGACCTTAGTAGCAACTAGAATGCCAAAACTTCTGAACTTTGGTTTGACAACTCAGTTAATCCCTCTCTGCATGGCAAGCACTTTAAAGCAGTATGACATATATCCTAACAGATAAATATTTTCCCCATTAAAATATAGTGGAGAAACTGAGCTTTCCTTTCAAATAACTGGAGCTGATGTCAATGTGACCAAAGAGAGATGGCGCCGATCTCCAAACAATCCACCAGAGCAAATTGACTGTACCCTTTCTAGTTGGTCCTCATGGAGTATGTGTGATCCTTGCCAGAAAAAAAGGGTAAGTCGTTATGTGATTTGTGTTTGTTAGGAAATAGAATCCTGCTGCCAAAGAACGAGCTGACTAGTTCAAATCAATACGTCTCCCTTTCCAACTCCATACCAGTTCTACTAATCTTTTCATCCCACCATGAACTTCAAGAGTAAGGAAAATGTGGTCCTCTTGTAACGACTCTCCAACACTCGGTAAGGATCACGCGTAGATTGAAAGCACGGTCCAACACGATTTTATTGCAGGTACGACACATGTGAAGCAAAAGCACCTGCCCGCCACCAAAACACAACTTATATACCCCAACCCCCTCCCATCGCCCATGCAATGTCCAGGTAGGGTTGCACCATATCCGGTGATTCAGCATATCCCATAGTCCAAAGGATGTGACCTCATGGCCCCATGAGTCAGCAGTAGAAGTCCAATTGTCCAATGTCCAGGCTCAGAGGAGTTACATCACTTCCCCCTGCAGCCTTGCACACATGTGGAAGTTACCTCACTTCCACATGACTCAGCACAGTCTTATATAACTGGAGCCCAAGGTCACCCAAGAACTAGGGCAAAGGTCGATGCAATCTCATGCCAGGCTGGGAGCTTGAACTTCACTCAAGCTCAAGTCTCCCAGTCCTGACATAACGGCCTCCTCCACCACGTCCTCCCCCCTGTAAAACAAAACATCATTCAATCCGGAGGATGAAAGGGGCCCACATATTTTTTCAGAAGACCACAATGAAACGTGGGATGAACTTTCCCTAAACTCTTAGGCAACAGAAGGGTATAAGAGACCTTATTCACAGCTTTCTCAATTCTAAAAGGCCCAATATACTTTGGACCCAATTTCTTAGATGGATAGCCCAATTTCAAATTCTGTGTGGACAGCCACACTAAATCCCCTTCATTATACTCCTCCCCTTCTCGCCTCTTCCGGTCACCAAACATCTTATACGAACGCTGTGCCTTCCCTAAAGCTTCCGCTACTTCCTTCCATTCCTCCCGGGCTCGTATCTTCCACTCCACTTTCTCCTCCCCTCCCAACTCCAACAGCTGGGGCAAAGGAGCCACCTCCTGACCATAGACTATCTCAAAAGGAGACTTTCCGGTAGATGAATGCACCGAGCTATTGTATGCCACTTCAGCATAGGGCAACAGATCAGACCAATTAGTTTGCTCTTTATTACTAAAAATGCGTAGATAAGCCCCTAACGATTTCTGCGTTCTTTCTACGCCGCCATTACAACAAGGATGATAAGAAGTCGTAAGACGCCTCTGAGCTCCCAACACCTCCAAAAACCGCTCCCAAAACTGAGCAGTAAACTGCACTCCACGATCACTCAAAACTTGTTCCGGGCACCCATGCAACCGGTACACATGCTGCACATACAACTCTGCCAAACGTTCCGCAGAAGGCAACCCCTTCAATGGCACAAAATGGGCCTGCTTCTTCAAAACATATCCAGCACCGTCCAAATGTACTTATAACCTCGACTCAAAGGCAACTCCCCACAAAATCAGTGCTGACATGCGTCCACGGCCTCACAGGAGTAACTACCACCTGAATCAACCCCTGCGGCCGCAGGGGGAACTTTATTCCTGGCACACACCTCACAACACTCCACATATCTTTTCACCTCAGCCCTCATGGCTGGCCACCAATACCGCTTTTTCAAGGCCAGCAGAGTCTTCGTGACTCCCCAATGTCCAGCAGACCTATGATCATGGTTCAACCTCAGCACCTTTTCTCTCATACTCTGAGGGACATACACTTTATCTCCCATGATCCACAAACCATTCAACGACTTGCACTCCTTCTCATGGCTCTGCAACCATATATCACCTACATAACCCTTCTGCAACTCTAAACTCCATTCATCCACTACTCCCTCTTCTTTCTTAATCTCATTCGCAGCCTGCGCCCTCGTCTGCACGGCCAGACCCCAATGTTCTCTGGCAAACACCTCCTCCGCCTTATGCATTTCATTCTCACCCACACTCGGATACCGAGACAATGCATCAGCCACCACATTCTCTTTGCCTTTAATATGCTGGAGCCTGAAATTAAACCGAGCAAAAAACTGCGCCCATCTCACCAACTTGGGAGACAACTGTTGGGGATTTCTTAAATATTGTAGGTTCTGATGGTCAGTCATCACAACAAAAGGAAAGCAGCACCCTCTAAAAATTGCCTCCACGTCTGCAAAGCGTTGCGCACAGCAAACGCCTCCTTCTCCCACACTGGCCCACCTTTTCTCATGCTCCCAAACTTCTTCGAAAAATACGCACACGGCTTCATCCTACCCTGCTCATCCTCCTGCATTAACACTCCACCATACGCCCAAGCAGAAGCGTCACACTGCACCACAAACGGCTTATCCACATCTGGATGCATTAACAACGGCCCATTCGTAAATGCTTCTTTCAACCTCACAAAAGCCTCTTGGCATTCCTTCGTCCACTCCAACCTAGCTCCTGGAGACTTAATCTTCCTGGACTCGCCCTTACCCCTAGTCTTCAGTAACTCGGTAAGCGGAAGAGTTATCTCTGAAAATCCCGCTATAAAGGTGCGATAAAAATTAGCCAGTCCCAGAAAAGCCTGCAATTGCCTACGGGTCTGCGGAGCCTCCCAGCTCAACACATCATCCACCTTGGCCGGATCCATCGCAACCCCACTCTCGCTAATTCTATATCCCAAAAAATCAATCTGATTCTTACCAAACTCACACTTACTCAATTTTACATACAGACTCGCCTGTCGCAGCCTCTCTAACACCTCCCTCACCAAACAAACATGCTCCTCTCTGGTACGCGTCACAATCACGATATCATCTAAATAAACAAACACCCCCTTATACAAAAGGGGGGTGCAACACCTCATTGATCAACTGCATGAAAATACCGGGGCCCCCGGCCAAACCGAATGGCATTACGGCCCATTCGTAGAGCCCGAGGGGGCAAGAAAAAGCAGTCTTCCACTGATCGCTCCTCTTCACTCGCACCATGTGAAACGCGTCAATCAAATCCAGCTTTGTAAAAACTTTCCACCTCCTAACTGCCCCAACAAATCTTTGATTAATGGCAGAGGGTAACAGTTGGTGGTACTCACAGCATTCAAACCTCTATAATCAATACACATCCGCAAACTACCATCCTTTTTCTCACGAAACAACACTGGCGCTGCAATGGGAGACTCAGACCTCCGAATAAACCCTCTTTTAAATAGCCATCTATCTGCTCCCTTAACGCTTCCTTCTCTTCACCGTCATAGCATATATCTTAGGCTTGGGTAGGACAGCCCCTTCCTTAACTTCTATACTACACTGTACGTTGCGGGAGGGGAAGACCCTGAGCTAAAATTGGGTTAAACACATCAACATAATCCCAGTATTCAGCTGGCACCCCTTGTACATCATTCCTAACCCCCTCCCTCTCATTAGGGAACATAGTACCACCCACCACTTCCAATCGATCTTGGGATTAACTTGCTCAAGCCACGGTAACCCCAATACCACCTCATGACCTTTAATGGGGGCCACTACAAAATCAATGCCCCCCCCCCCCAGGGTCCCACCCGACCCTTTAAATCCTTAGTCCCCACGGTGAAAGGGCCCCCCTCAATAGAGGATCCATCTAATTGCGTAAATGTTACAGGTGTTTCCAAGGGCTTTGTACTCCCACCCAAATCCCCAATCAACTTCGGGGACATAATATTCTCTGAACACCCACAGTCTACTAAAGCTTTTCTTTCCACAATCCCATCTCCTTTAATCAAACCCAATGTACATTGAATATTGGAGCTCACCCCAACACTTTTCCCCTCATCATTGTCCACAAAAGCGGCTTTCGCGGAGGCCACCTTCACCGGTTCCAGTGCCTGCCTTTGTCGGCACTGGGACGCAAAATGACCGGGTTGTGAACAAATAAAGCAAAGGCCTCGTCCCTTCGATGGCCTTTTCACTGGACTGGATCGGTTGTCATTGCCACGACGAGCCTCTCCTACACGGAATCGCCCCTCCGCAACACCACGACCGGACCCTCTGGACCTCATGGGTTGAAAACGACGCCGTTGCACCTGGGCAAGAATTCCTTCAACACTGCCAGCCAACTGGATCCAGCCATCAACATCTCCAGGATCATCCCGATGTAGACACCACTCCAGGATCTCCTTACGCAGGCCGTCTTTAAATAATTCCAATAGGGTAGCTGGAGACCACTCCGCAACTTTTCCAGCTAAACCCATGAACTCCTCCGCATACTCAGTGACCGACCGGGATCCCTGATTCAGACAACGTAGCGCCTCCTTCGCCTTAATCCGCTCCAATGGATCTCTAAACCGGCTTCGTATCGCCTGTAAGAAGGCTCCCACGGACTGCAAACACGGGTCTCGACGATCGTGGCATTGAACGTACCACTCAGCTGCCCTTCCCTTGAACACCGCACCGATGGCCCGTACTCGGCTGCTGTCGCTCGGATAGAGATGACCATAGTCCTCCATATGGTCCTGCACCGCAGCGGCAAAGAAGGCTACTTTGCAGGCTTCTCCTTCAAACTCAACCCGCAATGGTTCCTTCTTCAAACGGGCCCCGAATTCCTGGGAAACCGCTTCCCTTCCATGAGGGACCTCAAGCATGGTAACACCTCTTCCCATTCCGGCTTGAGGTAAGGGCCGCCGCGGACTTCCTCCTGGATGGCCACCATTGATCCTCACTCCCAAAGGAGATCTAGGACGCTCAGCTGATAGTCCGCCATCCATCCAAGAATAATAAGTGAAGTCTCCTCCGCCCGGGCACTCCACACCGACTCCATCGGCTCTCTTCGGGACATGGCTCGGGACATCCTTCTCATAGTCTGTTCCATAGCCTCCAGCTTACATCTCATCACCTCCAACTCCGAGGGTGATGCCGGTTCCGTGGTTTCACTACCACACTTCCTTCTAACTGGCCTGTCCTTCGGCACAGTTTCTCTGGGGCCACGCACTTCTGGATCCGTCCAAACTGCCCAGTCCTTCGGAACAGCTTCTCCGATCCCTCCGGCCCTCCGGACCTCCACCTGAACTGGCCTGTCCTTCGGCACAGTCTCTCTGGTCCCATACACTTCTGGATCTGCTTGAACTGACCAGTCCTTCGGAACAGCTCCTCCGATCCCTTCGTTCCTCCAAACCTCAGCCTGTCTGGAGACAAATCTCTCTCTCCTTCGCCGGGCAACCTCCAGGCTCACCTGAGCTTCCCAGAGTCGCTCCGCTTCCTCAAATTCCTCCTCCTGGGCAACAGCACCTTCCATCATTTCATGGTGCTCGTCCGGGCACCCCACTTGGTCGAGAGTGGTCCAATCCCACTCCATAGTGCGCCGGATTTCCTCAGGAGCCGAATCCCATCTATCGATATATTCTTCTTCTCTCCAAGCCAACCTCTCCATTGCTGGGATAGTTGAAAAGGGGCTTTTGCTTCTGTAACGACTCTCCAACACTCGGTAAGGATCACGCGTAGATTGAAAGCACGGTCCAACACGATTTTATTGCAGGTACGACACATGTGAAGCAAAAGCACCTGCCCGCCACCAAAACACAACTTATATACCCCAACCCCCCTCCCATCGCCCATGCAATGTCCAGGTAGGGTTGCACCATATCCGGTGATTCAGCATATCCCATAGTCCAAAGGGATGTGACCTCATGGCCCCATGAGTCAGCAGTAGAAGTCCAATTGTCCAATGTCCAGGCTCAGAGGAGTTACATCACTTCCCCCTGCAGCCTTGCACACATGTGGAAGTTACCTCACTTCCACATGACTCAGCACAGTCTTATATAACTGGAGCCCAAGGTCACCCAAGAACTAGGGCAAAGGTCGATGCAATCTCATGCCAGGCTGGGAGCTTGAACTTCACTCAAGCTCAAGTCTCCCAGTCCTGACAGAGTCTGGACTGGGAATTCTACAAGTTGGTTTTACTTTAAATCAGTTTGCATCATAACTCAGTCTATAAAGCTAAATGACTCCTCTCCTATGCCCTTTTCTTCAAGCCATCATATATTATATGCCAAGAATATTTAGTCCACTTAGTCTACTGCCTTAATTCTATGTATGTGCCTTCCAATTTATGGTGGCAACATGAATTCCAGAGGAAGGAATACTCAGAGGTGGTTTTCCCAGTTTCTTCCTCTGACATATAACCTACAGAACCTGACATTTGTTGACAGTCTCCCATTGAAATAGCACGTTAAAATGCTTCATTGCCTTTAGAACCTTTAGCCCCTTTAGTTTCCATACCTTCTGACACCTTTTTTTTCTAATCTTCAGCCTGCCTCACAAAGGAAATGTCTGATGTTCTAATCCCTGTCAAAGTGACAACATTCCCTTCCCTTAGAAGTTGAATTACAAGTATTTTGACAGCCTTATCCTGTGAACAGTCAAAAAGTTCGGCCATATTCCATGTCAACATAGTACTAGCTCAGCCAACTGGTGTCAGAGGTTTCACTACCACATATACAATACAATATAGATATTTCTCACAGAATTGGCTCATATTCCATAGCAATGCTGCCATCCCAGTTTTTTCAATCATACAATTCAATCTTGAGAGATTTCACTAAAGTTCAAATAAAGATCTTGTTATATATTAATGTAATACTTCATTGTTTGTCCTGGTTCTATTGAACTCAATTTGGGTGCCGATATTTATTAGCATTATATAATGTCTCAGGAAACCCACGGCAATGCAATGATACAAAGATTTTTGCTCTTATATTGAGCCAGATTGTCTGTCTAGCAGCAAATTATTAAGCCCATCTACACTGCCATATGAAATCCATAGAATCATCATAAATTGGCAAGTCATTTGAAAGAACAAACACACAGAGTATCCCTGTTTTTGACTGAAAGATTCACAGTTCGTTTTTTTAAAAAAAAAATTGAACTTTTCCAGTGGCAAAGTGCATTGATACTAAAGCATTGATTCTTATAGACATTAGTGGTAAGATTCCTATTATCTTCATAAGGACATGTAATAGTGTTTTGTCACCAAGCTACAGTGGTCATTTTAAAATCATTATTTCGCTTTTCTTTAAAGCCGCACCTTCCAGATCATTGTCATCTCAATTTTTGCTGTTGTATAAGATAAGAAAAGTGGATGATGTGAACAACAGAGACAGTACTGGAGTAGAAAATGAAGCAGTTTTACTACTCATGTGAGGTTGTATCTAAAGACAAGCAGTTTCCTTCCATAAAACCTTTAGCATATAGTTGAAAGCATGAGAATGAATCCAAGAAATATATGGTTGGGGCCTCTTCAGGTATAAAATTATAAGTATGCCTCAGTTAACAAAGCCCCTGACTGTGTGTGTGTGTGTGTGTGTGTGTGTGTGTGTGTGTGGGTCAGCCAGCTCTTCTTTTTCTTCCTATCCTTTGTACATCAGCTGCTCTGAGACTGTCTATGAGGGAAAGAGGGTGGGATTTAAAACAATGTAAATAAAATAACATTTTAACAGTATTAACACTGAGTGACTGACAGAATGATGCGAAAGGGTGGAGGAAACAGAGATGATCAATGTCTGCAATAAAATTCAATAAGCTTCAGCTGAGAAAGAGTTTGAGTCTACCTTAATTTATTCTACTGTATTCTTATGAGGAGGCTGGAGGGGGGGTTGAATCCTTAACCCTTCCCTACCCCACTACAAGCGTGCATGTGAACATGCCACCAAGTAGTAAGGAAAGTGGCAGCTGCCTCCAGAATCCCTTATTAAGCATACATGAACTGCAAGATGATACATTTATAACAGTGACCACCAAAATGGAACATGTAAGAAACATGGAAACTGATGAAAGTAAAAGGTAAGTTTTTATGCATTCTGGAAGAAACCCTCAAGTGGTCTCTAGAAGGTTCAAAATAATTTTATTTACTTATGCAAAGCTTACTTGACCCAGTTCTTTCTTTTCATATATGCATATTGCTTGTTTTGAACAAAATGTCTGCATGAAGAAATGCTCTTTGTGTATAGACCCATCCCTTTCTATCCATGGTATTTCTGATGCTGGCACTAGATTTTCTGTTAAAGAAGTGATGCCAACAAGCACATATACTTTATTTACCGAGGTATACATGAACTTTTTAATTGACATTTTAAGTGATTCCTTAAAGCAAGACCAATGATACATTGTGTTCGCCTATATTATATCTCACCAGTTGGAAGTGAGATATCTGCATAGCCGTTCTGTATGATAGCACAGGAAAAATTATGTGGTCCATTCACTAGTCTCTAATACCATAATAAGGCAATTATAAGTAAACATGATTTAGGATCGAGAATGGCTTTCTTATATTGAGTGTACTGTATCTGCTGTAACTTGTGGAAGATTTTGGAAGGTGTTAAGGCACTGGTTTAGTATTTCTGACACTTTGTTGAGTACTCCTTAGAGCTGTGCACATATCCATTGATCAAAATGGGCTCTGGCTGTTCCAGCTTTTTCAACCAGCCATAATAGTATGGTCACCACCACCCTTTTTTCCAGCCACAAAAGACCATGTGATTGCTGTCCAGAGCTACTTTTGGTTTCATTCAACTGCACATGGATCAAGGAGAGGTAGCTGTGAACCCACATGGGGTTTCCCTGTAAGCCCTACCCATTGAGAAGAAAGCTAAGAAGTGTCTCTTAGCCAAGCTGAGCCTACATGTTTCTGTTGTGAGCAGACTTCTGAAAGAGACAGATCGTCCTCCGGTTCGCTGGTGATCTAAATGCTGCTCGCAGTTCTGTATCACTTACTTTACTTTTTGACTCAAATAGATATAAAACACTTGTTCTCTGGACCCTTGCCCATCCTGGCTTATAAAATCGACTTGGGAGGGGACTGGTGGATTGGGGGAAAGTGCTCGTGAATACCTCCTTGACCCAAGGCATGATTCCAATCAGATTCAATGAGGCAGTAGTAAGACCACTGTTAAAGATATCAGCACTGGACCCCACAACACAACAACTACAGGCTAGTGAAAAATTCTCCCTTTCTGGGCAAGGTTATAAACACTTAAAAACTGAAGAAATATTTTGGACACTAAGTTCTTTCTATGAATAATACAGTGTACAAGAAGCATTTCTGGATCTTTCATCAATTTTAAGCAGCCATTTCTTTTGCCTATTATAATAGGAACCCCAGCTGTAGCTCAAGATTCCATGAGTTCCACTGATATATTATTGACTTCTAAGTACTGCATATATTTGAATATAAGCCTAGTTTTTATGCTGAAAAAGGCCCCCTGGGCTTATACTCAAGTGAAGGTCCTGGCGGGAAGGCGTGGGGCTGTGTGCCTTCTCCCCTTTTGACAAGGGCAGCAAAAAGCAGCTCATGGACTAGATAGTTTAGAGTCTTAGTGTGAGCCCTCAGACGGCTTAAATTGAACAAGCTACCATCAGTACGATAGCGTATATATATGCCGTCTTCTTCTTTGAGGTCTGCCGTATCCCTTTGGAGCATCAAGATTGTAAATAGGGTTGGTGCAAGAATACAACCTTGTTTCACTCCATTAATTATTAGAAAGGGCTCCGAGAGAGCATCACCGTATCTGACTTGACCGCGTTGGCCCTCATGTAACAGGATAATCATTTTGAGGAATTTGGGGGGACATCCTAGACGTTCCAGGATTTGCCACCGACCTTTTCTACTCACATTGTCAAAGGCTTTGGTGAGGTCAACAAATTTATTTATTATTTATTTCCAGTGTTTATACCCCGCTACTTCTCAATCCCCGAGGGGGGACTCAGTGTGGCCTAACAGACGGCAACAATTCGATGCCACACAATACATAGTAAACAACAGTTACATTAAAATACATTAAAATACACCTAGAATTCAATACATTAAAATACAGTTAATATTAAAACATGTACATTCATCACCATTAAAACAATGTTCCATCCAAAGTCTTAGATCTTAACCACCAATTTCCCAACTGACCAGTCTAAAGTTCCCGCCTCCGGAAGAGCGAGGAGCCGGATGCGGCCGTCGGCGGAAGATGCGTGGCCGCGGAGGAACCCGGGGGCGGCACCGTGGACTGTGGAGACGCCGCCGCACATCAGCCGGCGCCTTAGCGGAACACTAGAGGAGGCCTGCACCTTGTCCTGGCAGTGGGGCCCTGGCTGTCAGTTGGCCCCCGGCCGGTCACCTGGTCGGAAGGGGTTCTGGAGTTGTAGGGTCTGGGGCTCGGATGGGCTACCAGGCCAAGGTGACTTGGGATCTGAGATGTCGTTGGGAGCCCCCTCGGGCTCGCCCTGGGCCCAGGAGAAGAGGAAGACTGGCGGGCGGGAGTCCTCTCTGTGGGGTGATGAGTGGTGGGAGAGCTGCCTCCCCCCCCCCACAGACGAGAAGCTTTGGGGTTTCCTCCTGGGAACTCCCAAGCTGCCTGCTTCTGACTGCTGGTCGCTCCAGCCTGGTGTAACCTAGGAAGTGGCCATCTGCCTGGAGACCTGAGCGGCCCACTGTACTTGTCCTCTCTCCCCTCACCCCCTCCCCACTCCCCCTGTTTTATGTTGTTATTTTGTATTGTGTTTTCTAATGCTGTAAGTCACCCCGAACCTTGGGATGGGACGACCAACAAATCTAAATAAATAAATAAAATAAATAAAGTGCCGAGTCGTGCTAGGGTGCAAACGCTTGGTCCCAAAGCCAGGATTTCACTCTTTTTCTGAATGTTAGGAGGGATGAAGCTGATCGAATATCAATAGGGAGTGCGTTCCACAGACAGGGGGCCACCACCGAGAAGGCCCTCCCTCTCGTCCCCACCAACCACATTTGAGAGGTTGGCGAGAGCGAGAGCAGCCCCCCCCCGGATGATCTTAAATTACGAGGTGGGACATAGAGGCCGATGCGTTCGGACAAGTAAGCTGGGCCAGAACCGTATAGAGCTTTAAAGGTCAAAACCAGCACTTTGAATTGAGCTCGAATTGGACAGGCAGCCAATGGAGCTGACACAACAGGGGGGTGGTAGTAGCTCCCGTTAGTAATCTGGCTGCCGCCCGTTGGACTAGTTGTAGCTTCCGAACTGTCTTCAAAGGCAGCCCCACGTAGAGTGCGTTGCAGTAATCTATTCGGGATGTGACCAGAGCATGGACGACCGTAGCCAGATCAGACTTCCCAAGGAACGGGCGCAGCTGGCGCACGAATCTTAACTGTGCAAAAGCTCTCCCAGCCACTGCCGAGACCTGGGGCTCCAGGCTCAGCGATGAGTCCAGGATCACTCCCAAGCTGCGAACCTGCGTCTTCAGAGGGAGTGTAACCCCATCCAACACAGGCTGTAACCCTATGCCCTGTTCGGCCTTATGACTGACCAGGAGGACCTCTGTCTTGTCTGGATTAAGTTTCAATTTGCTAGCCCTCATCCAGTCCGACACAGCAACCAAGCACTGGTTCAAAGTCTGGACAGCCTCCTTGGTGACAGGTGGGAAGGAGTGACAGATCTGGACGTCATCTGCGTACAGATAACACCTTACTCCGAAACTCCGAATGATCTCTCCCAGCGGTTTCATGTAGATGTTAAATAACATCGGGGACAGTACTGAACCCTGAGGGACTCCACACGACAACGGTTGTGAAGCCGAACAGGTGTCACCCAATGACACCTTCTGGGTACGACCTTCCAGGAAGGATTGGAGCCACTGCAAGGCAGTACCCCCAAGCCCCATATCTGCAAGGCGACCCAGAAGGATACCGTGGTCAACGGTATCGAAAGCCGCTGAGAGGTCCAGCAGAACCAACAGGGACACACTCCCCCTGTCGAGTTCCCGGCGTAGATCATCTACCAAGGTGACCAAGGCTGTTTCAGTACCATGTCCCTAAAGCCAGACTGTGCCGGATCAGGATAATCAGTGTCTACCAAGAACCCCTGGAGTTGCGAAGCCACCACACGTTCCATGACTTTGCCCAAAAAGGGGAGATTGGAAACTGGCCAATAGTTCACTAATTGAGTGGGGTCCAGTGATGGTTTCTTCAACAGCAGTTTTATCACAGCTTGCTTTAAGCTGGCTGGAATTTTGCCCTCCTGTAAGGAGGCATTAACCACCACCTTAACCCACTCTGCCAAACCCCCTCTGGCTTCCTTTATCAGCCAGGATGGGCAGGGGTCTAGGATGCATGTGGTGGGCCTCGCCTCTCCAAGGATCTTGTCCACATCCTCGAGCTGAACCAATTGAAACGAATCCATGAAAACCTGACAAGCAGATGCTCGTGTCACATCCTCAGAGACTGCCGTTAAAGTGGTATCGGAACGGATCAGCGCCACTTTTTCTGCGAAGGCCTTCGCAAATTCTTCACAGCGTACCACTGAGCCATCAGGGATCTCGCACTGTGGCGGGTTTTAAAGACCCCTAACGACTTGGAACAGTTCCGCTGCACGGTTCTTTGCGGTGGCCACCTTGGCCGCGATAGATGTTTTTTGTGCGGCTTTTGTTGCTGCGTCATAGGTCCTCAGGTAGGAGACCAGACGCGCATGAGCTGATCTGCTCCGCTTCCGACGCCACACGCACTCTAGCCTCCTCTTTTTTCGTTTCATTGCTGCCAGCTCCTCAGTAAACCAAGGAGCTGGTTTAGCTCGGTTACTCGAGAGGGGGCGTTCTGGAGCGATCGTGTCAATAGCCCTTGTCATGTCCCTGTCCCAGAGTGAGACAAGAGCCTCAACAGGGTCACCTACCGAGGAGGCGGGAAAGTCCCCAAGAGCCGTCAGGAATCCATTCGGATCCATAAGTCTCCTGGGGCGGACCATTCTAATAGGTCCACCACCCCTGCGGAGGTGGAAAGGCACAGTGAGTCTAAACCTGATCAGGTGGTGGTCGGTCCATGGCAAAGGAATGATGGTCATTTCCTCCACTCCGCCACCGTCTTCCCATCCCTGGCAGAAAACCAGATCTAGCGTGTGTCCTGCACTATGGGTGGGACCCGATATTAGCTGGGACAGGCCCATGGTTGCCATGGCGGCCATGAAATCCTGAGCCGCTCCTGATAGAGTGGTCTCGGCATGGACGTTGAAGTCTCCCAGCACGATGAGCTGCTGAGATTCCACGGCCAGGCCAGAGACCACTCCGGCTAGCTCAGGTAAGGAGACTGTAGTGCAGCGGGGTGGTTGGTACACTAGCAGAATCCCTATCCTGTCCCGATCACCAACCCTTAGGCCGACACATTCGAACGTGGTTGACTGTGGGATGGGGCATTTGGTCAAGGGGATGGAATCCTTATAGACCACTGCGACTCCCCCTCCCTGCCCTCCCGGTCTTGCAAATGTTACATAGACACCTTTGTTCTGCTCTCTACATTTCTCTTGCAGTTGTCTAAGGGCAAATACTATATCTGTGGTGCTTCTATTAGCTCTGAAGCCGCATTGGCTTTCAGGGAGAAGTTCTTCTGCAATAGCAGGAACTAATCTGTTCAGGAGTATCCTTGCAAGGATTTTTCCAGCAATGGAGAGCAGTGTTATACCTTTATAGTTTGAGCAATCGGATTTTGTTCCTTTTTTCTTATACAGGGTGATGTTAACTACATCTCGGAGATCTGATGGCAGTTCACCTTTTTCCCAGCAACTCACAAGGAGCTTGTGGAATTTAGCATGGAGTACATATTCAGACTTGACAAAAAAAATCTTTCTTAGAATCTGTTTATCCTAACCCACTGTCACAAGAAAATATTAGAAACACACATTTCTAGCTTATATATGATGTGATGAATGCTACATTCACACTACATTTTAAAATTATGGATAGAATAGAGGGAACCGGGCATTTCTCATAGATGTCAAGTACTGTCAATAGTCGAGATCTGTACCAACTCAGGATGCATTAATTTAGGAGAGTAGGAATTAATAATATCTTTTATGTTACAGTACAGATTTGCCCGTGTAGAACAACCTTCCCAGTATGGCGGCGACCGATGTGATTATGCTGACAAAGAAACTGAAGACTGTGTTGCAAATAGACCTTGCAGAAACACTGTTAGATGTGAAGGCTTTGTGTGTGAAACAGGTTAGTAAATAAAGTGAAAAGCTTCCTTCTATTTGAAAACATCACTGAAATGCACATATACAGGGTGGATTATGTGAAAAAGATCTTGGAGTCTTAGTAGACAACAAATTGAACATGAGCCAACAATGTGATGCAACAGCTTAAAAAGCCAATGGGGCATTGGGCTGCATCAAAAGGAGTATAGTGTCTAGAACAAAAGAATTAGTGGTGTCCCTCTCTTCTGCTTTGGTCAAACCTCATCTGGAATACTGTGTCCATTTCTGGACACCATAGTTGAAGCTGTTGACAAGCTAGAACATGTCCAAAGGAGGATGACTAAAATGATCAAAGGTCTGGAAACAGTGCCCTGCGAGAAACAGCTTAAAGAACTGGGTATGTGTAACCTTCAGAAGGGAAGGTTGAGAGGAGACATGATAGCCATGTTTAAATATTTGGAAGAATGTAATGGGGAGAGGGAACAGTTTTTTTTCTTAGAGCAATGACTTCAAATTACAGGAAAGGAGAGTCCACCTCAACATTAGGAAGAACGTCCTGACCATGAGAGCTGTTCAACAGTAGAACTCACTGCCTTGGAGAGTGATGGAAGTTGCTTCTTTGGATGATTTTTAGCAGTGGGTCATGGGCCATTGTTCTGGGATATTTTGATTGTGCCTTTCCTGCATGGCAAGGGGTTGGACTGGATGGCCCTTGTGATCTCTTTCATCTCCGTGATACTGTGATTCTACCTCTTTCTATCAAATTGAATTTGGCCTTAATCAAACAAATGCAGGAACATCGTGATTCTGGCCTGCTTAAGCTATGGTAGATTACACTGCATGGTATCTCAATTGAAAACTAATGATGGCCAGATTCTTTTGGTTAATTAATTACCCATCTAGAGCAAATCCATTAAACCTATTGTTGAATGCTGAATCGGCATGTTGGTAAATCCCATTGATCTTCTCTAGCTGTCACAAACAATAGGATTCAAACTATTTTTTGCATGGTGGGAATCTTAAAAAGATCTTAAAATAAATCTTGTCATGAACTTAAATGGGAAAGACAAGCATGTGTCCACAAAGCTTGATATTTATGAAACCATGAATTATATCTGGAAGACGCACATGTGTCTGTGTGCACACAGAGAGCCATGTATTTGTTCTTATCTTTCCTTATGGAATCAGTGTACAAGGCCAATGCAGAACAAAATATTGATTGATTACAATTGTGTGAGCTCCAGAGTAGGGTAGCATTTCCCATATGTGAAATTAGGCTATGGCTGGATTTACTAGGGAATTGATGCAGCCCCTCCTTCATAGCCATTTCATGCCTGGTGAAATCAGTGTGGAATTGAAGAAGCATCTAGATATGCTCCTGTAGCTAGATATGAAAGTATTACAATACTTGTTGAAACCTCTGAAAGTAGACCTCAACAGAGAGGAATATAGCCAGATACTTCTCCAGTCTATGCCTGCTGGGGAGAGGACTGAAGCAGCATGGAGGGAAGAAGCGAATACTAATATCGATATTGATCAGAAAGTTAATTTATGCAGACATACATTTAATTTATTCATGGGTATGGAACTAACAGGATGACAACCATTGTCTCAAACGTCGGGTATGACTATTAATGGGATTAAATTAGACCTGATCTGTTTCTGCAGTCCATTTTGCAGTGGCCCATATAGTTAAAAGTGAAACCGTTTAATTATAGTAAGGACATATGTTTGTTTTTGATTATTTTGGTATTTCTTTGATATTTTTACAAATTTGGTTTATCTGGGGGGGGGGGGAGTTAAAAATGTAAGCCATTAATTTACTGAATAAATGTTATTTATCCAAACTACTGATAATTATTACTATCTGACGAGGGATATCAACTGGAGCAAGGAGATCTAGCTTCTCAAGTTATTATAGATCATTATAGTAATAACACAATTAGCCAAATGTTTCAAAAGGGTAAGCATTTAAAAGAAATACATAGCTGTAGCAATCAAAGTTCATAAAATGTATTAAGAGTTATGTTGTCCACCTTTGTTGGAAAATAATCGGGGCAATTATTATGTCAATTTCTACAACCAGAAAACTCTAAGATTTTTTTTCAATATTTGCGGAGTGGCAACATTTTGCAGACCAGTTCTTTAGCTATTGCTTTGGTGATGGATAGAACAGATAAGCCTACACACTATAAGATTGTTAATACTGAGAGTAACTAGAGCAGAACCATTATAGATCCAATGTAGAATAGATCTAATGGGGATTTGATAAATCTATAGTCATGTAAATTCTATTGATTCAATGCTTGTATTTTAGTGGGATTGACAATTAAATGTAAATTAATGTTGATTAATGCATATGGAATGTCAAAAGGAAAAAAGACCTCGCATTTGAAACATAAGTGAGTAGCAAAGTGGCACTGAAACTTTGTACTTTCAAAACAAATATAAAATCTATAAGTAGTGAGAATTCTAGAACGCATCAACAATGGTAGATTGCATATTTGTTGCATTTCGTTTTCATCATTGCAGTTTTCTCAGTTCCTTTTGTTTTATGACTTGTCTCTCCTATGAAATGCAATCCAGTTCACAAATCGTCAAATTATAAATGGTGACAGTCTTAAGGGATAGTACCAAAATGCGTCATGCTGTAGATTTCTCCTAATCAAATAAGTATGTCAGGTTATATAACACAGTGATAAGAACAATTTTGAAAAACAGGCTGATATAAATTGCGTCTGTATGTTTTAAGAGGGACAGAGGCATAAAACTGCACCTATTAACCTAAACGGTAATATCAGATTAACAATTAATCAGTACATTTCCATTCTGCATTGTAGGAAGATGTATTAATCGGAGGCTACTTTGCAATGGTGATGATGACTGTGGGGATCGGTCGGATGAAAAAAATTGCAAGAAAGTGTTTAGGAGATGCAGCCAGCCCATAGAACAATATTGGGGAATACAGATGCTAGCAAGCGGGTAAGATTTTCTGCAGAATATAAATAAGATTCACCTAGATTTAGTGTCTAGAACTGTTCATATATATATATTAAGAAATGTTTGTGCAAATTTGAAGCTATTAGAAGAAGAGCTAGTTTACACATTTTTCTGAAGGATAGCTCTAGAATAATTTTGGGGAACCAATGAGAAGAACATCCTGAAAAGACATCAACTAGCATGAGTCTGAATTTGGAGCCTGAACCTGAAGATGCTATTGCTTTTATATGCTACAAGGGTGACGACTGTAAAAAAAATGCTGTTGAACAATCATAGAACGATCTTTCCTTTGTCTTTGAAAATGAAATTGCTTCATAATATAAATTTAATAGATCTCCTTAGTGATTTTCATTGTGTTCTTAAACAGAAGGTTATTTATTTCTTAATAAATCTTTCTACAGAGGAATTTTAATCTAATGTGTTTTGAGAGAGTTGTTAACCCAATTATATAAAGATCAAGAGGGGGGGGGAGATAAAATCATTCCATAAATGTAAAAGTACAGGCAGTACTTGGGTTATGAACAAGATAGGTTCAGTAGGTTTGTTGCAAAGTTGAAATTGTACGTAAGTGCAAAGAGGTACATTTTTAAAGCTCCAGTCAAATTACACACATACACACACGAGAGAGAGAGAGAGAGAGAGAGAGAGAGAGAGAGAGAGAGAGAGATGGATAGCATAAGGAAGGGTTAACACCCCCATGTTGTTTATCTTGCTGTCTGTGTCCCTGTAACAGTTGGATTTTGAACACATTGTGCTTGCTGTAGAAACAAGGGTTGGTGATAAAGCTTCAGTAGAGACAACTTTTTCCCAATATAACTTTTCCAGAAGCAAAATTCACTTCTGAGGCATAGATTTCTCTCACTTCTTGTTGTCTCACCCCCGTTCGTAATTATGAGTTGTTTGTAAATCAGATGTTTGTAAATCAGGAACTACCTATTAGGCTTGTGCATTTTGGCTGAACCTCGATGTGTTTCTGCTGGCCGGACACCAGTAGACCCCCCCCCCCCCCGTATCCATTTCCATGAGCCTCCCAAAAATGGATGGGTAGCCGGATAGCCATTTTCAGTCTGTATCCGAAAAATGTGGCTTGTTCCGGCCCATTAGCAACAATGAGGTACTTACAAGGCTCCTGGGAGCCTCTCATTTTTTTTCCTTCAAGGGATCCTGGATGTCAGCAATGGGGTTAAGAAAGCAACACACCCTTCCTGGGAGCCTTTCATTTTTTTTTCCTTCAAGGGAGCCTGAATGTCAGCAACGGGATTAAGAAAGCACCCTATCCAGCCTATTATGGGGGGGGGGGGTTCCCACAGACTCCCCTTCCATATCCTTAATTAAGACCCAGATTAAATGCATTAGAGTTAAGGTACCACTCTTTCTGTAATCCTTTCCCTTCTGTTTGTAGAGGAAATCAGGCTTAATGCTTCATTAAAGCTGTTTCTTTCTACTCTAGAGACAGGTTTCATGGTGCATGTGCTTTCTCCCTGCACTCAGCTTTCCAAGGCATTTAAGGAGGCTTCTCAATTCCCAGGGAAGAAAGAGCAATTGACCTAGAGCTATCTCCCTGGGCTTCTTCTTTTTCTCTACTGCAGGCCCTGTCTGGAGTGGGTATGCTTCAATCTCTGGGTTTAATGCTTCCTTCAAGCTATTTCTACTTTCTACTCTAGAGGACACTTTGACACTGTGAGCAGAAAAGGTCTGTGGCAGATTCTGGAATGACTAGGATGTCCCCACAAATTCCTTAAAATGATTATCCTGCTACATGAGGGTCAGTACAGTCAAGTCAGATATGGTGGTGCTCTCTCAGAGCCCTTTCTTATAACTAATGGAGTGAAGCAAGGTTGTGTTCTTGCACCAACCGTATTTACAATCTTCTTCAGCATGATGCTCCAAAGGGCTATGGCAGATCTCGAAGAAGAAGACGGCATATATATATATATATATATATATATATATATATATATATATGCTATTGTACTGATGGCAGCTTGTTCAACTTAAGTTGTCTGAGGGCTCGCACGAAGACTCTAAACTATATAGTCTGTGAGCTGCTTTTTGCAGAAGATGCTGCCCTTGTCGCCCATTCAGAAGCAGCCCTGCAGCGCCTAACATCCTGCTTTGCAACAGCTGCAGAGCTGTTTGGGCTGCAAGTCAGCCTGAAGAAAATGGAAGGCAAATCTGTGCTTAAGTCCATTCAGCAGTTCACCTACCTGGGAAGCATCATCTCTTCAGATGCCAAGATTGATAAAGAGATAGATCACAGATTAGCAAAGGTATACAGTGCATTCAGAAGGCTTCACAAAAGTGTCTAGAGTAACAAATACCTGAGGCAAAGCACACAAATCAGTGTGTACAGAGCTATCATACTGTCTATTCTCCTATATGTCACCTATTGCCAACATTTACGACTCCTCAAACACTTTCATCAGCGCTGTCTTCACTCAATCCTAAATGTACACTGGACTGACTATGTGATTAATGTTGCTGTCCTTGAGCAAGCAGGGATCACCAGCATTGAGGCCATGCTATTGAAAACACAGCTGTGCTGCGCTGGGCAGGGCACGTCTCTAGGATGGAGGACCCCCACCTCCCAAAGATACTACTCAATGGTGAACTCGCCACAGGTCAGCGCAAGAAAGGCGCCCCAAAAGGACACCCTGAAACAACATCTCAGACTTGGCCAGGTATAAGGACTCCCTGAAACAACATCTCATGCTCAGCCATATTGATCACCAACAATGGTCCACCCTGGCCTCACATTGGGAGGCATAGAGATGCTGCGGCCTCTTTTGAGAAGGACATGTCAAACAGGTCTTGAAGAGAAACGACAACGCAGAAAGAACCGCAACTTGGAAACAACATCACCCAAGGAGACTTTCTGCTGTGCTTTCTGCAACCAGACTTGCCTATCTCGGATTAGCCTTTTACAACATGCTTGTAAAAAGCATGGGATGAGTCCTTTCTAAGAATCTTTGTTCATGAAGTAATGCCAGAGAAAAAGCTATTTCTACATTCTACTCTAGAGGAGAGATAACTAGGTGGTCACAGTTTTCAGAGAATGGTGATTTTCTTTTTGTTTTCTGGGATTTATTATTATTATCTTTTAGAAGTGTTTGAAGGAGAGGAATTGAAGAAGAAAAAGCTAAACGGGTGACTCTCCCAAGCCTCCAAATGTGCACGTGCACCCCATCCACCCATCCACGCACATCCCCAACTTCCAGCCGGTCCCACTAAATAAAAGGAATCAGGAAAATTAAGGACAATCAAAATGATTCAACTGTGGTGCCAATGTTGCAACCTGGGCCTGGAGATTCCCTCAGTAAACCACCACGAAGCAGCTGTGATTAAATGCTTTATTTAGAATAGGTAAAAAAGAGGAAAGAGATAAAAGTATAGTCCACTGATGCTCCCAGCATCTAAGTATTGCAAAGCAATAGTTCCAAAAGAGTTGAAAGATCCAATAAATGAAAAAGTAAACTTGGAGCCCCAATGGGCTTAAATCCAGAATAAGTTCTTGGCAAACGAGGGCTGGACTGGAGACTTGAGTAATGTAGAGGCACAGTGGCCTGGTCCTTGGAGCTTAGGTTCCATGAAGCTTGGCAAGGGAAGTTAAACGTTGGCGTGAGATTCCGAGCGCCACCAGCAATCCACTTAAATAGGTCCCGCAGGGTGTTGATTTCTGAGACGCTGGCTGCGTCGTAACTCTTTCCCATGGGCAGTTTGTGGGGGTGACTTTCTCAAGCCCTTCAAGGAAGGCAAGTATGTCAGCTCATTAACGGCCGCACCTGGAGATACAAAGGCTGTGGCCAGCCTTGACTGCTGGCTGACTCGGAGGCCTCCGCAAAGGTTTCTCTTTAGACTTGATTAAGGCCTGTGATTTAACATGGCTTCGGTCTTGCTGGGCTATGGGATCAGGCTGGGGCATGACAGCCAAATAGGGGAGGAGGAGCCAAGATCGGTTGCCACACGGTCCCATTACAGACAGGAATCCGTGACAGCTGGCCCCTTGCCATTACGGGCACCGAAAGCCAGATTGGCTGAAAAGGGATTCGGGCTCAGCCTACTACCTATATAAGATGTTCTGCAGTTGTATTACCAATGAAAGCAAAACAGAAAACTAAGAAAATCTGACTGAATAGAATTTACTAATGAATGTGTAAATGTCATGGCTTTAACCATCTCTCTTATTTCCAGGTTGAATATTTTCACAAATCACCTGGAAGGCTTAGTTCTTGACCACAAATACTATGCTGGTGCTTGCTCGCCACAGAATATTGCAGGCACCAATTTCAGGAAACCATCCAATGTAGAAAGCTATTTGGCTGAGGTATTTGTCTAATAGCTGTTTTTTTCCATTCAGATTTGTGACATTGCTGACACGTTACACCATTAGTTAAAGTGACATTTTTATCTTATACTTATCTATTTTATATATACTGTATATGTTCCATACTTTGTTTGGATCAAGACATGCCCTGCATTGCTTCGTCAAATGATTTTTTTTCAACACAAACACTAAGAATGCAATTTTAATGAACAAGTTTTTATTGTTTCATGTGGTTTAAAATGTTTTAATTGACTGATTTGTTTAATTCCATTTTATTTGTTTGTTATGAATTTTAATATGTAATTATTTATTGTGCGCTGCCTTGTTTCTCAATCAAGATAAATGTGGGTTGATATAATAATAATAATAATAATATCACATTCACAAACCTATCTGAAACCTTTAACAGTTCCCAAAGCAATATAACAGATATCCTGCTAATTTCAACCAAATTAGAGTTAACTTGCCATATATATTCATGTGTAAATTGACCACATGTGTAAAGTGAGGGCAGGTTTTGGAGCCAACATTATGAATTGTGGGTTTTGATGTGATCATGCAGAGGGGGGAGCACCAATGTTGTATCAGGGACCACGTGTGACTGACAAGCAGCACCACTATTTTTCTGTCCAGTTTGCTATAGCAGAAAGAATAGAAAGCATGGGTGCTTATTTAAGTTCTCCTAGGACCAATTAATCTCTTGCTTTTCACCATATTATTCAGAGAATGGGATGGTTACTTTTTTGATAAGAGTATGGTACTCACATTGATCCACTATTAAGCTGACCCAAGTGATTATTTCACTAACATTTAAGACTAATACATGAATATATAGTATAGTTTTCTTCTTGTCTGATTTAAAATATATTGCCAAAAGATGCACTTAATTCTTTAGTTTGCTTATATTTCTTAGATAACTAACACAAGCGGGTAAGACCAATGTATTATATAAAATATATATTTTTATATTTTATTTTCTTATATAGAGGGCTTAAAAGCCTGTCATAATCTATATAGTGCAGTGTTAAATACAACATAGTAGAATACACAAACAGCGGGTCGCGTTTACATACCAGCTACTAGACGATATAAAGGAGCAGGGTGTGCGAAAGGGAAAGGATAAAGTTCCGCAGCAACGGGAAGAGCTTACTCCAAGCGTAAATACTGTCCCAACATGGAATATAGTTCCACAGTCTGATGATGCCCTGACCCTCAAAACCACATCTAGGGGGAGGGGGGTGCACGAATGGGGAAGGAGGAGGTTGCTCTAGCTGCGAATGTTCCAATGGAGAAATCCCAGACACAATGCGATGCACGCCGTAAATAGCAATCCAATGCTCCCGTAGGGGAAAAGGTGTAGCGATCCCGCTGTAGCCTGTTCAATGGCCAAGCCCAAGGTGGAAGGACGCGGAGGGCCACAACGGTTGAGCTGCAGGGCCCAATCCGTTTCACTAGGGCTTTGTCAAGCGGCAAATATTCAACAAGGCAAAATGCTCTGCATCACAGGAGTACAATTTCTGTAATCATAATATACACATGTACATAAGTATAAGCAGAAGGTCCATAAAAGTACAGCACATGAGGAAGGATGGATACATACATACCAATCAAGGGTGTTATCCCGCATAGTAACATCCTGCGGACCCGAAGGTGGAGGCGCATAGACAGAAACAACAATTATATACCCAAATTTAGGCAGCTGATTTACATTAATAGGGCGTTTACTGATAGGGGCTCGTTTAATCCCAGTGGTGACTCTGTTTGGAGGCTCATTATCCACCATGATTCTCTCCTAATTAGGGCATCCTGTATGTTTTGATGGGGGTGTGTTCTGACCTTTTCCAATGCTGCAAATTTAAAGGATCCTGGAGAATGTTTTTTGTCCAAGAAATGTTTATACAAAATTGAATTATCATTGGAATTCCGGACCCTTGAGCGATGTTCAGACATCCTCGTCTTCAAGGGGCGGGACGGTTGACCAATACAGTATAGGCCACACCCACAAATTATGATGTACACGCAATTTTCTGAATTACAATTGGAGAGATCTCTAATGGTGAAAGTCTTTTTCGATTTAACACTGGTGAGTTCCTTAGATGTGTAGACCTGACTGCAAGAAGAACACCCCCCACATGATGCAGGGCTACTTCCAGCTGGGCTCTGTTGCGCTCCATGTGGCAGCATGCCAGTAGCACAGAGAAGTGGATCTGAGAGGAGTCAGGTATACACTGACTGCTCTGGGATCTGTTTCTCTCCATTATTCATAGAAGAAGCTGGGGAGGAAGTGGGAGGAAGCAGGGGATAGTGGGGAAACATTGTGGGAAGGGATCCCATGATGATAAGGGAACACAGCATTATGCTGGCCCACGGTTTCCTCCACTGTCCCCCAGCTTCTTGGCTTCCATGTGATGAGGTCCTGAGTCACTATTTTTATTATTATTTTCATCCTCAAAGTTATAACATATTTCTCTAGCAACCTGTTAGGCAGTTACAATGTTGCAAGCTAGACTTCCAATGCCATGTAATCCAATTTGCAACCACACCACAACTACAAATGCATCTGAAAGCCACCTTAATTGCCAGCCCTCCTGAGTGATGGAGATCTATGGTGCTTGCAAGTGGGGTTCTGTAGGCTTATTTGCCCAGTCTTCTCCTGCTAGTAAGAAATGGTGTGAGGCACAGAAGAAATAGGTCCCATTACAACTCTTTGTTACAATTTCTCTTGCTGTCCATATCATCATGCAAAGACTTGCTTGGCAACACTACAGACTCCATCATTTGGGACTTCTGAACGGTCTTTAAGACACGGCTGAGAGATTGGACCAAAAGATAAGAGCTTTGCTTTAATATCACAGCTATTCCTTCAGTGCAGGATCTCGGCTGTTATTGAGATTCTCTCTTTTCCAAGTCAACATGAAAACAAAAACTGTGTGGATAAAATATACCAAAAAAAGTCATTCAAATGTTACTTTATTTTTCAATATTTTTCATCCTCATATTACCATACCATATTCTCCCTTATTTTATGTGTGAACAAAGAGCTTCTTTTTGGTTTTTTGTCTAGACCAAAGGCACATATGATTTTACTTCAACCGAATATGAATCTTACTCAAGTTTTGAACAAAGTGTTGATAGCACCAAGTCGAAACAAACAAGCTTCAGCGTTGGATTAAGAATACCAAGTGTATTTCACTTTGGTTATAGCCAAGATGATACAAGATACAAGAAATTTGTTCAGAGAACAAAACAGTTTTCTTCAACGGTAAATACACTTTTGCTTAATTCTAGGTATATTTTAAGTAGAATAATGGATTGTGCACATGCACATATTTGAATCAGAATTCCACAATCACCATATTCAGAAGTTACACTGGTAGGGATGATTATGAAGAAGAAAAACATCAGGATTCAAGGTTGCATTCAAATTAAAGCAAAATCAACAATTAAAAATAAACGTACAAAAGGTTAAATACGCAATTTTGTCCCTAAACCATTCTAGGAAGCACTGGAGACAATAAGGTATAAATTTGTTTTGTCTTTAAAAATCCTCAGAGACTTCAGTGGGGGACTAGGCTCCAAATGGTGCCCACCTTCACTTTAGAACATAAGAACATAA
This sequence comes from Anolis apletophallus, assembly GCA_030556195.1. Lineage (NCBI taxonomy): Eukaryota > Metazoa > Chordata > Lepidosauria > Squamata > Anolidae > Anolis > Anolis apletophallus. Next base: position 93,290,175 of record JARBWK010000005.1, on the reverse strand, counting down.
GAAGAGCCATGCTGAATCGGACCTCAGCCCATCTAGTCCAGCATTCTGTGTCACACAGTGGCCCACTAGTTGTACACGGGGATCTCTAGCAGAAAGGAGGGCAAAACCCTCACCTGCTCCCGACCCCCCACAACCAGTACCCGGGGGAAATCCTGCCTGCCTCCATCAACACAGAGGTGGCACTTGGATGTCCATTTCAGTAACTACTGATTCCCTTGGTATCCATGAATCTGTCTAATCCTGCCTTGAAGCTGTCCAGGCTGACAGCTGTCACAACCTCCTCTGGAAGTGAGTTCCATAACCCAATGACCCTCTGGGTGAAGAAATATTTCCCTTTATTAGTCCTAACTTTCCTACCTTGGAGCTTTAGGGAGTGCCCCTAGTCCTAGTGTTGTGTGACAGAGAAAATATTTTTCTTTATTCACCTTTTTTATCCCATGCATGATTTTATACACTTCGATCAAGTCACCTCTTAAACGCCATCTTTCAAGGCTGAAAAGACCAAGGCGTTGCAACCTGATTTCATAAGGGAGCTGCTCCATCCCTTGGATCATTTTTGTTGCCCTTCTTTGTACCTTTTCCAGTTCCGTTATATCCTTCTTGAGGTACGGTGACCAGAATTGTACACAGTACTCCAGATGTGGCCTCACCATAGATTTGTAGAGAGGCAATACAACATTTGCCGACCTATTTTCGATTCCCTTCCTGATCATGCCAAGCATAGAATTTGCTTTTTTCGCTGCTGCCGCGCACTGGGTAGACATCTTCATTGAGCTGTCCACCAAAACCCCAAGATCCCTTTCCTGGTTTGTCTCAGAAAGCTTTGATCCCATCAGTTGATAAGTGTATTTGGGGTTCTTTGCCCCGATGTGCATGACTTTACACTTGTTTAGGTTAAAATGCATTTGCCACTTTGTTGCCCATTCACTCAATTTCGAGAGATCTTTCTGGAGCTCTTTACAATCATTTTCATTTTTAACTACCCTGAACAATTTAGTGTCGTCTGCAAACTTTGCTACCTCAGAATTCACTCCTACATCCAGATCATTAATGAATAAATTAAAAAGTAACGGACCCAAAACTGAACCTTGGGGTACGCCACTTCTCACCTCTTTCCACCCAGAGAAATGTCCGTTTATTACCACCCTTTGTTTTCTACAGTTTAGCCAGGTTCCAATCCAGGACAAGACCTGTCCTCTGATTCCATGGCTGACGAGCTTATTTAGGAGCCTTTGGTGAGGACTTTGTCAAAAGCCTTTTGAAAGTCAAGGTAAACAATATCGACTGGGTCCCCTTTATCTATGTGTTTATTTACACCCTCAAAGAATTCTAACAAGTTAGTAAGACATGATTTGCCTTTGCAGAAACCATGTTGATTTTCCTTCAGCAATGCCTGTTCTATGTGCTTAGTAATTTTTTCTTTAATAATGGTTTCCATCACTTTGCCTGGAACTGAGGTTAGACTAACTGGCCTATAATTTCCTGGATCACCCCTGGATGCTTTCTTGAAGATCGGAGTTACATTTGCCTCCCTCCAGTCCTCGGGTACAGTGCCTGATCTTAGAGAAAGGATATATATTTTGGCTAGAATTTCAGCAATTTCACACTTGAGTTCCTTAAGAACTCTGGGGTGGATGCCATCTGGCCCTGGTGATTTGTTGACATTTAGTTTAGTAAGGCATGTGAGAACATCTTCCTTGTTTATCTCTATCTAGTTTAATTCATTTAATTCCCTCCCTGAAAAAACTGACTCAGCTGCAGGCATATGTTGTCTGTCCTCCTGTGTGAAAACGGAGGCAAAGAAGTCGTTTAGCCGCTCAGCAATCTCCTTGTCTTCACTTATTGTCCCTTTCTTACCATTTTCGTCAAGTGGCCCAACTGCTTTTCTAATTGGGTTTCTACTTCTGATGTACTTAAAGAAGTTTTTGCTATTTTTTTTAATATTCTTAGCTATATGTGCCTCAAAATCTCTCTTGGCTTTCCTGACGGTTGCTTTGCATTTAGTTTGCCAGAGCTTGTGTTCCTTTTTGTTCTCCTCAGTAGGAAGAGCCTTCCATTTCTTAAATGAGTTTTTCTTCTTTCCAATCACATCTTTTACTTCATTTGTAAGCCATACCGATGTCCTCTTGGACTTTCCCGGCCTCTTTCCTATTTTAGGAATGCATTTTAGTTCGGCTTGTTTTAAAGTATTTTTAAACAGTTCCCAAGCATTTTGGAGAGATTTGATTTTTTTTTACTGTTCGTTTTAGTTTGTTCTTTACTATTTTTCTCATTTTGGTGAAATTCCCTTTGTGAAAATTTAAGGTCTCTGTGTTAGTTTTCACTGACAGTTTGCTATCCAAACTTAAGTTGAAGGTTATTGTGTTGTGGTCACTGGTACCTATGGGCTCAGTTACAAGGACATCTTGAACGAGATCTTGTTCATTAGTTAGCACCAAGTCCAGGATACCCTTTCCCCTGGTTGGTTCCATGACCATCTGCTCAAGGGAATAATCAGCTAGCATGTCGAGGAACCTTGTCTCTCTTTCATGTGTAGAACAAGAATTTAGCCAATCTATTCGGGGATAGTTGAAGTCCCCCATTATGACTAATTTATTGCTTTTTGAGGCCTGTTTAATTTCATTTTCCGGATAGCAGTCTGCCTCTGGAGTTTGGTTGGGAGGGCGATAGCAGATCCCTAATGCTAGATTAGTTTTTTGTCCTGGGACTTTTACCCACAATGTTTCTGTAGGTGAGTTTGAATTTTCTTGAAATTCTAATTCATGAGATTCTAGCTCTTCATTTATGTACAGGGCCACACCACCACCGTTTTTCCCTCTCCTGTCTTTCCTGTACAGTTTATAACCTGGAATTTTTGTGTCCCAATTTTTTCCTCTGTCCACCAGGTTTCTGTTATGCCAATAATATCAATATTTTTTTTTCTTTTGCCAAACATTCCAACTCCCTATTTTTGTTCGAAGGCTTCTAGCGTTTGCGTACAGACATTTATATTTATTGCTCTGATGCCCTTTCAACTTTGGCTGTTTATGAGAATTTGTAGAAGGCCTACCATGTCCTACATCTTGACTACTTTCTATCTTTTCTGTTGACTCAGCCATTTGTGCGTAAATTTCATCCTCCATACTTGGCGTTTCACCCTCTCGAACCGGAAGCTGCCCAGCTCCTGTCGACTTTCCCCTAGGAATCAGTTTAAAAGCTGCTCTGAAGCCTTTTTAATATTAATTGCCAGCAGTCTGGTTCCATTTTCGTTCAGGTGTAACCCGTCCCTTTTGTAAAGGTTTGGCTTTCCGAAAATGTCCCCAGTTCCTAACAAATCTAAACCCTTCCTCTCGACACCACTGCCTCATCCACGCATTGAAGCTCCTGAGCTCTGCTTGTCTGGCTGTCCCTGCGCGTGGAACCGGTAGAATTTCCGAGAATGCTACCTTTGAGGTCCTGGACCTTAATCTTCTACCTAGCAACCTAAATTTGGCTTCCAGGACCATCCGTTTGGCCTTCCCAATGTCATTGGTACCGACGTGTACCACGACTGCTGGCTCCACTCCGGCACTAACTACCAGCCTATCTAGATGCCTCATGATGTCCGCAACCTTTGCACCCGGCAGGCAATTGACCATGCGGTCATCACATCCATCACAAACACAGCTTTCTATGTTCCTGACAATCGAATTGCCCACTACAAGAAGCCCCCCTCCTACCACCCGTTGAGAAGTATCCTCGGTGCAAGAGGATATGGGCACATCCTCCGAGGAAGGGGTCCCAACTAAGGGAGCCGGTCCCTCTTCCTCAGACTGATGTCCTCCCTGCCCAAGACCCCCATTTTCCAAAGCAGCTGGAGGGCTGCTCAGAACGGAGTGGGATGCTCCTATTTCATCCCTGGAGATCTCTTCCTCCTGCCTCACTTCCTCTCTGTGCTTCTCCAGGTCTGCTACCTTGGCTTCAAGGGAAAGAACACGTTCCCTGAGAGCCAGGAGCTCACTGCAGCGAATGCACACCCAAGACTTCTGCCCAGCAGGCAGATAGTCATACATGTGACACTCATGTATGAGGAAGGAAGAGGCCTAATGTCCATGATTTTTTTTGTATCTTTTTCTCCAAGAGTTGTCTTTACTGTAACTGCCTTCTTGTCCTTGGAATTTTCAGAAGGATTTAACTATGAACTTAAAAGGCCACGCTAATGTTTGACTGGTGAAACAAAAAGACAGGTGGTGTCAGTTCAGAATATGGCAAAAGTAGCAAAGAAACCAAACTGTTCAACTGCAGGGCAGGCATGACAGTAATATAGAATGAAAACTGCTTGCAGACCTTCCATGGTTTAATTATACACACAAAAAACTATTTTGCTTTAAGAATGCTGAAAAATCCATTTAATGATTTATTCAGGAGAGCAATATATTCAGCAATTTATTCAGGAGATGGTTGCAACTGATGATGAGGATGATGACAACAAGGGTGTTAATCTCCTAAAAGACAGGATTTCCTTTGATCCCTAGTATAGCCCAATTAACAATTAGGACTAAATTTCAGTTTTTAGAATCATCAAGTTTTCAGCCCCCAAATTATACGAACTGAATTTTTTTTGACTTCTTGGGCACTACGGAAATAAAGAACAGACATTTTAGGGAAGGCATCACAATGTTTTGAACAGATGGATAACACAACAAATTAGTCAGGGGATTAATTTTTCAAAATCATTAGTAACCTTGAATTTTGAGCCAGAGGTAGAATGAATGTGCTTGTCAAGTTTCTACACCAAACATGAGGATTAATTTAGTTGCGAATCCATGTAATAGGCCATTTCTACGCTTTATCTATTTAAATGAGCATGAGATTTGGAAGGTTAATTCACTGTTAAACTTTCATTGCACAGTTCAATCAAACTCTATGCAAAGAAGGTGATTTTGTAAAGATGGTGGTCTTCTATATTCATGGAGGCTTTCAATTCGATTTTAAATCCCGGGAAATGAGTTTAAAATAGCACAAGGGAGCTTCACAAAGTTACTCTCCACCTATAGATGAAGGCAAAAATGTCTAGGGGGAGAATGAGGTTAACACAAACTGGATAGTGGCTTCTGTTGTCAAGGAGGCTGTGGATCCGTTCAGATTTTTTATTTGAGCCTTAAAAGATATATCGAGGATTCTGACCAATATCTTCAAATTGGGTATAGCAGTCTGTGATCACCTTAAAAGTTCAGACTAAATCCTAGAATGCAAGTTTCTGAGGTTAGTGGTTGGATGATTCTAGGAGCTTTAACCTAAAAGCAGAGCTTTTGAAAGTGCTGTTTACATGCTTTTTTTAAAAAAAAAAAAGTGTTTTCAATATAACCGAAATGCTAGAAAAAATATAGTGGGTCCAGAAAGACTGCACCAGACCCTGTAACATTGATATTATACACAGAAAAGTGTAAGACCTGACTTCTTTTACTTGCTACATTTTGAAAAGACCTGACTTCTTTTACTTGCTACATTTCCTTTAATCCAGTCTAGCAAATTTATCCATGCACGTTCAGACCTGGAAATTGCCCAGTATAAACTGAAAAAACAGAATCTGATGCTTCACTATGAGTTCTTCCGGCGAGTTCTTCAATTGCCTTTAGAATACAGTTATGGGGAATATCGAGAACTCTTCAGAGACCATGGAACACATTACATCACTGAGGCTACTCTTGGGGGCACTTATGAATTCACTTTGATCCTAAACTCTGATGCAATTCAGAAAGCAGGTATGTGGGCTAAAAAGGCTACAATGGGAGCTAAGTGAATTTATGCTCTCTTATAAGTACCTGAATATTGTATTGTGTGCCCTTGGTATCTTCTGGGGTTTGGTTCCAGGTCCCCTTTGGTAATCCCCTTGCACCCTAGATAACAAAATAATTTATGCTAAGTCCCATTATATGCACAATAATGTATACTATGTATAAAGTCATATTTTATGAATTCTAATTACAACTCTGTGATTAATAAAGCAGGTTTGTTAAAATCAATACGACATGTTCAAAAGAAAACTTATGTTGTGTTCCTGAATCTTTTAGAAGCCTTGTCTTGTCTAGTTGACTTGGGGCTTGTCCTACTGTGTTTTCTGTTCCACATTTCAAAAAAGAAAGAATAGAAAAAACAAATAAAACGCCTCCTATTGTGTCAATGCCATCTTGCCCCCCCCCCCTGCTTCCATTGTGTTCCTTAAATAAATTGGGGGCTGGTGGCACAGAAATATTTTCTAGCCATGGATGGTGGAATCTGTGAATATAAAATCCTTAGATGCAGGTGGCTGACTGTAAATGTACTGTACATTACACAATTTGTGATATTTTAAGGAAATAGCAAGCTTGCTCATTACTTAATTTGTTTTATCAGAATTTGCCTATTTCGTTTTTATTTATTTATTTATTCGTTTTTCTAGAGATACTATTTATGTAGGGATGGAAAGAATATTAAAGTATTTCGAAAATGGTTTAAAAGGTTTGTGGAGATGGTTAATATTGAGAAACTTTGCTAAGAAGGAATTTGGATTGACAATGGACTGACCCAGACTATGAATTTAACTACTGTTTTAGTAATTTAATGTCTTAATTGAATTGTTTTAAGTGCTATTATTATGTATTATTGCTGTTGGCACTATTTGAATGCCTGTTTTGAAGCCGCCCTGAGTCCCTCTCCAGGGGTGAGAAGGACAGGATACAAATATGTGAAATAAATAAATAAATATTCTGAATCTGGGAGTTATTTATACATAGTTGTTTTGCATAGAAAACGGTATTTTTTGCACATAATATACAAAAGTAAAAGTGTTATTTCCTATGCAGATAGTGTTATTTCATGCTCAGCAATAATTGTAACAGGGAGTTATTCTGTGCAAAATGTATATGTGCTTGATGTGCACAGGAAACCAATTTTTCTGTGGACATTTTATTTTCTGTACAGAAAAAATGTTTCCTGCATAGAAAATGTGACTTTCAAAACAAAACTGTCTATTCCTAGGTTGTGAATAGACTTTCAAAAACTGTGTACAGGGAGAAAATTGATTTTCAAAATGTTAAGTTACCAGTTGCTCCCTTTGAGAAGAAACTTAGTGAAGAATTACGTTTCTATGCTTCTGCTTGCTTCTGTGTAGACTTTTGAAAATAATTTAATGCTTTGAATGGACAACTGTGGTCAGGAATTACAACTATCATAATAAATGATGTAGTTAGCTATGTCTTCCACTTTTGACTTCCCAACCTGAATGAATCAAGTTGTTGTGTTCAAAAAATCAAGATTTTCTAAGGTGACCAATGACATCAAATTTTTAAGCCATTGAGCCTATTAGCACATTAATTTACTCTGATGCCATGATATTATCATCATTATTTTTAGGCTAGAATTGAATGAAATATGCTAAATGATTAATTAATAATTATTGATGGGTTTTAAGGGAAAGAGAAGCTATTATTATATTAATTTCTAAGTTAAAGAATTGTTTGACCCTAAAAACAGAACAGCACCATTGTGGTGACTTTTGGCTGAGTTTTCCATCATATAATTCCTTGCCACCTGACAGCTGTTTACGACTCAAATGTGTTCCCTATTTGTTTTGCTAAGCTGGTCAACTGATTGCAATACATAATATTTTCAGCTGGTTTTTATTCATGTTGCTGTTTTGTTGTATAATTCTGTTTTAGATTGATGCCGACTGCATTTAAAAACTGGTAAATGAATGGAAATGATAAGAAATAATTAATACATTGCCATTTACTTATGGGGTAATCAATGGGTTATATAGGATAACATCTTATCGCTTATGGCAACATGGTTTATTTGGACAATCTCATTTATTGTTTCTGCATGATGAATATTGCCTGTAGTCATCTTTGAAGACGATGGTCATTTAGTGTCTTTTACATGCAAATGACTTAGAAACACTTCCAGGGGGCAATTATGTTGTTAAATCAATTGCTAAAATGCAAAGTACATTCCCTCATTCTCATGAAGTTCTCTAAGGCTTCAAAGAGTTCATTACCCTTTTATTTCTGTAAACATCCAGATTGTGGGAGCCTTAAAAACAGTAAATAATTTACTGGGAGGCTCTCCTATCTGACACTGCTTTTCCCATTTGATGGATGGTGCTTTCACAAGGGCCAATGTTTGTTGTGTAGAACAAAGAGAGCTTTGGGACGTTAATCAATAGCTCCCATTTCTTGTATACCCATTGGCAGAGGGAGGCTGATAAAATTGTGTAGAAGGACTTTTGGACTCCTCTGGATGACATATAATGACTCGGGAACAGACAAGTCCATGTGTACACATAAAATACTGCACATGCAGTGTTGCTATGGTGGCTGGGTTTTTTTTCTTTTAGCTCATTGCACCATGTAAGGTTCACCTAACTATGTAGAAACAGGAAGCAGGAGAGAATTGCTGCAGAAAGATAAAAACAGAAAAGCTCCAGAATACAAATTACAGGTATACCTGACTTAACAAAGCCTCTAACAGTTAGGCTTCTTTTTACAAAGTATTTGTAGCCCACCAATGTACTCTTTGCTCTTCTATTTAGTTAGATTTTACTAGCAAAAACGGTATTGGACGGAGGGTCACAGACATTCAGAGAAACACAGACATTCAGTTTGGGGTTGCAGAAGCATGACTGCAATGAAGAATGCAATAAAGCATGGCTTGGGGAAGAATGGGATTCTGCTCTAGCCATGTGTGTCAGACTACATCAGACTTAATAAACAGCATTTACCTTTGAAATCCCTTACTGAGCATGTCAGAACAGAGAGAGAATAAAGAAGAGCTGAGATTCCTGTCACCCCAGTAACCCAAGGATGTTTTTTGAACAACCCGCTGATTTTTGTGGCATAGAAATCTATCCCGCTTCTTTGATTATTATTTCTGCTTCTCATATAAATTCTCTGTTAAAGGAGTAATGCCCAGAAACACATTATATTGTTTAAAATAGGAACACCTGCATTCAGTTTTCTCTCCCTCTGAATCTTTTAAACTATCCATCAGGAATATTTGAGAAATAGGGATGCAATTGCTAACTAACTTCCTTCTCCAAAGCAGCAACCAGAATTACAACAATTTTCTTCCAACTATGAAAAAGGTTTTGAAATCCACACAATTTTTAAAGAGTATTTATCATTTAGAATTGAATCTGCACAAAATTTGTTTGTTTTACACCCAAAACAAAAGTGTTTTCTATGCAGAGAAGAGCATTTTACACAGATGGAAGTCCCAAATTCTAAACTGGCTTTGATAATTGTCTGGCTTTTTGACGTCTTTCTTCAGAATAAAGAACCTTGCTAAAAATTACATGTTGCATGCTTTGCAAATGAAATTAGTGAAGAAGTATACCCCTAAATTGAGATGAGTTCCATGTTCTGGACCCTTGAATTCAAACCTATCTTTCTTTTAATAAAATACTTGTGTTTTCAAAGGGTATAGTCTGAGTGATGTCCGATCTTGTACACAAGCTGGCCTTGGTCTTGGTGCAAACATTCAGGGAGTTTACATATCACTTGGAATATCTGGTGGAGCTTGTAATGCTCTTTTAAAGGAAATTGGAGGTAAGTAAATGAGTGTTGAGTAATTGAGTACAGTGGCTTGCTTTTATTCCCTCCATTGATAGCAAAATCCAAGGATGCATAAGTCCTTTTATATATAGCATAGTAAAATTGTTTCTAAATTAATCAAGTTAACTTCTAGAAAATAAGAATAAACTACTCTAAATAATGAACCACTCTAAATAAGAATAAGAATAAGCTAAAGAGTATTCATTTCCATTTTCTCTTCCAAAATTTTCCAAATTTTTCTGAACCTGCTATTAAGAATAAATGACAGGTTTATATCTTGCAGTCAACTCAAAGTATTGAAATATATTGTTTTTCTTAATCCCACCAGACATTATAACACAGCTCTTGAAGCAGCTGTCAGGTTGAACACTTTCCCAGCTAAAGATGGCCAGGACAGTCATGAGAGTGGGGTTAAAGAATCCAAGGATTACTACAATGGCACAATAGGTTAAACTCTTGTGCTGGCAGAACTGTTGGCCGAAAGGTCGACAGTTCAAATTTGGCAAGTGGGGTGAGCTCCCGTCTGTCAGCTCCAGCCTCTGCGGGGACATGAGATAAGCCTCCCACAGGATAGTAAAAAAATCCAGGCATCCCCTAGGCAATGCCCTTGCAGACAGTCAATTCTCTCACACCAGAAGCGACTTGCATTTTCTCAAGTCACTCCGGACAGAAAACAATGCTTCCATGTTGAGATTGTCCTGCTCAAAACTTCTGAAAGACAGTTCTGAAGTTCAAGTTCACCCATGGTGAACTTGAACCTGGTTACCTGGTCACATGGTTAAGTGGACTCTAGCAGAAGGATTTGCCAGATTCCCCAGGCTACACAGGATCTATACATGGTTCACACATCCAGGTCAAGTTACAGTCTTCAACCAGTACGCTAGCAGAGAGGTACCAATAACTAATTTGAAAATATGTTTTGATAATCTTTCTCTAGATAACACTTCAGAAAAGAAATTTGTCGAAGACTTTATCACTCTTGTTCGTGGTGGTGCAAGTGAATATATAGCAACTCTTGCTGCCAAAGAACTGCCAACTCCAGAACTGATGCAAAAGTGGGGAGATGCAGTTCAATACAACCCTGAAATCATCCAGATGAAGGTGACTTTAAGCCCTAAAACTACAAGAATAAATGTGTTCAAAAATTATTTTCAAAATTATTTTCAAAGTTCAAAATTATTTTCAAAGTTTCACACCATATGCTGTGCAAGAATTTTGATGCAGCAAAAAAGACCCCTCCTTTTACAAGCTAGTTGAAAGTGAGATGACATGGTTGCTGGATCCTGTGAGTGCCGTAAGTTGACATAAACTCCACACACCTTTGTGCTACAGATTTGTGCACAAGGATATATTTGTATACTTTCTTGCACAATGATCCCACCCTATTCTGTCACTTCATTGATGTTAGTATGATCTATTTATGCCCCTCATGGCCAGTTAGAATTGGGAGAATGAGGTTGTCTCTTCACTACATGCTGAGGAAACATGGCCTAGGTTTCCTCCTTTCACCAATCCCTCTTGGCTCTCAGTTGGCCATAGGGGACTTACTTGCAGGAGCAGCTCAGTGGGACAAGTTGAGTAGAGGCATGAAAAGAATGCAGAAGTATGCATGACAGAGCACAATATACTACAAAGCCTATGTAGACCTATGTTGTGGTCAATAAATTAAATTTCACAACGGTTTTTAAGACCTAAAATTTATTCCACAATATGGAAATAAAGCTCTTGCCTTAAAATGGTTAAACATTTGATGTCAAATTCTGTGTTTTGTTAGGTAAAAGGAATTGGCTGTTTGGAGTCAGCATAGAGTCTAGCATGCATCAAAAGTAATGAAGTAGCATTCAAACACACTCAAAGCATTTTTATTTTAAGGAGCTTTAATCCAAGTATGAAAACAAGAGTGCATGTGCATTATGCATATACATTTAAAGCAAGTTTGATATCACTTTAATTATTGTGATTCAAAGGAATCCTAGAACGTGACAATTGGCAAAATACTTAGGACTTCCTCTTAGGGCCCTTCCACACAGACATATAACCCAGAATATCAAGGTGGAAAATCCTACAATATATGCTTTGAACTGGGTTATCTGAGAGCTCTTTCACACAGCCATATAACCCAGAATATCTAGACAGAAAATCCCACAATATCTGCCTTGAACTGGGTTATCTGAGTCCATACTGCCAAATATCCCAGTTCAAAGCAGATAATGTAGGATTGTATTAAGCTGTGTAGAAGGGCTCTTGGAGACTCCAATGCACTTCCCCAAGCTTCTTAGGGCCCTTCCACACAGGCCTATATCCCAGAATATCAAGGAGGAAATTCCACAATATCCGCTTTGAACTGGGTTATCTGAGTCCACACTCAGATAATGTGGGATTTCCTGCCTTGATATTCTGGGATATAGGGCTGTGTAGAAGGGCCCTTAGAATTTTTTGTGAGGAGTGAGAAAGTCCAATTTCAGAAAGCCATCATAGATGATACTGAACTATAATGAGTAGGTAGATTCACATAACTGATCTGCTCTTCTCAGAAAACATTTCTTTATGGAATATATTACCATGTTTCACACTCTCTCCCCACCATAGGTAGAGCCACTTTATGAATTGATGACTACAACAACCTTTGCAAATGCAAATACACTGAAACAAAATATGAGACGTGCACTGGAGGAGTTTCAACAAGAGTCAAGTAGCTGTCGCTGTACTCCTTGCCAGGGAAATGGGAGTCCTTTTCTAAAAGGTAAGAACTACTTAATGCCTTCTTTACCTCAGTCTTCTCACAAAAATAAAGCTGTACTCAACCTCAGCAACATGGAGTGGATTAGGGGAAATCCAATCCCAAATAGAGAAACATGTCATCCCGAAATACCTGGCAGCTCTAAATGCATTCAAGACCCTAGGGCCAGATCAACTACATCCAAGAGTATTGAAGGAACTAGCAGAAGTTATTTCAGAACCACTGGCAATCATCTTTGAGAGTTCTTGGAGAATGGGACAATTCCCAGCAGATTGGAGGAGGGCAAATGTGGTCCCTATCTTCAAGAAGGGGAAAAAGGACGATCCAAACAATTACCATCCCGTCAGCCTCATGTCGATACCAGGCACGATTCTAGAAAAGATCATTAAGGAAGTGGTCTGCAAACACTTAGAAACAAATGTGTTCAAAAATTATTTTCAAAGTTAATAATCAACACGGATTTATCAAAATTAAGTCATGCCAGACAAATCTGATATCTTTTTTGATAGAGTTACAAACTGGATAGATGCAGGAAATGCTGTGGATGTAGTGTATCTGGATTGCAGTAAGGCCTTCGACAAGGTCCCCCATAACCTCCTGGCAAACAAACTAGTCAAATGTAGGCTAGGCAAAACTATGGTTAGGTGGAATTGTAATTGGTTAAGCGAACAAACCCAAAGGGTGCTCACCAATGTGTCTTCATTCTGGAAAAAATGACAAGTGACGCAAGGTTCCGTCCTGGGCCCGGTCCTGTTCAACATCTTTATTAATGACTTAGATAAAGGGTTAGAGGGCATGATAATCAAGTTTGCAGAAAAACCAAACTGGGAGGGATAACTAATACCTCAGAAGATAGGAGAATAATTCAAAACAATCTTAACAGATTAGAGAGAGGTTCAATAGAGAAAAATGCAAGATACTCTACTTAGGCAGAAAAATGAAATGCAAAGATACAGAATGGGGGACCCCTGACTCAACAGCAGTATGTGTGAAAAAGATCTTGGAGTCCTCATGGACAACAAGTTAAACATGAGCCAACAATGTCATGTGGCAGCAAATAAAAGCCAATGGGATTTTGGCCTGCATAAATAGGAGTATAGTGTCTAGATCCAGGAACGTCATACTACCCCTCTATTTTGCCTTGGTTAGACCACACCTAGAATACTGTGTCCAATTCTGGGCACCGCAGTTTGCTTGTACAAGCAAATTGATACAATCCAACTAGAAGAAATTGAAAAAAACCTCAAATATATGAGACAGTATCACTTTGAAAATGCCAATAAAGTGGGGAAATGGCTCGCCTGGAGAACGAAGAAAAGACAACAAAAACAAAAAATTACTAAAATCGAGGGGAATGGAAAGTGCCACACTCAACAGAAAGATATAGAAAGAGAATTTGTAAGATTCTACAAAGAATTATACACCGATGACAACATCCCCAAGGAAAAAGTAATGCAATACCTGGGAAGGAAGAACATCCAAAAGATAACAGAACAACAGAGAGAGGTGTTAAATAGAATGATAACGGAGGAAGAAATAAAAGAGATGGTGAAAAATCTAGCTCCAAATAAGACACCTGGGCCGGACGGTTTTACTGCAACATACTATAAAACGTTCATTGAAATACTAGCCTCCCCATTACAAAAACTGATGAATAATGTTATGAAGGGAAAAAAGATGCCACGATCATGGACAGAGTCGAACATTACACTGATCCATAAAGAGAGCCAAGATCCGTCTAAAGTCCAAAACTACCGACCAATAGCTTTGCTTAACAGCGACTATAAAATATTCTCGGGCATCTTGGCAAAGAGATTAAAAGTAATAATGAAAGACAGAATCCATAAAGATCAAACTGGGTTCCTGCCAGAGCGCCAAATTAGAGATAATACAAGAACGATCATTAACATCATTGAATATTTTGACAAACATAATGAGAAAGAGATGGGCCTTCTATTCCTCGACGCCGAGAAGGCGTTTGATAAGGTCAATTGGGGGTTTGTAGTAGAATTAATAAAAGAAATGGATCTTGGCTATAATTTCATCAATGCGGTCAAAGCGATCTATAGACAACAAACAGCTAGAATACTGGTGAACGGCAACAGCACGGAAGAAATCAAACTCTCCAAGGGCACTAAACAAGGCTGCCCCTTATCACCACTGATTTTCATACTAACAATGGAGGTGCTATTAGAAAGCATAAGAAACAACAAAGATGTCAAGGGGCTCAGAGTAATGAACAAAACGTTTAAAACAGTAGCGTACGCAGATGACCTGGTATGTGTCATGGAAGACCCAATAAAACAGTGGGACAGCTGGTGGAGGGAAATAGAGACATATGGGGAAGTCGCTGGACTAAAAATCAATAAAAATAAGACCAACTTCCTAACCAAAACCTAAGGGGAAGGAAAAAGAAGAGCTTCAACGAAAATCAGGGATTAAGATTGCAAAAGTAGTAAAGTACTTAGGCATATCAATTACAGCCAGCAATGCCCAGCTATTGGAAAATAACTACAACAAAATATGGAAACAGATCAAAGAGAAAATGAAATGCTGGGAAAAACTAAATCTATCTCTTTTGGGGCGCATAGCGGCTATAAAAATGAACGTTCTGCCGAAAGTTCTGTACCTATTTCAGACAATTCCAATTTTAAGATCAAAGACCACAATTGCCACATGGGAGAAGGATATCAGAAAATACATCTGGCAAAAGAAAAGAGCAAGAATCGGCTATATACATCTAATAGACAACGAAAAAAGAGGAGGACTCGCGCTACCGGACCTATCTGTATACTATGACGCAGCTGCCCTATTATGGGTCAAAGACTGGGTAACCCTGAAAAAGGAAAAAATCCTAACACTTGAAGGAGCGGACCTACGCAGAGGTTGGCACAGTTATCTGATAAGAGACAAGGAAAAATCGAGAAAGGATTTAATAACCATTTTATTAGGTCATCTTTGCTTAAGATCTGGAAGAAATACAAAGAAAGACTGGTCAGCAAGACACCCACTTGGTTTTCCCCCAATGAAGCAAACCACAAAAGAGAAATACCCCCAGACCAGTGGCTTAGCTATAAGCACCTTCTAAATAACAAAAATCGCGAGTTTGAGTTAAAACCCTACGAAGAACTGAAAACATTGATCCCCAAAATAACCTGGCTCCAATACCGACAGATACGGGAGGATTATAAAACCGATAAAAAACAGGGTTTCGAACTCAAAGAAACATTTTGGGACAAAATACTAAAAGCAGAGAGAAAACTAATCAAAAAATTGTATCAACAGCTCCTGGAATGGAAACTAGAAGATGAGCAGGTCAAGGACGTGATGATTAAATGGGCGAAACTTGTTGGCCATAACATCACCCTGGCAAAATGGGAAGAGGTTTGGTCAAAAAAGCTGAAATACGCATATGCCAATGAGATCAAAGAGAATTGGGCCAAGATGTTCTACATGTGGTACTTAACCCCGGAAAAACTGGCGAAATACAGCAAAGGAAAAATTAGCGACAAATGCTGGAAATGCGGGAAAAAGACAGGGACTTTCCAACACCTGTGGTGGGATTGCAAAGTGGTGAAAAAATTCTGGCTTGAAATCTTTCAGAGGATAAAAGAAATTCTGTCAATGAAATTCGAGTTCAAACCGAATACTTCCTAGTAGGAATATTTGATTTCCAGATTAAAGACAATGAGGACAAGATCTTCTTCTACCTTACAACAGCAGCGCGAATCTGTATTGCACGTAGATGGAAAGAGAAGGAAACAGCAACAGTAGAGGAATGGTTAATAAAGGTAATGGATATCATGAATATGGACCTCCTAACCCAGAAGCTGGCGCAAAACAGAACATGGGCAAATAACACAATAAGCACCAAGTGGGATAAGCTCATTGAATTTATTAAAAGAAGCAAATACAAATATATATAATGAAGAGAAGAAGGAAAGACTGGAAATTAGAAACTACCCAGCCATACCAGAATGAAATATCAGAATCTAAGAATACAAAAAAAAAAAAAAAACTTTAACAATGCCCGAGTGGCAGATACTTTAACCAAAAAGAAAAAAAAACCACAGGATCATCACAACTACCTAGGGAGTACTAGGTTTTTCTTTTATGGGGGGAGGGGGAACGAATGGAGGGAGGGGGTATGGAAGGTGGTTTATGTGTGACGCAAGATGTATTGTCTATCTATCTCTTGAGCTCTAGGTATGTCCTTTCTAGATATATGTAGGATGAATGGAGGAGAATGGGGTTCAAATGTTATCTGTTTGTTTGTACTCTTTTTATATGCATTAAAACTCTTTAATAATAATAATAATAATAAAAAAACAATTCTGGGCACCGCAGTTGAAGGGATATGTTGACAAGCTGGAATGTGTCCAAAGGAGGGTGACTAAAATTATCAAGGGTCTGGAGAACAAGCCCTATGAGGAGTGGCTTAAAGAGCTGGGCATGTTTAGCCTGAAGAAGAGAAGGCTGAGGGGAGACATTATGGCCATGTATAAATATATGAGGGGAAGTCATAGGGAGCAAGCTTGTTTTCTGCTGCCCTAGAGACTAGGACACAGAACAATGGCTTCAAACTACAGGAAAGGATATTATACTTGAACATTAGGAAGAATTCCCGACTGTGAGAGCTATTCAGCAGTAGAACACTCTGCCACGGAGTGTGGTGAAGGTTCCTTTGGAGGCTTTTAAACAGTATGGCCATCTTTCCTGGGCACTTAGAATGTGATTTTCCTGCTTCTTGGCAAGAGGTTGGACTGGATGGCCCACAAGGTCTCTTCCAACTCTAGGGTTCTATGATTCCATCCTTTAACCTTCCTAGTCCAAATATGCCTCATCCCAAGGGTGACTGGGATTCCCTGGCCCTTCTCTTTTTCTTTCCTTCTCACAAAATATTACAAAGAAAATATAGTAAGAGGGGATATTCACTGAGATGTCACTATTCTTTCATGGGCAGCACAGATAAAGGGCTTGCACCACTTTGGCAACTAGAATGTAATCTTAATCATTTACATTTAAGAAGGCTTTTCCAACTCAATTATGCATAAAACACAAAGTTGCAATCTGCTTCAAATCTCTTTCGGAAATAGCTTTGCTAAGCTGTGCATGCTGACTAGCTCTCTGGCCATTAATTAGTGTTTCTCCCAGCTTTTGGAAGATGAAATGCCATCTGCAAGTGCTAAAGATTGTTATCATTATCATCACCCTAGATTCTGCACTGGGCACTTTTCCCTGTCTCCATTTTGAACTTCTCTTGCTTTGAAGATGACACTGGCTTAACTGCATGAAGGGGAAGGAGGAGGAAAATGTTGTCTTCAGGGTGAAAAAAATGTGCTGCTTTAACATATGAAGCTATCTTAAGGGCCAAAGCAGAATTTATCTAACCTGCTGCTAGTGTGTATCCTGGATCTTTTCTGTCAATTATAATTATACAGAAGGGACACAGGAAGAAGGAGACAATCCCCTTATCGGAAATATTTGGCATAAGGAAGGGAGGCTTAGGTCTTTATGCTCCAGTATGTAATCCAAATCACCACAGAAAGAGAGAGAGACATACAAAGAAAGAAAAATATCACTGTAGAATGATACATCAATGTCAATATAATCTATCTTGGCCATAAGCAACTTCTAAGATCTAGTGCAAAAGCGTAAGTGTTTTATTTTATCCTGTGCACTATTGAGGAGTGGGTTCTGTCCGTCTAAATGAGCATTCTCCTTCTCCAATGAAATTTCAGTTGCCAAATTTCTAGTGTTGCCAAGAATTAGATGCTGAAAATCACCCATACCCAAAGCTCACAATCTCAGTGTTCACATTCCCTTGGTAACTTTGGAGGCCCTTTTCTTTGGATGTTTAAATTTTATTTCTAAAGATGTAACTGGATTCCTTAAGTTACTGGAATGCTATGAATTTTGTAATAAAGGCAATTTTGCTTGACAAAGCTGCTATTTTTAAAGTAATGATCTCACCACCACCACTCTCATAGCTCAGCTTCTTCTGCACCCCATGAGCTTTAAGTAGCCATCTCTACAATACAATTGCTAAAGACATGTTTTCTCACTCCTAGAACCAGTAGTGGTGATGGTTTTACAACTGGGGATTGTAGACCCCAGGCCTAAAAATAGAAATTGACACCTGACAATTTCTTGATTTCATATGCATCATATTGGAATGATATTTTTGAGCCATTTCCAAACCTGGTATGAGTATAGAACGTACTGGGAACAAATTTTTGGCCCTAAGCACCACCAAGGTCTTCCTTCTTCTCAGACATGGGAAAAGTGCAGTTGTCAGGCAAGATGCAGCCCAGGACTATTCAGACCCAGGGGAGACTATTTTCTCTACAGTATATTTATTTATTTATTTATTATTTCGGCTTAATAGACCGCTCTATACGAAGCTCAGAGCGGTTTACAGCACATAAAATATACCAAGTTAAAACACATAAAAACGACATCATAAAACCAATTTAAAAACCCTACTCCCTACAATAAAACTACAGTAGATCAACACAAAGTGCAAGTGGCAATGGCGCGGCAGGATGGCAAGTTATGGCAAGCACCAGTCAAGCACCAAATGCCTGCCTAAACAGCCAGGTCTTACTCCGCTGGCAGCGAGTTCCATAAGGTCGGCGCGGCCACTGAAAACGCCCTCTGCCGCATTGTGTTTAAAACAATCCTGAAAAAAGTTGTGTCTAAAACAATCCTGAAAGGGTCAACATGTGGCAAAACTGCCCTCATGCTTCTGATGGAGGAAATGGGTAGATATTTGAAATCTATTTTTTTAAAAAACAAACTATGAGCAGGGTTTTGAGGAGGAGAGTGAGTTCCTGTAAATTGCCCTGGAATGCCAGTGACTGCTAGCCCCCAACAAGTTCCCATCTGTGCTCTAACTCAGGGCTGTCCAACTTCTACCGGCCCAGGGGCCTGAATTCTGGTCACTGATGACCTGGGGGGCCGAAGGGTCTGCCCCCGCCCCCGGCTCCGCCCCACCCCGCCCCCGGCTCTTATAAGAGGCATCCATACAATCAAATATAATCTTTTACTAAGGGGAAATGCAGGGAGGGAATTCATAAGAGGCATCCATACAATCAAATATAATCTTTTACTAAGGGGAAATGCAGGGAGGGAATACATAAGGGGCATCCATACACAATTACAGAATAATAACATAAAGGTTAGCCTACCTTCCCAAACGCGCAGGATCCAGGAGTAGCCGGACCACGAGCAGAGGCGACGACCGACCGAGGCAGTAGCCGAGAAGGTCCAAATCGCATCTGCGTGGGCGGCAGGGATTAAGTAGCCGAGATTTCGGCAACAGGAGTATCGCAAGACTACGGAAGCCACACGGGATTTCGCTCTCAACGCAGGCGTGATCTCGCGTTGAGAGCGAAATCCCGTGTGGCTTCCGTAGTCTCGCGATACTTGCTCCGGAACCCAGAAGTGGGTAATTTTTTAAAATATTATTATTTAATTTATTTATTTATTTTTTATTAAAAAGCTTAGGGGGCGCAGGGAAGGGGCTGGGGGGCCGTATACGGCCCCGGGCTGTCCAACTGGCGGCCCGGGGCCGTAAACGGCCCCCAGCCCCTTCCCTGCTCTAACTGACAGTAGCTCTCCAGAGTCGCAGACAACAGCCTCTCACATGACCTACAAATATCACCTGAAAATACCAGGAATCACTTGGGCATACCCCTTGGTGATCCTCCTTACTGGGCTCCCCTTTGTTGGCTTCAGAGGCAGGATTAGTTTGGGAGTAGCAGTGCTTGAAGCTGATTCTCATTGTTGGGTTGTTTGGACACTTGAGAAATCCCTTTCTCATGTTTTTCCTCATATATTAATATATTGGGTTGTTGTAGGTTTTTCAGGCTGTATGGCCATGTTCTAGAAGCATTCTTTCCTGATGTTTCACCTGCATCTGTGGCAGGCAACCTCAGAGGTTGTGAGGTGACCCAGTGATTCCGACCATGGAAGCCTTTGACAATATATCAATATATTGTTTTCATATGTATAACTAACACTATTGTTAAAAGGCCAAAAAGGAAGCAAGATACTCTAATAAAGTGCCATACATCTAGCAAATTTTGTAGGATTGATATGTGAGGGCCCATAATAGGGGATGGGAAATCTGCCAATTTCATTTTTTTTCTGCACTTTAGTTTCTTTTCCCAGAATCTGGTTCTTCGTATCTGGTGAAGTTGGTAGAATTTAACTTTTGGCAAATTTTTCAAAGGGTTGTGAAATTCTTCCTCACTCCCAGAATGAAGGGGGGCATGTTATATCTGCTGCCATGTAGTAGTTAGACAAGGAATATTGCAAACGACAGGGATGACAACCAGGATATCTCGGGAGTGTCCAGGCATTTCATCATTTGGGCACTCTTCTCCCGAGAGCAAATGAAAGACTTCCAGGTTGTCTTAAAAGTGTGTTTATATCTATTTTCCTCACTGACACAATCTTGAATTTCAACATTAACACAAATAGCCAATTCCAGATTCTTAAGACTGAAGCACTGAAACCTTTTCTCAGACCATATGGTAGAAAGCTGAGAGGTCTGCCTAACCAGTGCTACTTGATGTCATTCCATTGGTTGAGGATCAATCAATTATCATTGAGGCTCTCAAGGATGACATGTTGCTGGAATTACTTACTACCCTTTTAGCATTAGAAATCTTTGGGTTTTCAGAGTTCCATAATTCTAAATATTCCAAACTCCATAATTATTCACCAAATTGGCTATGGTGGTGGCACTTTTCCTTTCTGATAATTCAGTGGATAAAAACTTTGTTTCATGCATGGAATTATTAAAAGCCCTGTGTAGAAAATCACATTCAGGCTACTTTATATGATTGAATTGAAGCATAGGTGAAATTCATGTCTAAACTTGAGTCCCATCTCCAAGACAGCTCATTATGTACGCATATACATATACAAATACAACTATTTCAAAAAAATTTAAAAGATCCAAAATACTTCTAGTATTTCAGATAAGGGATGTTTAACCTGTACCTACTGTGATTGCAGTTTGGAAAAGGAGAAAAATTGACCTTGAAGTGTTGTCTATTATGCCTTTCAGGGACACATTGTGAGTGTATTTGCCCATTAGGACATCGGGGTCTTGCCTGTGAAGAGACACTGAGAGCTGGTAAGACAAATTCTTAAAAGAAATTCCAGTAAAAGAAAGTTAATGCTGTGTACTGCTCATCCTTCTGTAGTTATGCATCTTGTAAAAAAAGACTTTCTTAAGCCACAAATGTTTTCCAAAATTGACTTTTTGATGTGTAAAAGTTTTATTGGTTTGCACAGACAATGCGTTATACTGGAACTTTATATTCCTAGTCTGCATCTCTCTACATACAACATTGTCTTAGTTTAGAACAGTGATGAGCAGTTCTCCAATTTAAGGCCACATTGCCACCATCTTAACCCATTGGGGGACACAGACCCCTTTACTCATACTCTCTCACACACAAATACATTGTGAAGAATTGAGCCTTTTCCCGAGGGTCTGACTGCTCTGAATTTCAAAGTAGTGTACCTAATTTCAGCACTAGTTTCATGAGTAATAAAGATTTTGGAAGTCGATATGCTAAAATAGGTCTACCCCATGTGTGCAATTGCCCATCACTGGTTTATGGGAATCTGCTATATAATACAAACTTTTGTAGTGCTTTATCATGTGATGAAAATCATCTCTTTCTCTCAAATAGTATCTAACATTCTCTCATTTTTCAAGAATATTCAAATGATCATGTCTCATCTTAGCCTTATTCATGACAAGCCGTTCTTGAAAAAAATGTGTCCACATATACTATGAATCATTCTATTCTACTATGGACAAAATGTTATTCATTTTTTCAGAACTTTGTTAATCTGTGTGAAAATAGTCCAATAAATTTGGATTGGCCCTGGACCATAATCTGATTTATTTGGCCATTGGTATGGTAACCCTGATTTTATTTCTCGTTATTCCAGGCACTGCTATTGATGGAAACTGGAGCTGTTGGTCCAGCTGGTCTCCAGGTTCTGGAGGAAAACGGACAAGAACACGGGAATGTAATAATCCTTCTGCCCAAAATGGTGGCAAGCAATGCCTTGGGCTAAATATTGAAAGCATTTAGTCAAACGTTTGAAAGAAAAAATCAACAGGATTGCTTTTTGAATATCATACAAGTCACAAAACAGAAATAGATAGCTGTGGGTTGGAGACTTTCAATTTCTAATTCTGAAACCCTTTGGGGGTAGCCAAGACACACAGATTAAAACCAAAAATACCTGATTTTGAAAACGGGTAACTTTTTATATGAAATAATGGGCAGTAGACTGTAACCTATTTAATATATTTTAGATTTATCCTATTTTACATCCAGAAAAAAAGAAAGTTCTCATTTTGCATTCCATCCCTGGAGAAAAGTGAAATATATTAAATCTATCTATCTATCATTAAAAGAGCTACTTGGTAATTGTAAAGAGGGGTCAAGGGTTTCAAAACAATTTAGGGGCCTTATCCTGAGTCAGGTTTTTCAACTCTGTCATTGAGCTATTATCCCAATAGGAAATCCCTCAGATGTGACAACACTCTCACTAGGACTGCATTAGCTAAATATGATTGAACCTGTAATCCAATGCATCTGCATAGTGTTAAGTTGGGAAAAGTTGCCATATTAATAAATTCTTTTTTTAAAAAACCCAAAACAAATCCTTGTGTTATTTAGATAATCAGTATATGCTGTAAACACCTATGGCAAAATCTTGAAACCAACAGGGACCTCCAATACTGGCCAGATAATGTAGTTTGAAGCCGACCCAAGGCTGCAGTAGCCACCAAATGCATACCATCAATGTGTGCTACAGCATAGATTTAATCAGAAGCAGAGCATTAAAAATACAAGGAAGTCTGATTTGAGCCATATGTGCTCAAATGTGCTGCAGTTGATCCAAATATATCCCAGATCTAGGGTGAAATCAGCTCTGCAAAATGCGGAGGGCATTGTTGACATCAATCTTTGCCAAAGCACAAGAAATAATCTGGAAAGGGGCTGCCAAATAATGGGAACCAGGATGCTAATCCATTACCTGAAAGAGGAAATTGATTTTTGTAGGGTACCCTCCCCATTTCCCAAAGAGATGTGCACCTGTGAGCTTGGAGGAAAATGGGGTGAAAAAAGGGAAAGTGACAGCAGCAGAATGACCAGTTTGAGGCCAGGTTTCATGGTTAATGTAATCCCCACCTTAACCTCAAACGCATTCCAGGCCTGTCAATCAAATCACCCACCCAGAGAAACTGGTTCCTCTCAAACCAGCTCCAAGATGGATTAGAGTGTCAGTGCAGAAGTGCCCTCAGTCATGGAGGATCTGGTATGTTTATGGGTATATTTCATTCATTTGAGGAGGGGTTCACTTCAGTTCTGCTGTTACGTTGAATGAGTTGTATTGCTGCCCTCTTGTGTATGAAAATTGTGAGTGGCTCTGTTTAAAGAAGATCCTTCTCTATATGTAGGTCTGCAGATCATACACAAAGTATAATCAGATATAAATGGGTTCACGTCATGTGATGTATACCTCAAACAAAGAAACCTTACAACGCAGAAAAACAATACTTGCCAACAGAAATAGGCCTCAAGCAAGGTACGTTTGTAGCAAAGAAACTCCCCCCCCCAAAACCTAAAAGGCCCCCAAAACAACGAGTAAAAATAAAACTACATTTACCAGCATCCTCCGGGGCAGCCAACGACTCACCCAGCCTCTACATTCTGAACAACATGATTGGCTGCCTATAAGGGCGGATTTGCATAACTGCTGCACTGGCCAGCCAACATGAAAATTCCGATCCATAAAAAACTGCCAAAACAGAATAAGGAAAAGGCCTGAGCCAATCCCCAACACAAACACCCAAATCACTTCCAACCAAAAATTTACACCCCAAAAAATCACAGACCACGCCCAAAATTGACAGTAAGGCTTCATTAACTTGATTTCCCTAACTAGCCCTCACTTGCTGGGAAGCTGTTTACGCTCTGAATTGACAGTAAGACTTCATTAACTTGATTTCCCTAACTAGCCCTCACTTACTGGGAAGCTGTTTACGCTCTGAATTGACAGTAAGGCTTCATTAACTTGCTGTTCCTAACTAGGCCTCAGCTCATGGGACATTGTGTATGGCCTGAATTTACAGTAACCTACTTTGGCACACAGAGCCCCGACCATGCATGATGGGACTTGAAGTACCACCATGGAAAATGGGATTTGTAGTACTTCAAAACCCATCATTCTGTAGCAGCAAATTAGGAGTCCCAGAACTCCGGGTGGCAATAACCTTCTTACCAAAGGCGACGTGGACGCGCGGGCACAGGAACGAGAGAACGGACAATTGACTGTTTCAAAAGTGAAGTCAAGTTTATTCAAAATTAAGACACCAGCTGGTGGGGTTCACCCACAGAACAAGCTGCTCGGGGCAAATCCTAACATACATTCTAAGAGCAGTCATTATATACCCCTCATGGCGGCAGATCTTAGCCCGCCCTTCTTTATGACCCCCCATTGGCCAGTGTCACAGAACACATTTCATTATCCAATTAAACACAATACTTTCATTAGCATCATATCATTATCAGCTTTCATTCGTTTAGCATTATGGCGCAGCAAGAAATTCATTTCCCATAGAACAGTATCAGTAGCTCTGGTCAGCCTGTACTCAAATCGCAACATTTGTGCTGCCTCTTCCCTGCCAGCAAAGGAGGGGGCAGACCCTTCTGCGCCTGCGTAGTTCTTGACCTATTAGCATTGAGGTAAACAAACCCATGCCATGAACTGCTTTGGCCAATCAAGGCTTTTGTTATCATTGAAGACACATGATGTACTTTGGCAAATCGCTGCATACGCTTGGCGTACCAATCAGGGCACAGCATTTACGGCAAGCATGCTAGCTTTATTTCTGACACAGAAAGCCAGCTACTCTAAAGCTCTTGCTTGTGCATCACTCTCCTCTGACTGTACTCCTGCTCAAAGTACCAACTCTGCTATATTTCACTCTTTTTTTCTTGTAAGTAACGCAGCATGAAGTTACTTACATTACCTTTGTGGACCCCTCACTAGGCAGCCCAATTAACTCTCCAATCACGTTTTGTCACAACTTGCATAGTTTTGATCACATTTGTTGATTCTTTCACTGTAGAAGCACAACATTTCAAAATCAAGGGTAAGCAACATAGCAGAATCATTACAGAACAGAATATTATTATTATTAGCATCACAACGGATCTTAACCATCCGAAATTTGGCAACCTGCTCGTTAGAAAGCTCCAAAAATCACTTGGGGCTGTATATGTCTTCTGCACCTGGCTTGCCACACTCTGAATCTTCTCCACATCGGTCTCAATCTTTCCTGACATGTTTATGTAGTGACAACAAGTTGTGTTTAACCATACGCACAACCCTCCCTGCTTGGAGAGCAGATAGTCAAGTGCAATCTTCTGTTGCATGACCATACCGCTAGGAATCTACCTCTGTTTGCAGTGAAGACATCCCTGCCGCTGAATCATTAGCCAATGACTCCAGGCCATATGATAACACACGTAACTGTCTAATATTCCATGCAACTCC
>JARBWK010000005.1:92831520-93264179 GCA_030556195.1 Anolis apletophallus | reverse complement strand
TTTGGATTGGTGCAATGGGAACAGGAAGACCCGCTCGACGTGCGTCTGGCCGGGGACATCATCTGGGCGGCTGAGCCTGTCCCGAAGGTGGGGGCCGCGGCTTGGGCTTGGGCAGGGACGTCTAAATTAGCATTGAGCGGAGGCGCGGTGGCTCCCCCCCGCTCCTGCAGCGGCAATTTCTGCCTTGGTGGTCTCCCATGGGGGAAATTCCTCTGCTCGGATTGCAACACCGAGGGTTTCTCCCTGCCTTTCGGCTAACAAAACATCCTTCCTTGGCTTGCCCCTTTGGGCCCGCCCACCAAACACCCTCTGCAACCATTCTCTCCCATGTCGCGGAATAAACCCATTGATCAGTTGGATGTATTTCGTAACAATAGGCCTCTAGCTGCCTACACTTCCTCAAATCCCAAGTTCCTGTCTTGGGCCAACCAATCTCTGGGACAGCAGGCCACACCTCAGTGCACAAGTTTCTCAGCCTGAAATCTTTCAAATCCTGAGGTTTCCCTTCCACTGTCAACAAACAAAACCTGTCCCAGTTGTCTAACACACATTGCAAAGGCGTTTCTTTCTTCGCTTTTGATCCCACTCCACCCATCTCTACCGGTCAAAACACTTCAGTGCTTGCCCCCCTTCCCAATGGGTGTGTGTGTTCCCTACGTGTTAGTGTTAAAAAGCTCTATACTTGCCGATTCCAGAAGACCCCGGGACTGCTTTCCCGCGTCACCTCTCGACTGCGTCGGAACAACAGAGCATCCGTTGCCCCCGACTTTCTCTGCGCGCTTTCAAGTGCCGGATTGCTCTCTAGACGATCGGAACCCCGTCGCCCCCGGACTTTTGGTTGCTGGATTACTCACTAGGCACAGCTTCACCAAGCTGCACCCCCGGACTTCCTTCTCACCTCTTGGGTTCACCAACAGTAGGGCAATTGCAGCTCCTCGGGTCGGCAGGCATTGGTGTGGAACGAGTCAGGCAGCCGGTCGTTTGCAGTGGTTTGGGGCCCCTGTCTCAGCCCTCCTGATTCGCCTCAACTCCCCGCCGGAGAGCGAGTGCCGTCCAGCCAACTGGATCTCGTTCTCTGTGTCACAGACCCGTCCTAGTTGCCTGTTAGGATCACGTCGGGGTCCCCAAAATGTAGCAGCAAATTAGAGTCCCAGAACTCCGGGTGGCAATAACCTTCTTACCAAAGGCGATGTGGACGCGCGGGCACAGGAACGAGAGAACGGACAATTGACTGTTTCAAAAGTGAAGTCAAGTTTATTCAAAATTAAGACACCAGCTGGTGGGGTTCACCCACAGAACAAGCTGCTCGGGGCAAATCCTAACATACATTCTAAGAGCAGTCATTATATACCCCTCATGGTGGCAGATCTTGGCCCGCCCTTCTTTATGACCCCCCATTGGCCAGTGTCACAGAATACATTTCATTATCCAATTAAACACAATACTTTCATTAGCATCATATCATTATCAGCTTTCATTCGTTTAGCATTATGGCACAGCAAGAAATTCATTTCCCATAGAACAGTATCAGTAGCTCTGGTCAGCCTGTACTCAAATCGCAACATTTGTGCTGCCTCTTCCCTGCCAGCAAAGGAGGGGGCAGACCCTTCTGCGCCTGCGTAGTTCTTGACCTATTAGCATTGAGGTAAACAAACCCATGCCATGAACTGCTTTGGCCAATCAAGGCTTTTGTTATCATTGAAGACACATGATGTACTTTGGCAAATCGCTGCATACGCTTGGCGTACCAATCAGGGCACAGCATTTACGGCAAGCATGCTAGCTTTATTTCTGGCACAGAAAGCCAGCTACTCTAAAGCTCTTGCTTGTGCATCACTCTCCTCTGACTGTACTCCTGCTCAAAGTACCAACTCTGCTATAATTCCCCACAGACCACTGTGGCCCCTAACCAAAACCAATAAAGACCCAACTTGCCACACCATGCCCCCCCCCCCCAATGACCCACACTCCATCCAACTGCAGTTTAGAGGAGGGCACACCGTGGATGATTGGACTTTCTCGCATCTCCTAAAAAGGGCACAGCAAGGCGTGCCGGGTACAGCTAGTTTCAACTATATGGCAAACGTATTGCATTATCTGTCACAAAGCTGCTGTGGATTCGCATACACATTTTGTAATATTAAAAGGTCACCATTTTTCATTTTGCTATTTTTAAAAGTTTACCTTTTCCAGGCAGCCAAACAAAGCAAAATCTAGTTCATTAGTTGTCTAAATTTCAACTTGCTATTTTGAACAGATCTCTCTCTCTCTCTCTCTCTCTCTCTCTCTCTCTCTCTCTCTATATATATATATATATATATATATATATATAAATAATAGTCACTGGAGAGTGCTTTACCATGCATACATGGGATAAATGAAATGTAAATCGCAGGCATAGCTGCTTCCTCAAATCAGAAGCCTGAATCCAATGTGGTGATGCTATATGCAGTTTCACATTTATTGTACTGAATGGAAATGCTTTAATAATTAGGTATTGCTTAAAGGGGAAACACTGAATTGCGAAGCGCTCCCAGATACCTGTGTGACACTCAGTTTCAAAGCTATGCCATAATGTTATGCTTATTCATTGGATGATTCCCCCTGGAGATGACTCAGCAGAAGGAATATATTCAAAGGCACCCTAGCACTTATTGCAAAATTGAAAGAAAAAAAGTAAACCCATAATGTTCATGAACAAATGCTCTTCATCTGTGCCTATAAAAAATAACTATTAAATTTTACATTGAGAAGAGATATCTTGACTGGTGTTATTTAATCACGGCCATTTGCAGTGGAGAATAAGGCCCCCATCTACACTGCCATATAAAATCCATATTATCTGGTTTGAACTGGATTATACTAGTATACACTGCTATATAATCCAGTTCAAGACAGATGATATGGATATTACATGGCAGCATAGTTAGTCCTAAGGCTCAAGTTTTCATACTTTTAAAGAGCTGTGTCGAAGAGGGAATGCTGAAGGCACAAACTTGGTAATGTTACTTTGAGGGGCACCATTTCTTTGAATCTCCCAACTGGCATGCTTCATGATGAAAAAAATGTGAATTTATCTTGGATCTGATCAGAGATGTTGTGGAAACATTATCATTCCCCCTTTTATTTTGCTAAGCATATTCCTGTTTCTCTTCAGAAAAAATAAAAGAAACTCAGTCTTAATTAACAAGGGTTTAATTAATAAGTGACTCTTGGAAGCTAACAGTTGACTTGTCTTGCCTGTGTCTTTCATCTGTGCAACCTAGATGAGCCTATTAGCAGCAATTCCAATTTTGTGGCACCTGGAAAACAAATTTTAAAAGTATAGATATTCCTGGACTATGCAATGCTTTAATTTTTTTATTGCGTCAGAAGCTAATTGAGAATATACTACAAGTCACCTCTGGTGTGAGAGAATTAGCAATCCTCAAAGACATTGTCCAGGGGTTGCCTGGCTGTATTACCATCCTGTGGGAAGCGTCTCTCTTGTCCCCGCATGGGAAGCTGGGGCTGACAGACAGGAACTCACCCCATCTCGCAGATTCGAACCGTCGACCAAGTCAGCAGTTCAGTCAGCACAAGGGTTTTTATCCATTGCACCACAACTTAATGAATGCTGTAGAATAGATCATGATAAAATCCACATGTTATTCTTTAGGGAACCACAAGGTTACTGACTAGAACCAGCTTCTATTTTAAAATTGTGATATTCCATGCCTGATTCAAATCAAAAGCAAGATTTTAAAAGATGATCTGCTTGCTTTGGTTTGTTCTTGGCTTTTTGTGGCCAAAACACAAAGTTTGAAAGCAAAGAAGCATTACGAATAGAAAACAAGATCTTATGGAATTCCATCAAATTCTGTAAATGGGACAGGGTGATTTGATAATAAAACCTTTGTCCTGGATTTTTCAGTTCTGGTTTATTTTTGCAATAGTTTTCCGTGTGCTTTTTTCACCAACCTGGTTGTGTTTCCATTAATAAATTTTAAAAGTTGTCAGAGCTCTTTGGTGGAGAAGAGTAAGTTCTCTTATGTAAATTCTACTGGTTTTCCTAATTATAAATATGAAGCAAAGCTGCTAAGAGGCTAGGAGCTGACACTGTGTCTATCAATTTCATCTGATGTTTGCAACACACACTGTATCATAATGCTGAATGGCTGGCTGAACAAAAATAAATCAGGACTCATGACAGCATGGCAGGACTGGGGAGTTCGGGATGGAATGAGTTGAGCTTAGAGACTTCTCTGAAAACCAGTAAAGCATTTATTTCATTTATCACAGGCCAACTATTCCAGCTTTCTCAGACACCTCCTAAGAAACCTGGACTGGATTTTCTACAGTTGGTCCAGGATTTTCTAACAAATCTGGGCTGTATCAAGGACTGGACTTATTGCAAATATTACAGCACTGTATTGGTTCATGAAACTCTGCAGCCAGCACTTGATAGCTGTGTGACTAAAAGACATTCACATAGTTTCTAGTTCCCAATGACTCATATCATTCAGAAGACATCCAAATGCATGGATTACTGTGGGCCCTTAATAGCTGCTGGAATTTGGTTCAAGGACCCCTTGTGGATACCAAAGTCCACAGATGCTCAAATCCCACAGTAAAATAACACAGTAAAATGGTGTCTGTTACATAAATTGACAAAATCGAGGTTTACTTTTCAGATTATATTTTTTAAAAATTCAAGCTGTGGATAGCTGAATCTTTGGATACAGAATCCATGTAGACCATATACATTATGCAACCAGTGCAGAACTAGGCCTTCACAATGCTCCACCCAGTAGGACTAAACAAAGGATGCATCATGGCACGACTTTTATATCACTGTTGTTTTAAATTTTGCAGCACATTAGCCATGTTGGCTAATGTGCTATTTTTCCTCAACATCCTTTAATCTAAACTAAGGTGGCTAAGGTTGAGAGGAATTGTAGTCTGGCAACAATTCATATCCTTGATCTATACAAGTGGGATTGGACCCGGAAATGTTTATTCACACTTTAAGGGTGCATGTAAACCATAGAATTAATGCAATTTGACACCACATTCAATTTCATAACTCAATGCTATGTAATATTAAGAACTGTAGTTTCATCAGATCTTTAGTCTTCTCTGCCAAATAATGCTGATACTTCACCAAACTGCAAATCCCAGGATCCTGTAACATTGAGCCATCACAGCTAATGTGGGTCAAACAGTGTTAATTCTACAGTATAGATATATCCCAGGATGGCTTTCACTGTCACTCCCAATGCCAGCATTCCTAGTCATCTCCCTCCCCATGATCATTTTATCCCTATAGGGCAGGAATGTCAAACTCATTTTCACCAAGAGTTACATCAGCTTAATGTTTGCCTTCAAAAGGACAGTTATAATTGTAAGACTGTATAAATGTAACCATGTTGTCCTAGCATTGAAAATCTCACAGTCCACAAAAAATGACATGGCAGACCAAATTCAGCCATGGGCCTTACATTTGACATGTGTGCTATATGGGACCAACTTTTGGCCATGAACATAAGGGAGATTTAGGCTGCTTCTATACAACCAATTTTAATCAGAATGTGGACTATAAAAATCCAGTTTGCTTCAGAGTGCCTACATAGGCACCCCAATAACTGACTGAAAGGTGAAAGAGAGTCCACACATCCATTAGATATCTATAATCCAGATTCTGATCTGAATTATTTGATCATGTGTGTGAAGATGCGCCTGGGGTCTTTGACTTAGAATAGGAACAAGGACGTGACATCTCTTCCCAGGGGACTTCTTCTTGCCTTCCCATAGAGAACTGGAATTCTCAAGGACCAAACCAGTCACTTTAGATAACTCAAACAGGCTTTATTGTTCACAAAAGGAGTTATCTTATTGAGGTATTAAACTTAGTTCTCCAAACAGGGGTAAAATAAAATATACATTACAGTTCTTTAGTTGTTTGGGTCCAGGAAGCTTTCAGCCGGATGGCTTTCCAAATTCTCTCTCTCTCAATGGCTTTGAGGTGAGAACTCTCTTAGCCCCAGTCAAATGGCCTATATTGAAGGCACAAAGCCTTCCTATTGGTGCCAAATGACCAGTTGAAGGCGCTTGAGATTCCACATTCCCATCCAGGTGTGCTGGATATGCAGAATGAATCCAAGATATGAAGAATTGGTGCTAGAGAATGCCTGACTGAGGCCTGGCTGGCAAACCCTCTAACACGTCCTCTTCTGTAGAGATGCAGGGAAAATCTAAAGAGAAAGCTAGATTTCCAAAGTCTCAAAGGGGAGGAAAAACAAACTTAACGATGATTGACAGCTCTAAAGAACCAATCAATGCAACCAAAACTTAACAACACTAAACAGACTAGCTGAAACATAATCCAATAGTTTAAACCTTGCAACTTAAAGTCTTATACACAGGTGGCATCAGCCACGCCTTCACAATGTGGAACCAACCTCAATCAAATCTCAGGATTGTTCCCCTCGCCTCCTGGCTGGGACAAACAGTATTCCCAGTGCTTGCTTTAAATCAAGGCAAGGCAGTAAAACAATTAAATCCAGAATTCCAATGGAAATGCTGTGCTTCCATTGTGTGTGTGTGTGTGTTTGGGGGGGATGTCATTTACTTTCTGGCTATGTTGGGCAGTTGCTTTTTCATTCTGACTAATTCATTTTAAACCATGTTTACATTTGTACTCTACGTTTGGCATTCAGCTGACTTTTTGTGGTGTGGTTTGAGGTAAGGCTTGAGTGGATTGCATGGCTGGAATCGGGATTTATGGTGAGGATTTTTAATCACATTGTTTCTGGCTAGTTTTGTTTTGGGGCTCACATTGGTAGGGAACATCTTCTGCACACCCAAATCTTGAACCAGCTTGAAACAAGATTTTAGTGCCTGTGCGCATGGAGTCCTAGTCATGAATTCAGCTGTTCATCTCCCAATCTTTTTTGTGGAAATTTTAGTTCACAAAATATGTGTACTATATGAAAATTAAAAAAAATATGTTATCCCTTCTTGCTCTTCACCTTGGCATGTAACACTTTCACTACTGATCAAACCCTAGAAAAGTTATTTTTAAAACTATACCCCCAAAATCTTCCAGTCTATAAACATGCTTTTTGCTGAAAAGATAATATTAGCTTTGAATATGCTTTTAATGAGTTTTATGGATTTTAACTGTTCATTTTTAATTAATACAAGTGATGTTTAATTCTGTTTTAATGCTTGTATATTTTTGGATTTAAAATTGTATTGAAATGCTTTTAATGTAAGCCAATTTGGGTCTCCTTTGTGGAGAGGAAAAGCAGGGCAGTAACTATTCCAGGCTCTGGCTCGAGGAAATATTATATTGCATTTTGCAAGTTTATGAAGTTCTGTAACAATATTTTTGGTGAAGACTCTTCAGATGTTTTTTTTGCTTACTTGATAAAATAAATACTAACCTTTAAAGGAATCAGAAAGTCAAACAGAGTGAGAACACAGACAAGGGGGGAGGCTTCAACAATTTTCCACACCCCAGTTGACTTGTTATCTTGACTCTGCACCTTGGAAATCTAAGGTGCTTTGCCATCAATCATTTCCTATTTTAGGCTATATTTGTCTGCTTCCCTTTGTTAATAAACCTGTTTGTTCATATCCATACAAATATCTGAATCCGATACCTTTCAAGTAAAGCATTATCCATCCATCACATGAGCAGGAGAGGGAGAGAGAGAAATGGGGTATATCCCAGAGTGATATTCTTACAAAAACATTGCAACACACATACGTATTGGCAGCAGCTTCAAATGTATGTCACATTATATATGGGGAGATATATATATATATATATATATATATATATATATAGTTCGCATTATGAGCTTTTAATTTAGGCCAGAAAATGGCTATGCCTTATCTCATCTGGTATGACTTGCATGCTGGGCCCTTCAGCATGGCTTATATTAGTTTCTTTGACTAGCACTGTAAATGTGTAATTGCTCATAATCTTTTACAGGCCTGGCAGGCAGGTTATCCTTTTTTCTCTGCTCTTCAGCTTCATTGCACAAACCCCCATTCCTCATTGTTCAGGATTTGTGAGCTCCGGATGAAGTGAAGAAGCCTGGGGCTTGAGGAGATTTCTCTTTGACATTTGAAGAGAGTTTCAAAAGAGGCATTTTGCGTCCGTTTGTTATGTGGCCAGTGGTATACGGAATCCTGTACATTTCCTTGTCTTTATATTGGTGCACAGACATATCCAGCTCTTCAAGGAGAAAAAAGGAAATTGAATTCCACTGAAAGAATTGAACCTTCCATTGAGATTGATTTCTGGCTTTCATGCTGTGCATTTCATGGGCACGTCACTACTGGATGTGTCTCCCTCCCGCCCCACCTTTCATTTGCAAATCATTTGCAATTAGTTCCCTTTTTATGCTTTCAAGTTCTATTGTCATTTCAAATACAAATTAACAAAATGCTGGGAAGCTGATGTTTGAATTTGGGACAGAAGACCCTATCATTTCCAATATGCATCACTGGTGCACCAGTCAGCATTTTTGTTTAAAAAATGAAAATTTGCATGCCTGCACATTTTCCAATGCAATTTTTCTCACACAATATGCCTTTCTATAAACATATTTTGTCTCAAAAATACACATTTCTAACAGGGCAATCCTACCAGACAGGAACCAAAAGTCTGAAGGCAAACAACCAACACACCTTCCTTCAAAGCATTAGCAGTATCTTATTGGCTGAGGAGAAGTGAGAGAAAAGTGATGGCTTAATTCCCATTTCCTGAACATCCCCAATAAAAATCCCAAACACCACTGCCCCTGATTCCTTTCACTGGGAAGAAATTAATCTACATCTGTTGAAAGGTTGTTATAGATCTGTTGTTGCCGTGGGGGTATTTGGAAAGCTGAGAAGGTGAACCTGAGGTTCTGATACTGCAGCTAGACCAGCTATGGAGCTCCCTGCAAAAACACAGAGGGGTTCTGGAGTTGGCTTTCGCTCCCAGAATGTGGCCTTTTCTTTCTGCATTTAGCTGAGATGACCTCAAATGCCTTATGGCACCTGGGATGCTTTCCAATAGATTTCCTGGACTGTATTCATTGAGACTGCAGGAGACAAAACATTTGCACTATAGAGCTTGTTAGTTTCATCTCCAAATGGGGTCATTGATTTTAGTCTTGTAAAATCCCTTTTCTCATATTCCTGTTATACATGAAAAGTATGTAGATTTCAAAACCTTGTCCAAGGTTTTGGCTGGAGGATCTGAGTTCCTTCTGATACAGTCTGACAACATGTAACCACCAAGACTTCTATGTAGTTGAGTGTCCTCAGACATTATGAATCAGATGTGTACTAAATGATCAAGTTCTAAAAACATACCATGACAGTTATTGTTCTTGATTCTTTTTAGGGATAATAAAGGCTGTCTGAAATGCATGAAGGAGGCTTTTAAATAAGTACATACTGTGCTCGCAAGAATCTTCACATTTAAGGATGTTAGTAATAATAGGTAAGACAATGCATATGTCTTCTTCCTAGCCAAATTAAGAACATCCTGAGGCCATTCCTCAAACCTGCTGTGAGCAGTGCACACAATGTGTGGCCAGCTTCCCAGCAAATTGCTGCTTCCAAACATTAATGTGGCACAAGAAAAACTGCAAGATATCCAGAGATTCTAGAAAATTTCAGAGTGACCTCAGATGTATGGACAGCTGGATCGGGCTGGATCTGGGGCAATGCAGTGTCAAAAAGGCCCAGTGCTGTTTTGCTGGAAAGATGGATGCAATTCTGATCAATAGCAGGATACATATATAATTTATATTTTGCACCAATTCAAAGAAAATAATACATTTCTTGAGAAGTTTTAAGAGTGTTTTCATAACTGCAAATGTGTAGAATCCAGAGGCCCAAGAAATGTTCTATTTGAGATCCACCTTTTGCTCCTTTCTCTCTTTATGAATACTATAAATCTCTCAAAGCCAACAATCCCAAGTGAAACACAGAATTTATTTTTAAGTATCCAAACATGTCCAGTTTTGTATATCTCTGGATTTCTCCAAAAAGTATATTTCTGTATTAATTACAGATAGAAGTATGGGATCTTAAATGTAGTGAAAAACATATATCCTATTTCTATGAAGTCAGTACTTTATTTCACAACAGAGTATATTATTATTATAAATAATCTTAAACTCAAGTTCATACAGCCATACTTTGCTTAGCACCCTGCTGAAGTGAAACACCTATTCAACTATCAATAAAGCTGGGGGTTGATGTTTGGTACCTGTTGTGAGATCGGAACCTTCAAGCATTATTGAAACTAATACATGTAGTTTCAGATCTTTGTGAAAATAGACATTCTTTTGTCATAAAAAAATGGCAAAATACAGCACTGTCCATACAAACACCATGAATTACTGTCAATTTGCAAGCGTTGTATAGCCAGCTTTCTGTCTCCACAGGGGGAAAAGTGAAATCTTGGGTGTTTAGAAAAGTATGGTATAGCCATTCTAACAAAGGAAAATTGCTTTCATTTTGACAAGAGCTACAAACACAATATTTAAAAAATGAGAGGGTTTTCTTACAAGAAAGGTTACATTGGTCTAATTCTAATGTGTGAAAAGCAACCAAATTACAGTAGTACTTAATGGCTATCAATGTTCTGTTGGAATACGGACATCTCAAGATTATTCAGAGGCTTTTTTCCTATATAGTTGACCTATGTCAAGGTCCCCCCTGTCATCTCCAGCAAGGTTTATTTTGCTTCTTGCTTTCCTTCAGTGGTATAGCCAGATTTAATAATTG
Source organism: Anolis apletophallus (assembly GCA_030556195.1). Lineage (NCBI taxonomy): Eukaryota > Metazoa > Chordata > Lepidosauria > Squamata > Anolidae > Anolis > Anolis apletophallus. Next base: position 93,253,400 of record JARBWK010000005.1, on the reverse strand, counting down.
TACCCAAATCACAGTGTTAAGTGCTTCAAAACAAATCTTTGTGGAGAATGCCCACTTTTCCATTATTTTCTTTTGGTTTCTTTTCTCTGCCTTGATGCGTAATCCCACAGCAGAAGGTGGATTTCTTTAAAATATATATATATTGTCTTTTAATAAACTTTAAATGATTTTAACTGTGTAGATGATTGGATAATGGAACTCAAGCTGTCCTAACATTATTTAAAGCAATGAATCTTAAAGATGATATAACTGGTTTTCTGCATAGGTTTTGAATCTGTACTGGGTTTAATAATTTGTAAACAAGTTGAGCCCCATTATTGAGAAAAGCACAGAATGTAAGGGAGGATTTGCAGTGTGGAATTAAGACTGGCTGTAATACAGGTGACACCTGTGTGGTCCTCAAGATGTTGGAGTACTACGTCTTCCAGAATTCTTCACCATTGGTTGTGCTGGACAGAGTTGCTGAGCATTACAGTCTAGCAAGTTCTCAAGGTCCACATCATTCTTATCCCTGAACTAATAACTTATTTATTATGTCTGATGTACCATGAAATCACGATTTTCAAAAGCCCAAAACCAAAAAAAGAAGATTTGCTACCAAATTTAATGCTCAGCAGCAATAAATACACTGTATTGTCGAAGGCTTTCATGGCTGGAATCACAACCTCTGAGGATGCTTGCCATAGATGCAGGCGAAACGTCAGGAGAGAATGCCCCTAGAACATGGCCATATAACCCGAAAAAACCTACAAAAACTCAATAAGTACACTCTCTGTAATTTGGCAAAAAAAGTCTGCTCCAAATGCCTTCTTTAAAAACAAAAGTGTTAGATCACCAAAGCTTCCAGCAATGGGAAATAAAGCCTTTGGGGTGCATCTATTCTGTAGAATAAATCTACTTTAACTGTCTTGGCTGAATGCTATGGGATCATGAAGACTATAGTATGGGATCATGGGGGATGCCAAAGAATGCTGATGTCTGACCAACTACAAATTTCAGGATTGCATAGTATGGAGCCATGATAATTAAATTAGGGATGATATCCCTCAAATAAGAGCTCCAGATGCTCCTGAAGCAGTTTCCCCTTTTTCTTTGGCTCAGCACTAGATTGCCAGATTACGTGAATCTTATGCACACCCTAATTTTAGCAAGGTCATTGAGCCAAAAAAGTGAGCATTAGAATCTAGTAAATAGGGGTGTTTGACCTACTGTGATGAATGGAGTAACTCGCAATGTAGTCATATATTCATTTCCTCAGAAATATTCACAATTAAATTCACTGGGACTGCAGTTTGTTTGCTAGGTAGATTTCACGTAGAAGGCAAAATGTTGATGTCTGGGAGATTTGTTTTTGTCCTTCTTTCTCCCTTCTCTCTTCAATACTTACCATCCAGTCCAATACCACAGTTTCTTTTATCTCTTTGTGCTATAAAGTACAGCATCAACATATGTAATTCAGTTGCCATTCCCCATGTCTCTCTGTTTATCCATGCCTGTCTTTGCAGTAGTTCATTACAAGCACATTGCTGCAGACTCTTGTCTTTGGACTCCGCTCAATACTGTGCATATTCTTGTCCTGAAATTTATGTCTTGCATTCAGAAAATGGCTCTTAAATCAACCAGGCTGTTAACATCTTCAGCTCTGGGATCCTTGGAGATAAAATGCCGGTGTTCTAATAGATGATTCATGGCTGGTCTTGGAGGGAAAATAGCCTCATTTGTGCAGCAGTGTCCTCTGTGGAAAGGCAGCATGTGTCTATGATTCTTTTCTTCATTTTCATTATGTGTGATTGCATATGTGTATGGGAGAAAGATGGTTAGATTTTTAGAGTTGTTAAGGTTTTTTTCGCTTTTTTGTTGCTTTTTTTTTGAAGCACAAACTCCCTTATTTATGTCCTCTCTGCATGTGTAAGTTTTACCCAGTAGTCCAGGAATGAGTGTACTACCTTTGCCCTCCTCCCTCACATAGCCATCTGTCCTACTTTATAAATGACAGTCCTTTGTTTGAAGGGTTATCAAAGGAGAACTCTCTCTTTGAAGGCATCCTCTGTTTGAAAGGTTATCTAGTTATCCAAGTCCAGTTTTTTAAAAAAGAAGCTTGCGTGTGCGTTTCTATGTGTGCCCTCAAATCACCCCAAGAATGTGAGAGAATTTTCTTAAGCAGGCAAAAATCAGAAGTTGTTTTGTCAGTTCCTTCCTCTGCAACATAGCCCACAATGCCTGGTACAGCAGGCATGAAATTGCCATCCAGATTTAGCATGTCACCTGATTGGTGTTCCTCACTATGGTTTATATTTTATTTCTGTTCAAATGTTAGTACTCTTTTTCTAGAATTGCATCTATTCGTCTAATAACATCTGCACATTTTACACAAGCCTGAGCCTTGTGTTTTCTTGTTGCCCTTTATTTGTTTCCTCACTTTTTCAGAGTTTAGAAGCTTGGGTGGGGGGGGGGGAGTTGGATTTGAACACCTCAAAGTGGCCTTTTGTTGATACAAAAACTGCTTCATACACAGATGGTTCTCTCTGAAATGTACAGACATCTTCACATTCAGAAAGAACTGAAAAGGAATGGGGCAAAGCTAGCGAGCTCATTTCTGTTCTCCTCACATGTAGAATGTTTAGGTGAAAAGGCCCTAATGGGACCAAAATCAAACTGCCATGTGTGTTTTCTATACGGCTGTCCTGAGTTTGGGCAATTGACATGGTATGACTCTATTTTACATGCTATGAATCTGGATTATGCCACTAAAAACCTAGCTGTTATAGACATGACTCTAGGATGCATCTTTCTTTAATGGAAGACATTCACTCATGGAAGTTATACTTACCCAGTTTTCTAAAACTCCTTTTCCACATATATACAAATGCTCACCCCCTTCAGCACTATTCAGCCATGCTCTGTTTATTTTTTTCAGAGGAAGGAAAGGAGAGCTACATCTCTCTCTGCCAATATTTTTCCCTTGACTGTATCATGTCACTTTCTCACACTGTGTCCCTGGCCTACATGGAATAGTCTGAAGACCTCTCTACCAGTTGGGAATTTCTATTTCCTAGTCACTGAAAATGGAACTGCAGTGTACAGACATATTTTGGTTATCTAAAATTTTTTAAAAAATCTTTTAAAACTATAAGCCAGAGTTAAGACTCATAGGGTGCATCTACGTTGTTGAAATAATATAGTTTGACACTATTTAAAGTGAGTATAAACGCTGGTGATGAAGATGCTGAGAAACAAGTCAGTAGATACTGCACTAGGAGACTAGACAGAGCATCTCAGTTACAAATACATCTGACTCATTACTATGGAACCTTGAGATTTTTAGTTTGGTGAGGTACCAGCATTCTGTGGCAGAGAAGGTTAAAGACCTTGTAAAACTACAGATGCCATGATTCATTTATTTCTACAGTGTAGATGCACTCTGAAGTAACTTTAGTAAGTGTTCAAGCTTTCAGTAATTAATAAACAAACACATATATAGATGTGGACACTCTCCTTTATTATTATACATGGAAGGGAATGTTCTGAACTGCCCCACCGTATGTGGGCAGCATTGATACCATACAATTAACATTGATATTGTAGAATGAGCATAGATTAGCATAGACTAGAGGAAGTCACTAGATTTACATTACCTTCTAATTTTGGGTTAGAAGGGGTTTTTTTTCCTTTCCACTATAGCTTTATGAATTGCATACAGGAGAGGTTCCACAAACTTAAATCCAGCCCTCATGTTAGAGTATTTGCTAGATAAGATCTAACTTCCTCCTTTCTCTTCTCCACACAATTCTAATTCTTGACATAACCCCATTTTTTTTACAGTTTTCCTAGCTCACCAAGGTGAGTTTTGAGGATGCATGAGGAAAGGATCCAGGTGGAGGGGAAATTGCTCCTTTTAGCAGATAGAAGCAGTTACATTTTCTGGAAAGCACTAATGGTACCTGTGATACTTATGTAGTTATGAAATCATTAAAAAAATTCTTTGTATTTTACCTGTTGGTCACCTAAACTGACTTTATATACATGCATATCTTTATGGTTCAATGCTTGGTTTACCTTGTTCATTAATCAGAACTCATTATTTCACTAATAATCCACTCTCAGGAAATGTTTAGCACTGTGCTGTCTGTGCATTCCTGCCAGCACATGTTCTTCCACCTCTTTGTGGTTCTGGGTTGTTACATTCTCTTGTGCGTCTTCTAGATCCACCTTGGCAAGAAGTCCACGGAGCCCAACAACTCCAGGTACCATGTGCTGGACCAGCTGTGACACAATAATTTCTTATCAGAAGCAACAAAGAACACATCCATCCATACCTCCAAGATTTGGGATGAGGGTGGTGAGCACACAGGCTCCAGATTTTGGGTAATTGCTACTTTTATCATACTTCACCATTGCTTAGATTAGCTAGGGCTGATTTATTTTATTTTATTTAAAACATTTATATTCTGCTCTTCTCACCCTGGAGGGGACTCAGGGCAGAGCACAGCATATATACAACAAACATACAATGCCGGGACAATAATTCATTATATGCATACACATAAACATTAAAAATGTTTATCTCAATATTAAAATACACCATTTAAAACCGTCTTGGACATCTGCATCAAATCTAATTGGTCTGGTAAAGTTTCCTATCACTGCTTTATCGCTGATGGGAACTGGAGACCAACAATAACCTAGAGAACAGCCTCCCCATTTTCAATGTAAGACAAAGCAAATAAATCAATGTTTTCCTTTTCTTAGCTGACATAGATATGCTGGTGGGACCAGTGATAATGGCTGACTTTCAGTATTACAGTTCTGGACCCTTAACATATAGTTACAGATCTGTAATTGCTCTCTATTAAGTAAAACTATGATGTAAGTATACTGCTGCTACAGTTGAGCAATAGAGCCCCATGCTCCCCATCATGTCATTTAGCCTTATTTCTGGCAGGGCTCCATTCCTCAACTGGGGTGGCAACATCCCAGGACACTATGCTGCCAGCATGGGAGACTCCCCATGTTCCATTTAGAAGAATCGGACAAGGCACATGGGAACACTGGTGAATCAGCACGGGGATCTCATCAATGTGAAGAGATCCTAAAACTACATGAATGCCTCTCTAGACCACCTTAGGAGACAACAGGTGCATTCAGCAAAGGAGATCCATTTAACTCCCAATTAGGGTGGAAAGAAGTCAATATTTCCTGTTTCCTACCAAATGATGCTGTGATAATCAGAAGAAAGACTGGGACTTCCGGTAGCAGCAACGATGGAGCAGCAGCAGTGTGTGAGTGCTCTCCCAAACGTTTTAATTTCCCAAACATTTTAATTAGTTTTAGGCTACCTTGGTTATAACAGGAAACAATTATCAGCTACAGAAGATTCTACATGGACAGAGGGCTGTAGGAGGTTTTTATCTTGGCAACCTATTTTATTTAGTTTATGGAACTTGCAAGATAAGACACCGAAGCAAGGCCAGTCAACGCCCATGCAATTAGGGAGGCCTCAGAGTCTGAAGTAAATATGAGAACGAGGAAAACTCAGTTTCTCTCCCCAACAGCAATAAATAACAGTTGTAAAAGCAAGGATAGGAGCTCTACTTTGAAGAGGGGCAAAAGTAAGAGGAAGAAAGATGAGAAGAAAGACTCCTGCACAATATCTCAGCCCTGCTCACTGGATACATAGGGTACAGGATGCATCCTCCTCTTTGCACAAGCTAGAAAGACCTCTTTTGCCCAATCCAGTTACTGGCACTTTATTTGGGCTGAAAGGAAAATCAAGGCAGGAGATATTCCTTAGTTACACAACTATATAATGGATGTAAAATATCAGTAACTATCATAGTGCTAGAATCTTTTCAATTCCTTTTAGAATTTCTATTATTGATGAGCTGGAAAATACTGTTGCCTAACAGAAATGAATTCCAGGAAGATGACAAATATTAGGCTGTTTTAGATTTTTCTGTGATTTTAGGGGAAATATTTTTAACTGTTTATAGATTATTTAAAATTGAAGGTGATTATTGATCAATTCAAGGGGTGCTGTGGTTTTTAACTTTGACTTTGTTTTAATTGTTTTTAACTGGGATTTAAAAAATACTGTTTAATTTTAATCTTGTTTTAATTTTTGTAGATTTGTATATTTTAAATAGTTATGCTGATCCTTTTATGTTAAGCCATTTTGAGTCTCCTTCAGGGGAGATAAAGCGAGGTATAAATAAATATAATAAAGAATAATGATAATACTGTCTTGAAATATAGTATGATTAAAAAGGATTTAAGTAAGGTTTTTGGGAAGAAAAAAGATATTTATTTATTTGTCACGTTTCTATACTGCCCCTCTCAGCCCGAAGGCGACTCGGGACGGTTTACACAGGCACAAATGTTCTTGCACCTACTTATTTTTCCTGACCTGGTAAATTCTTCACCTGCTTTTTATATGTCATGGCAGGGAGAATAAAAGCTATTTTCGTGAGGTAAACTTGTATTTTCTTTAAGTTCTGTTATTATTTTATTTTTGAATTTTTGTATAAGGCTGTAACCCTTGTAAATTGTTGAGGTCTGGAATAGGAAATAGGTGGGGATGATGATGATGATGATGATGTGGTTGTCTGTATTGTAGAAGTGAGAGTGTTTAATTTGACACTTCAATCTGTGGTTTTCAAGATTATATATTTCATATCACAATGTAGCTGACTGTGTTTGCAAAGTGGAAGGTTGGGAAAGGCTAGTTTAGTGGAACCAAAGCAGCAGTGTTGTTGTTGTTAGCAAAATAGTCATATTAGCTGGGGCATTCTGGAAGTTGGAGTTGAAACAAATAAGACTGCAAACTCCACATAGAATAAGATACATGTGAAAAAGGAAAACGTATTTAAAGGGTCTAATAATAAGAAGGGGTAGCAGCTAACTATCTGGAATCAGCCCTTTTTGTAAGAAGACCAATAAATGATACAGGATAGAAAAGCATCTTGAAAACCAGCCTGAAGTTCTACTGAATGGCTAGATGACTGGCCTCATCCTGCATGCAGTTAGATGGATCAAACTTCACTAAAATAAATGAGTAAACATGCCCAATTTCCATAGAAAAAGGTTGAAAAGTTTGGGCATTAATATTCAACTGCCAATGCTTTGGTTCTGTCTTTGCAGTCTATGGCAAGATTTATGACCCTGGGACATTTGCTTCCTCTAAAACCTTCTTTGCTTAACCCAGTTTACTTATAGTAATCACTTGAGCTGTTAATTTTATTTCCTTTCAGCTGCCTAGCATGTAGGCACTGGAGAGAGGTGCTGATTGATGGATAGATCTAAAGAGGTACCTATTAACAATGGACAGGCGGTTGTACTCTGCAAATGTTTCCCTTTTATTGTTTCACCTTACCTTCCCGCATTGTGGTTTCACATGCCAGGCCACGGGCAGCATTCGGACACTCACAAATGCACTTGGTCCCAATCATCATGGCTTCAGCATTGTTATGGCATGGGCCACAGCGGCAGGCATTGAAGTCAAGTAAATATTGATCCAATGCCCTTTTCAGGTTCTTCCTTTTGATTTCCATGTTGGGAAGCTGGGTCCTACGCAGTATTTCATGTATAGGTTGCAGCTGTCAAAGGGAAATGAGATTAATGGGTCATTATTGTTACTTTTACATAAACTGACAGACTAGTAAAGCATAAAATACAATGTGTATAGTAGTTTGAGTATTGGACTAGAACTGGGGTCCAAATCCCCACTCAGCCATAGACACTAAATAGATAACCTTGGGGATGTTGCTCTCTTGGCAAAAGCAAATCCTCTAGAACAAATATTGCCAGAAAACCTTTTAATACATTCACTATAAGATTGCTATAAGTCTGAAATGGCTTGAAAGCATAAAAGAATAAAAACAACAACAACAACCTGACAATACAGAACAGCCAGTGGTAGAACCATATCAGGTCATGCCAGGTTGCCAGGTCAGAACCACATCATACCTGAGATTACACAATCCAATAAGGTGATACATATTTCAAGATGGATGTTACAAGTGCAGGCCCTGGTGACATCAATAAACATCAACCACAACAGAACACAGCATATTCAAATCATCATCATACAAATCTCAAAAATGAGGAAAAATTGATATACGAATACTTTTAACACTCTTGCCCTAAGATTCCTCACTCTCATTCTGAAGACTAGAGAAGAGCATCCGGCTCCTAAAGATCAGAAAACCCTCACCACTGGTCATACCAAAGTCTAACATTAATACACATGGCTTGGGCAGAGCAACAACTGCGGTTAGAGCATTAGTTCTTAAACAGTGGCATGGAAACTATTTTTGTAGCTGTGTAAGGCAGAAGTGGCGGGTGCGTGATCTGAAGACTTTTCCTGACATACACCAGTTCAACTGATGTTACTGGGTATATCATGCAATGTGATATCACCACATTGCATTTTCCGAGCCTTAGCCAGGCTCAAAACATGGTTCCAATCATTATACTGGAAATCATTTTGATGCTAAAAGTAGCAGGAGAAGTTGAACTGGAACAGGTTAAGATGCAGTTGTAATCTATGCTAATTATGAACCTAAAGTCTTAGGCAAATATGTTCTAGGACACAGGTTTCAAACTCAAGGCCCATGGGCCAAATGTGGCCCACCATGCTATTGTAGGTGACCAATAGCATGATGGTAATTTTGAGCTGATGGGAATTTTGATACAATAATATCAGGAAGATTGCCCTTTGTTCTGTTTTGTAAGGACAGTGGTTTGAATGTAGTTACAAGGCTTATGTCTCATGTTATAATGTTCTTTAACATTTTCTCAACCTCAGAGCCACAAGTGCTGCTGGGTTGGAATTTCCATTATCCCCAGTCTGCATAATCAAAAGTGATGGGAGCTGTCATTCAATAATATCTAGGGACCCAAACTAGATAAAAACTAAAGAGCCCCAACTACTATGTAAAAAGAATATATAGTTGGCCCTCTGGATCCGCAGCTTCTCCTTCCCTAGATTCAAAGGCTTTTAAAGGCAACCATAAGATTGATGTTGCCCTCAATGAAAATGAGTGTGATATCCCTCTTCTAGGATGTTGGGAAGCAGGTGTTGACAACAGGCATTAGGAAACCCCATGGTGAGTTATGCATCTTGTCTGGCAAAGTAAGTATAGATGACATCAGAACATTGGTTATGAAGATGCTAAGAAACAAGCCCTAGATGCGGCACTGCTCAGTTGTAAACACTAGGCTTGTTTGATCAAGGAACAAAATGGTTCAAAACTTGTTTTGGATGTAGGGGGCGCTGGCAATTCGATTCCGAAGTGCTTTCCGAAATGTTCCAAAAAAAGAAGAAAAGGTCGGAATCTTCTGAAATTTCCGAATTGCTTCATTAATGGCAGGTGTGATTGCACAATGCACGAAAAACTTCAAATGGGTCAGGCAAAACTTGGGGGATTCCCTTTCTCTCATTTTTAGACCGCTACTGACAAAACTTCCCACAGTGGTATAAATTATTAGCAGATTATAGGAGATTTCTAGTTTCCAAAAGTACAGTGTGTAACCCCAAGCAGACAAAGTGTAATCCAAAGGGGATTAAGGTCTGTTGAAAGTTAAAATCACTGTTTCAAAAAGGAAAATTGGCATTGGCAGGCAAGAGAAGAACACTTCTCCCAGCTGCCCTGCCCTTCTTCCCTCCCCTGTTGCGTCTGTGGCTTCAGCAGGGATTGTGGGATTTACAGTGCAAGGGATTGTGGGATCCACAGTGCATGATGGAAATGGGCAAGATGAAAATATGCAAAGACAGCATTTGGGAAAAGCAGTTAGGGAGTGCAGTTCTCCTGAGAATCAACAGGGTAGAGATAAAGCACCTGGCCTGAGCGGCCTGGGATGGAAAGAAAGAATGTGTTAATTGACAGTTCAAGGTTTCTGCTTCCAGCCGTGGTTTCAGTTTGCCAATTAAGGGGGGAGCGATGGATTTCTAGTTTCTTGATATAGCTCTGCTTGGCTTTTGAAAATCAGATCTTGGACAACTTTGCAATCAAGCCTCATGTTTCTGGTCTCCTGTATTCCTGGTTTTAAGATTCAAGAATGAACTTTGATTTTTCTTCCTTTGGATTTTTCTAGTTATTGGACCTTGCATCCTCTGGATTATTCTAGCTATTGGACCTTATCTCTTTGGATTTATTTAGTGACTTTGCAGCATCTATTTTGCCTTTGGTCTCCTGGAACATTACCCTTGAATTATTGATGGTTTTATAACTTTTTTCTTCATACATTTCACTGCTCATATTGAATTAACTGTTTGCTTCAATAAAAAGTCTGTCTATTCCAGCTGGTGTTGTATGTGTGCATTTAAAGGGCCCTGGTTTCTTCTGGAGTTTGACAGCCCCACACACAAGGAAGCCTCGTAGACAAGGTGCCTGCTTCCAGCCAGTTTCCCCAATTTGTTCCCAACCCTGTTGTTCCCTTGCAAACTGGTGGCATGGCATCTTTCCCACCCAAGCTGCCTAGTCCCTTCCCTTTCGCATCCCCGGCTCGCAATGAGCCCAGGAGGCACATGCGAGCCTTTTTAAAGGGCAATGGCTGCCGTGCCGAAACCCCACCCTTCTCCACATGGTTTCCCCCCATTGGCTGGAGGCAAGCATCCCAGCACGCAAGCTGCTGCTTGCCTCCAAACGCTGGGTCTTTTCCGATTCACTTCCTGAGTCAGAACAAAGATGGCGACAGTGGCTTCAAAACGGCAAGGAGACTTCCAAAATTGCTTCGAAATCACTTGGAAAAGGAATTTGATCTGAATGTAATCTGAATTACGAAGATTCCGACTGGACCTAACCATGCCTAGTAAACACTTCTGTTCCATTCTTGCCAGTAAGGATGGACAATTTCTAAGCATGTATTAGTTTTTTCATTAATACTGCTGCAAATGACACTCAGTGAATCTCTTGGCAAGATCAAGATTCTCCTGGAGAAATGGCTACCTGTGTGCAAAAAAGGTATTTCTGAGCCTTTAATGGACCACTTCTGGCATGTCTTTTTGAAGGCATTCAGCCATGGAAATGAACGTTTATACTGCAAGAGGCTTCTTAGGCAAGAAAATGGGTTATTTCATATGAACTACTGGTGTATTGCACAGAACAGTCTGTTTACCATGGTTTTGTTTCCTGTAATTCACAAGGACATTAGCAATTGCCACATAAAAGTTCCCACATGGCCTTGAATATTGAGGCTTTGAAACACTATTAGCACAAGACACTTTAGCAAACAACCATGTGTCAAGATAAGAGGATATTCAAGTGGACATAAGTAATTATTGGGTGCTTGAATCCACTCCAAAACCATAAGCACTAGAAGAGCTTCTGAAGCAGCCATTTAAAGGTTATAGACTCTGCCACAAGCAAGCAATAGTGGGTTTCATCCAGAATTAGTGGAGATTTGTATGGAAAACATCCAGGGAGTGCTGAGAGTCATTTCTCACTATCACAGATTAAAAACAACTCCCCTTCCCCACACCTCACTATACATGCACACAGGGGCGGATTTAACGGTAAGCAAAGTAAGTGCCCACTTAGGGCACCATGTGGTCAGGGGCGCATCTGGCCGCCAGGTTCCGCGCATGCGCCATTGCTGCGGAGGGACTCCAGCTGGACTGAGAAGCCAATCGCCCGAAATGATGCCGAAAAGGAGGAACTTATTGCAGCTGGAGGCAGGAGGCTCCGCCCCAGCTGCAAAAAATTCCTCCTTTTTGGCCTCGCTTAGGGCGATTGGCGTCTCGGTCCAGATGGAGTCCCTCCACAGAAATGGTGCATGCGCAGAACTAGCTGGCCCCGTGCATGCCCACCCAGTGCACATGCGCAGAACTAGGTGGCCCTGCACATGCACAACCGGCGCGCATGCGCACTCTCCACGAGGCTGGAGAGCGAGGGGGGCGCCAAAATAATGTTGCTTACCATTTTAAATTACCTTAGTCTGGCCCTGCATGCACACATTTCCTCCACATGTTTTCCTTCAGTGCTGCTTATCACATAGGCATATTCTGCCTACAGCTGATATTTCTTGCCATCAGCTGCCAAGTCAGAAATCTGATTTACTTTTAGTCAAATGGGAACCAAAAAAAGCTTCTTTCCCCCCCCAGAAAGGCCGTGTTGGAAGATCTCCTCCTTTTTTCCTGACAGTGACACAAAACTTCAAGGATGAGAAGGCCTTCAGACTGTAAAGAGCACCCTGCTATGAGCCACATCCCCAAACAATCTCTCTTGTAAAAAGCAGCAGCACACTTACAGAAGAGGCAAGAAATGTAGAGGCACTAACAGGGCAATACCTGAGAATGACTGCCTCTTGCTATCTTTTAGCCCTGTGCTTCTTTCTCTCTACCCATTTGTGGAGTACTATCCACTTATACGAAATTTATGGAGATCTATTATATTGCATAGTACTAATTCAAGTAATTCAAGTTTGTTGATTGCTGACTAAAGTGCAGCAGCCTTTAAGTATGAAGAATTGGTGGACTATGACTCAGCAGAGCAAAGTTTGGATGCTGGCTAGGTTGTGAAACCCATGGGGTGACCTTATGCAAATCACACTCTCTGAACTTCAGAGGAAGGCAATGGTAAATCTCTTGTGAATAAATCTTACAAAGAAAACTCCATGTTGGAAATGACATGAAGGCACATGACCGCAACAACAACTTATGTCTGTAATTCATTTTTGCATCTTCTCGATGTTTATATAGTTTCTTCTATAAAGCTGTGTTGGTGGGCTTTCATAATACAAATACTTCCTTTCAAAAGGACAACCTTCAAAGCCTTTTTTTTGACAAGCCCATTGCTATGATGTGATGAATTCAAAATTCAGTGTTAGAGTTAGACTCTGAATCGTTTCTTTTTAGCTTTGAAGTCATTGCTTTTTTTAAAAAAAACCCTATTCTTTCACTGTGAAATGGAGAGAAGGTCAGCAGATCAGTGGCCCATTACATTTAATCCTGTTCTAAGATGAAATCACAATACAAATATAAAATGATCTGGTCTAGTACACTTTCAATCCTTTAGAGATGTGGACTTTCTACAACTGAAAGAAACGGCTTACCTCAAAATCAATAACAGCGGGATTAAGTTTTAATGACCTCCCCCAGTAACGGTATGCATTAGCACTGGAGCCTTCCATGATCCTGCCAATTGATGCTGTGTCTCCACCTCGAACCCGGGAAATAATATCCTCTATTACTGATTCGGCACTTTTTTTGTCTGGGAAGTTGGACAATGGAATAGATTAGTGTTCAGTTCTCAGAATTCATTAGTTCTGTCAAAATCCGTTCATCAAGCTGACTCTGGGGAGGGCACTTGCCAGAAACAGCTATTCCAAGAATATTGCCTCACTGAGACTAATACTGGAAAGTCAGCAAAGGAAATTTTACTGCTGTCTTTGTGCTTGTGGGTCTATTTAAGAAGGTGAGAGTAACAACAACAACAACAACAACAACGTATTGTCAGAGGCTTTCATAGTCAGAGGCACTGGGATCCCAACCCAGAAACCACACAACAATAATGCCATCACATGCATATCCCTTTCATCTCAACTGCATTAGAAATCCATTCACAACTTAAACTTTGTAATAAAAACTATATGGTGATGATAATCAGGGCTGTAGCCAAGGGGGATGGTGGTTAATGGTTCAACATCCCCTCCCACAGGTCAGGTGTCAGGTTTAAAGAAAACCTGGTTTACTCATCATTAGTTAGGCAGTTAAACCTGACACATTGGGGGGGGGGGGTTGAACCCATAAACCCACCCCTCTGGCTATGGCCCTGATGATTATGATGATGGTGATGAAAATATGCATAAAGATTATATATACAAATAGGAAACCAGTGTGAAAGCTCAGCTCAGATGCTGACCTATAAACCAACATTTCTCTCTCGCTCTCTTCCTCTCTCAAATGTTAGTGGGTAAAATGCAAATTTAATCATACTGAATTTACAATGCTACATTTTAAAATAGATAGGACAGGAGTTAATCTGACAAGGAGTAGGCCCAACCATTATTCATTATCTCATCAAATAATACATACAAAGTTAACTTATTCTCAATTATAACTATACAAGGCAGCAAACCAAATACAATACGTACAGTACATACATGTCTCTTTCCTTTGTCCTCCATTTCTTTGTTTTTACTCTGCCACATGTTGAATATCCAGTCATTACATGCTTTTGCATTAGGACTAGAATAATTAAACAGGAACCCACTGTATAACATCCTTAATATGAAATCCTCATCAGAAGATCCAGACAACAGAGTCCAGCAACTCCTGCAGCAGTCTCTTGTCAGCTCTGATCAGTTTTGTAGAACTGAGCAACTTGAGCTCCTCCAGAAGTTCTGTCATTGCAACTCCTATCAAACCAATTCAGAACTGGTGAAGGGATGAGGAGTGCTGCAGTTTAGCAATATCTAGAGGACTTCGAATTGACCTTCCCTACATGTTAGTAAGAGAGATATCTGCACATTGTGACTTAGTGGGTGCATTCAAGCAATGCTGTGGTGATCCCATCCTTCCCTTCCCTTTTAATATGAACTGCAAATATTTGATCAGTAGGCAATGCAATTAGCAGCAGAAGCAGATTAACTCTTATTTATAGACTACTTCTACTATAAATTCACTAAGACCCTATCTTGCCACCTCAGCTTGCCATCACAAGTGTGGATATGATATTTATCTTTCTGGCTTTCCAAAGAAGAATTACTGTCCAAATGGGCATGTTCACAACAGCCATGAATATGTGTACATAGCCATGAAAGAAACCCAACAACACAGGTAATTGTTTCTATTGGTTATTGGATATGAAAGGGATTCTTAATCTACTCTCTGGTCCCTGTTTCCCCTGTTGCCACATATCTAACCTACTGTAGCTACATGCAAAATTAGATATATGGCAACACCAGGGTATGTCTGAGGAAGCTTGGCTCTGATTAATATCATTGCTAAGTGAAAAGAAGCAATGACTGATTTGGCCTTACATCCTGCCCATTTCAAGGAACGTCTTCTTCCATGGGGTGGAATTCAAATACATTGCAATGGCAGTCTGGAATATCAATATGCAAACCAATCCTGTAGCCCCTTAGGGACTAGGAAACGAAGCTTATGTTCTCTCAATCAGTAAGGCACTAGAACAATGGTTCTCAATATGTAGATCCCCAGGTGTTTTGGCCTACAACTCCCAGAAATCCCAGCCAGTTTACTAACTGTTAGGATTTCTAGGAGTTGAAGGCCAAAACATCTGGGGACCCACAGGTTGAAAACCACTGCACTAGAAGATCCCTTTGTGCACTGATCATCTCCAGTGTCAGCACATACACACCAACCTCACTAACTCTGGCATTTAGGATCTTCCAATGAAGCTGTGCGCTTGGTTTCATGTCATCTTTTCTGCTGAAACTCCAATACCATGGAACTCTCTCTTTAGATGCTCTTTTCACTTTTTCCCTGCTGGCCGCTCTCAGGCAAATTATGTTTTCAATTATTCCTTGAAAATTCAGCAATATTGTGCTGCTTTTTAGACTCATTCTCAGTCTTATGTCGTTGTACAGTTTGCTCATTTTTGTTGCCAGTTTCTAAGAGTTCCTTTTTGCTGCATGTTTTTAATGTTACTTCTTGTGTTTTTAATCTTATAATTTACTACTATGCTTTTCCCTTTGCAGAAGGGTCAGCAGCAAAATATTATAGGATGAAACATCCCAGGCATTCCAATCCTTTCTACAGTATCTCCCCTGCCTCAACATTTTTCTCTGCTCTTTCCCCCTTAACCAGGACTCAACCTTTTATGCCTGCTGATCATTGTCTTTGGGCTTTCTTCTTCTTCCCTATCCATTTCATTCTACTCCTCTCTGTTTGGGCATTGCTTTAATTGTACAGTGAATATTGTGTTGCTTGTTCCAGTGATTTTAAATATTTGATTTCTCTATTCAATGTTTTTAGCCAGTTGACACTATCCCCAAGAATTTTTTTTAGAAGTATTTCTCAGCATGAACTAATAAATAACCTATCTTGATAATAAGATGGTTATTGCTACCTGTTTTTAATATACCACCCTCCTACTTTTTATTTGAGCCTGCTCTGTTCCCTTTGCCCATTCACTTTTATTAGCAGGGTTCCTTCATTCCTGGACAGTCAATTTTCTATGCCATTAATTTGTAGGAATATTTTGAGGGTACACTCATAACTTCAGGGGGGGGTTACAAAAGATTTTTTAAAGGATGAGAAATCCTTCAGAGTAACTCTGAGACAAACTGGGACAGATTATTGCAAAAGACGGATATATTTCAGAAGCTTTAAAAGTGATTTGTTGTTAGTCATTGCTTAAGAGTGTTGAGTAACATACAAACATTCGACCTACAAATGACTGGCAAGAAGTGAGAGAAATCATCCCCTTGGAGGGAAAATTCACAGGGAAAAGGTGTCTCAACTGAACCTTTCTCAACAATCCTTGTTTCCACAATAAGTCATTTTTTTCAAACTCCAATTGTCACAGGGACAGAAAGTGAGGTGAAATCTTCTGAACAGGGGCAAAGACCACAAAACAAACACCTCGGGGATGTTAACCCCTATGCTATCTGAAGCTTGCATGTGTGTGTGTGTGTGTGTGCACGCACGCACACATGCACACACACGTGTGGCTAGAGTTACACTTTAAAATGTACCTGTTCCAATTTATATACGTACAAATTCAACGTAAGGAAAAAACCTACAGAACCAATCTTGTTCGTGACTTGGTGACTATCTGTAGTTGATTGTTAATGTGTTGCTTTTAATTGGGAACACAATTAATGTATTTCTCTTGCTAATAAGTTACTCCTTGATTGGATTAATGTCATCATGAACCAATGAGAAATGCTGGGAGCTACTATAGAATAATATCTACACCAGGGCTTCTTAAACTTTTCCACTCAGGACCCCTTTTGGCCATGACCCCAAGTATAGAATCAATATAAAAATCAAACATTTGCTGACAACAAAACAACATTTTCAAGGCTTCCTAAACAGGCTGATTTTCCTTTTTATGAAGTAGAGCTTAAGCTTCTTTTGCAGAATCCACTGTAAACACTGTAAAATAGATTTGTGTCACTATCTAAAACAGCCATCAAGGACTTCATCACACAGGTAGGAAAGAATGGGGGAAAGTGTTGGGAAGAGGGTGGAAATAATCTTACCCTGTTCTCTCCTGGCAAGGTCCATTTTCAGGGATGGCCAGCCATCCCACGACCTTTCCCTTTGTTCTTTCCACTCCCCCCCCCCCCCCGCTTTCTGGAATCAGGGGTCGGGTAACACCCAACTCCTGAAAACAGAATCTTCTCTCTGTTGTAGCATGCCGGCAAGATGGATTCTCACAGGTGGCCATTGGAAGTGGCCGTGCATTGTGGCCTTCGTGGGAATCCCTTTCGCCAGCATGCAAAAAATGAAAGAAAATGGGGTGGGGGGAGAAACATCCATGTGATGAGGTTAGGTGACATTTAGAAAATGCTTACTGTTGCCCATTTTTTCAGGACCCCAATATTGAGCTTAGGGGACCCCATTTGGGGCCAAGTTACACAGGTTAAGAAGAAGTTATCTAGAGAACTTCACCTTTTTATACTAGAATTATGGAATTTCACTCCTAATACATTGTATTTATATTGCTTATGATAACAAACACTGTTACTTAATATTTCTGGGTTAATGAAAGGGAGTGGGGCACATCGATTTTAATACAGAGTTTTGAGAAGTCATGCATTTGGGCCATGAGTCCTGAGATTCCTCTTCCAATATTTCCACTGGCATACTCTCCATGAATAAGAACCAGGACACTTGTGGCCAAGCAACATCAGATGTGATCAGAATGGCAAAAGTCATTAATGGGGACAAATAAGCAAACTAGGAGAAACTGTGGCACTTAGTTTTTTCCAAGTGCCTAGAAGAAAGGACAAAATGATGCCCCTCCTTTTTTCCCCTCCCTTCTGATTTTATGGAGGAAAAACTTAGCTGAAGTAAGTAGCTGAAGAAAGCTGGGGACAAAAGGGGTGTGTGGAAAGATAGGGCAGAAACATGAAAAATTAAAGGCAAATGAAAAAAGTGGTATGAGAGTGTATTAATTAGGTCCATCCTTTCCAAAGTGGGACAGTTGGAGAACATACACTGGTATCAGAATGCATTGCAATTGTCTGGAAATGTTTTCTACCTTTGTTTTGGCTTCCTTCCTTATTACAGAAATCAGGTGACAGTTTTGCACCCACATCAACATTTGGCACTGAAGTAACTGTCAAAGCTATTGATAGTCCAAAACACTGGTTCACTGTGTTGCTATTCATTTCTGTGGAAAGAAAAAGTGTCAACAGCTACAAATGAAAGGTCATTTGAAAACATACATACATAACATACATAAGAAGCACAATGGGCAAGAAATACTGACTGGACTTTTACTCTTGAGTGTCCACCAAAGTTTATCCATAGAGCCTGATTGTTGTCAAAGTATATTGACAAGTTTTCAAGTGTTTCCATCACTCAGTGTGGTATTTGTTTGTAACCATAAATTAAAATTACAATTAAGAGTCATTTTCAGTTTATTAAAGACTTGAAACTTTGTAATTAAAATACAAAATTGATTCAACTAAATCTGTTGAGTCAATTGAGTCGCACTTTATTTTTGTACTCTATAGGCCTGCCTTGCACTTTACATTGATTACTGTCTTCCAGGACACCTATGCTGGTTCCAAGCACTTGGCACTTTAAAATTGTTCTTGCAATTTGTGCATTGCTCTTAGTCCAAAGCAACCTGGAGGGAGACGAAGGTTGCAGGGTTGAGGGGAGGGCAGCGGGAAGATCAATATCCAACCACAATGTACGAAACCAAGAACTGCTATATAACACACTAGCTGTACCCGTGCAGGCGTTGCTGTGCCATGACTCTCTCTCTCTGTATCTCTCTCTCTCTCTCTCTCTCTCTCTCTCTCTATTTCTCTCTCTCTCTCACTCACTCTCTCTCACTCTGTCTCTCTCTCTCACTCTGTCTCTCTGTATCTCTCTCTCTCTCACTCTCTCTCACTCTCTCACTCTCACTCTGTCTCTCTGTATCTCTCTCTCACACTCTCTCTCTCTCTCTCTCTCTCACTCTCTCTCTCACTCTCTCACTCTCTCTCTCTCTCTCTCTCTCTCACTCTCTCTCTCACCCTCTCTCTCTCTCACTCTCTCTCTCTCTCTCTCTCTCTCTCTCTCTCTCTCTCTGTATCTCTCTCTCTATTTCTCTCTCTCTTTCTCTCTCTCTCTCTCACTCTCTCTCTCTCTCTCTCTCTCTCTCTCTCTCACTCTCTCACTCTCTCTCTCTCACTCTCTCACTCTCTCACTCTCTCACTCACTCTCTCTCTCTTACTCTCTCTCTCTCACACACACACTCTCTCTCACTCACTCACTCTCTCTCTCTCTCTCTCTCTCTCTCTCTCCTGGCGCTGCTTACCTCCTCGGCCCGTCCTCCTCCTGCGGACTCCCCTTCTTCCTTCCCTAGGACCCAAAGGCCCTCGGCTGGCCTGGGATGCGCCTGGAAAAGTGGCTGCCTATTTACTTTTACCAGGCGCTTCCCAGGGCAGCCGAGTGCCTTTGGGTCCTAGGGAAGGAAGAAAGGGAGTCCGCAGGAGGAGAAGGGGCCGAGAAGGTAAGCTGAGGCGAGGGGGGGTGGCGGGGGGAGGTGGGAGGGGCTGGGGAGGGGGAGGCGTGTCCCCGCCCCCTGGCCACGCCCCCTCGCCACTCTTTTAAACCGGGCGGCGAGGGGGGGTGGCGGGAGGTGGGAGGGGCTGGGGAGGGGAGGCGTGTCCCCGCCCCTGGCCACGCCCCCTCGCCACTCTTTTAAACCGGGCGCCGAGGGGGGGTGGCGGGGGGGCGGAGGGAGGGGCTGGGGAGGGGGGAGGCGGGTCCCCACCCCCTGGCCCCGCCCCCTCGCCCCGCTGTTAAACCGGGCGGTGAAGGGGGTGGCGGGGGAGGGGAGGGCTGGGGAGGGGGAGCGTGTCCCCGCCCCTGGCCATGCCCCTCGCCACTCTTTTAAACCGGGCGGCGGGGGTGGCAGGGGGAGGTGGGGGGCTGGGGAGGGGGAGGCGTGTCCCCCCCTGGCCACGCCCCTCGCCACTCTTTTAAACCGGGCAGCAAGGGGGTGGCGGGGGGTGGGGGAGGGGCTGGGGAGGGGGAGGCATGTCCCCGCCCCCTGGCCACGCCCCCTCGCCACTCTTTTAAACCGGGCGGCGAGGGGGGGTGGCGGGGGGAGGTGGGAGGGGCTGGGGAGGGGGAGGCGTGTCCCCGCCCCCTGGCCATGCCCCCTCGCCACTCTTTTAAACCGGGCGGCGAGGGGGGTGGGGGGGGAGGTGGGAGGGGCTGGGGAGGGGGAGGCGTGTCCCCGCCCCCTGGCCACGCCCCCTCGCCACTCGTTTAAACCGGGCGGCGAGGGGGGTGGCGGGGGGAGGTGGGGGGGGCTGGGGAGGGGGGAGGCGTGTCCCCGCCCCCGGCCACGCCCCTCACCACTCTTTTAAACCGGGCGGGGGGGGGTGGGGGGAGGTGGGAGGGGCTGGGGAGGGGGAGGCGTGTCCCCGCCCCTGGCCACGCCCCTCGCCACTCGTTTAAACCGGGCGGCAAGGGGGTGGCGGGGGAGGTGGGAGGGGCTGGGGAGGGGGAGGCATGTCCCCGCCCCTGGCCGCCCCCTCGCCACTCTTTTAAACCGGGGGCGGCGGGGGTGGCGGGGGAGGTGGGAGGGGCTGGGGAGGGGGGGTTTCCCTCCTTCTTCCAGGTCCCCCCCCCCACCCCGCTCTACCTGATCAATGGAGGAGGCGGCCCTCACCACTCTTTTAAACCGGGCGGCGAGGGGGGGTGGCGGGGGGAGGTGGGAGGGGCTGTGGAGGAGGGGAGGGGTTTCCCCTCCTCCTTCCAGGTCCCCCCCCCACACCGCTCTTCCTGATCAAGGAGGAGGCGGAGGGGCGCTCTGGCTGCCATGTGCGAGCGTTCTAAGCGTTCGCTGGCNGCAAAGTGGCCGGGGTGGGAGTTCAGTTGGCAATTTTTTGGGGTTCGTTTTTTGGGGTGTTGGGAGGGATGTAGGTCCGGTTTTTTTGCTGTTGTCTGTAGCGAGTGTAATGGTCCAGTCTGTTGTCAAGTTTGGTGCTTCTGCGAGCCATAGTTTCTTTGTCTATATACGACATTAAACGGACTGACCAAAATTATATATATAGATGGTTTGGAGATATGGTTAGGGAACAAGCAGGAGGGATGGGTGTGGGCGGGGGGCTCCCATTAAGGTGGTTACTGGTAGGGGAAGATGCGGGAAAGGGAGACCCTATTCACCTTAAAATTTGTGGCAAATCTAAAACGTTAATTTGGCCTACTAATGAATGCTCTAAATTATTGATTCGGCCAAAAATTTGTACAAGAAGGCTAATAAATTTAAACCGGGCTCCTGACAAAGTTGAGTACCCAGGAAGGCGGTCCCTCCAGGCTGAGAGTGGTGCTGTGCAATGCCAAATCAGTTGATGATAAAACATCAATTATCCAGGATTTAATCCTGGAAGAAAATGCTGACCTGTCTTGTATAACAGAGACCTGGTTGGATGAGGCTGGGGTGGGGGGTTAATCTCACCCTGTTTTGCCCACTGGGTTATTCCGTTCAGTACCAATCAAGACCAGGAGGGAGGGGAGGTGGGGTCGCAGTGGTCTATAAGGATTCCATCCTCCTGGCCAGGTGCCCCATTCCACAGTCAACCACGTTCGAATGTGTCGGTCTGAGGGTAGGTGACAGGGACAGGATAGGGATTCTGTTAGTGTACTGAACCCCAGGTTTCGGTGGTGGCCAGGAGAGCTTTTGCACAGTTAAGACTTGTGCGCCAGCTGTGCCCATACCTTGGGAAGTCTGATCTGGCAACGGTGGTCCACACTCTTGTCACATCTCGAATAGATTACTGCAATGAACTCTACGTGGGGCTGCCTTTGAAAACAGTTCAGAAATTTCAACTAGTCCAAAGGGCAGCAGCCAGGTTACTAACTGGAGCGACATACAGGGAGCATACTACTCCCCTGTTGTGTAAGCTCCACTGGCTGCCTGTCCATTTCCAGGTTCAAGTCAAAGTGCTGGTTTTGACCTTTAAAGCTCTATATGGTTCTGGCCCAACTTACTTGTCCGAACGCATCTGCCGCTACGTCCCACCTTGTAACTTAAGATCATCTGGGGAGGTCCTGTTCTCGCTTCTGCCAGCAACTCAACTGCGGCTGGCGTGGATGAGAGACAGGGCCTTCTCGGCTGTGGCCCCCCACCTGTGGAATGCGCTTCCAAGTGAAATACGATCAACCCCATCCCTTCTAGCTTTCAGGAAGAAAGTAAAATCGTGGTTGTGGGACCAGGCCTTCGCACAGTAACTGCAGCACTTTATCTGGAATGGACTATTTTAATGACAGACATGAAATACGGCACCCCCATTGATTGATTGATTGATTGAATGAATGTGGATTTTATAGATAGAATTTTTAAATTAACTGGATATCTAATGTTTTAATGTTGATGTTTTAATCTTGTTGTATTAGTGTTTAATATTGTGCATTGTTGCCGGCATCTAATTGTGCCTTGGAAGCCGCCCTGAGCACACACACACCCGGGGGGGGGGGGGGTGTTGTGTTGAGAAGGGCGGGTTAGAAATACAGTAAATAAATAATAAATATATAAAATATAGAATGAATAATATAATTTAAAGTGTTTTGTGTTATGGTCCTACTCTTTATGATTTGCTAAAAAAAATGTTTCAACCACCCACCCACCCCTCAAAAAAAGAAGAAATTCTTGCTTATGGGCCTGCTAGAAATATACTGAATTCAAAATCATCCCAAAATACTATAGATAGAAACAGTTGTTCCCCACCATGAAAACTAGCCTAGGTTTTCCAATGAAAAAGTAATCTGGGAGAAGGTCCCAGCAGACTTTGTGAAATATTATCCAGTATTTTGACACATAGCAGATCCCAAGCTTCACCCTCAGCTTGAAATGTTGCCTTTTTGAGTCCCTGAAGTCTGCATGTTCTCCATTGAGCAGCATTTGGTGAAATGTACATGGCAAGCAACTTGTTTGAAGTAATTAGACATTATATATCCTTTTTCAAGTTGACTGCTCCCAATAAAAGTTATTTCACCACAACTAATAGAACTAACTCTTTAAATTGATACATTTATATTAATTTACTCCCCACTGACAATCCATTGATAAATCCAATAGTATCCAATTGTTGGCACTTAACTATCCCATGAATGTTAATACCACAATCGAGTGAAATTTATTTACTTTAAGCAAAAGAAATGACTGCTTTCTCCCACATAAAACTGAAGTTGAATTATAGTTGATTAACTGACATATGATTGTGTCTGTTAAGTAATTCTTTTTCAACAAGGGCTTGTCAATAGAATTTGTTAGTGGTTGCCACAAGCAGGTTTCAGGTGGCTCAGTGTTTGAACAATGGCACATGATGGAAGCAGAAAAATGGTGACTGCACAAAATATTGGTGACCCGAAAAAGGAACCAACAAGATTACTTATCATCTGATGTAATTCCAAGAAGCTAAATATGGTCAAAATATGGATTTGTGCTCTATTTTTAAAGCATTAATCACCAGTTGTGTTTGTCAAAAAAAAAGCCTCCAAAAATGACATACACAGGGATTTATGTACAATATAAATCTTTGTGATCATGGTTCAACCTTATTGTACACACACACATGCAAAAACACTGGAGAACTCATGATCAAGTCCTCCAGTCCATTAGTTCATTAGTTTGAATTGCTCAATGCTCTAGAACTATTCTTTGTCTGTAGATAGGAAGGAAGTATGGTGATCCAAAAACTTTGCCAGGGAGGCCTAGCAGTATAATTCCCCAAGAAACAAGTTCTGAAAGCGATTTCTTGGATTCAGATTAATATAGCTATACAATACTTTGCTCCTTTTATTTGAAAAGCAGTTGACAATTTCTTAGCTTTTCTCTGCCTAGTTCTTTAATAAATATATTGGATTGACCTGTTTTTCTTTCCTCATACTTTCCTTCACCCATCAGTTAGTTGCAGAACTTCGGAGGTTACTTGGAACAAGAATGACTCTAATGATGAGAAGAAGCAATCCATGCCAGAACATTTGCAATATGCTGCTGGGTTAGCCAGTGCAGTGTTCCTGGATTCTCAGGTATCTAGCACAATAACTTTTACTAAACATGCAAAGGGATCTTGTAGTACCTTATAGACTAACTGAGAGGACAAAATTGGTAACAGACTTTCCTAAACATCAAACCTACCAACACATAGCACATAACTGGAGTCAATCTGGAGTATGAATACGCTGGACTGTCCCTACTCATATCCATCTTGCAGCTGCAGCAGAGCACAGTCCAAGCAGTCTTGCAAGGTCAATAATAGCTTGGTCCACCGGATCATCACCCTATTTTACAACCCACCCCCTCCTCTCTGGTTATGTAGCCAACTTTCCTGATATAAGCAAAGGTTCTCCAGCAATGGCTAGGAGCTCTAGGCCATCTACTGCAGTGATGGGGATGGGGCAACATAGATCTTTGCAGGACTGGGAAAAGAGGGTTGAGTTACCGGACTGTGTGGCAGCGGACTGCTTTGGTTTGGAACTGTTTGCGCTGTTCCCATCCTAAAGTGTGGGGCTGCTCTCAAATGTCTACAAAACTATGGAGTATCCCCCCTATCTTTGCTTAATGTGTAGTTGAAGCAACTTAAATTACTTTGACCCTGTGTTAAGGACTGCTCATTAACCCCAAGAGCAGACAAGAACATAGGAACGGTGGCAGTTATGACCTGCTTTCCTGATAACACTAGTAACTAGAGCTCAGAAAAGATTTTCTGAATTAAAACTCCTGGAATCTTCTGACCACATTTCCCATGCTGGCTGAGCTGTTCTGGCAGTGTAAAATCAGTGACACTTTCAAGCTCGGGCTTTATGGATCTTTGCTTAAGATTTTCTATTATGAAGTAAGTTAAATTATACTTATTCCCAGGCATCTGGGCATAGGAGCATAGTTCCAATGCTGCAAGTAGGTATTACCGACTGCACATGCAAACCTCAGTAGCTATGCCCCTTATCTGATTTTGTAGTATTTTATTAGACTATACATGCTGGATATCAGTTGGATATCAGTATTCCTAGAAGAAAAACAAATAAACCCATAATTTTGGTCAAAACATTTGCTTTCAGATGCTGGCAGTAGTGAGGCAAACGGCTGGCATTCCTTGAGCCTAAGATTGGCTTCCCCTTCTTCAACATAGCACTTAACCATAGCCCTGGCTTGATAAATGTGTCCTCTTTTTTATGTTCTGTGCTGTGGATGAAAATTATGCAAGTATCCTACATAAAAATGAAAATTATCTCTCTTCAGGGACACATTTTTTGTCTGTTTAAGAACTTCAGCTTCTTCCCTTGTTCTGCCAGGGCTGCCTTTGTTGTGATAAATCACATAATTTCTGAAATATGGTAAGCAAAGTATAAAGTAAAAATGATGGCTGTGCCCCAGTGTTGCTAATTCATTCTTCCTCTTCACTTGGCAGTTTTCTTCCTGAATCCTTTTAAGGCAAAATTGTCCCTTTATCATTCAGATTCTGTATCCAGGAAAGATACCCTTCCATAAAGATTAAAGAAAAATACATTAATAGCCTGATCCTGCAGTCACTATTCATACTCCAGATTGGCTCCTGAGCTGGGATTTTAGCCTAGTAAAAAAAGGAACGTAACCAGTTACGGCCTCAAGGCAGGATGTGAAATTATCGGGAACCGAGTCCAGCCAGCCGTCCATCCGCAGAAGGAGCTGGGTGTCATCAGCGTACTGGTAACACTCCAGCCCGTAACTTCGAACCAGCTGGGTGAGTGGTCGCATATAGATGCTAAATAACAATGGAGATAAAATGGCCCCCTGAGGGACCCCACACTTTAGGTCATGATATAGTGCAACATAATTTTTTTTTAAAAAAAATGAAGCAAGAATGGAAGCATACATATAGACATGAATTCTGCCAACCTAGAAGTTCAAAAACAGGCAAATGTGTGTAGATCAATAGGTACTGCTTCTGCGGGAAGGTAATGGCACTCCATTACCTTGGAGGTGTCTTTGGACAACGTTGGCTCTTCAGCTTAAAAATGGAGATGACCACCATCCCCCAGAATCTGACATGACTAGACTTAATGTCAGGGGAAACCTTTACCTTTACTCTGAGGTTTATTTAAATCTTGGTTAAAAGCCCAGCAGCCAAAAACTGATTAACAGTGAAATCCTATACTTGTCAATCTAGAGATGGGTGTCATTAAATTATTCGGACACATAATTTAATCAACATTCTCCCTGCTGCAGAAATGTCTTCAAAACCATGCAGTTCTCAAGACATTCTTACAAAGTGCGGATACAGTTCCCATTCCCACTTTTTCCCTGCCCCTTGCCTATAGTGAGTGATGAAAAAGGGAAGGTGACAGCCCAACAATGATGACTGCCACTGCCTTTGTGCTTCTGACATAAATGATGATGGCAATTCCCTATTGACTGTCCTCTAAACTGTCCTCCCAGCACAGCTATTATAGAGATCAATGGGTCTGAGGGCTGCCAGGCAAAGAAGTTCTCTACCACCACCATCTATGGTCTTCTTACATAAGCAGTAGCAGCAATTGTTTAGTTGGCCTGTGCACTTGCTCTGTTGCACTCCTACCTTTGAACATGCCCATGTTGTGGCTCTCAGGTGGGTGTAGGACTGGCAAGCAATGAAAGTAACCATCAGGTGTATTCTAATAGCTGTCATATACAATGCAGTCCTCCTCCCAGGCCTCCTATAGGTCCTCTCAGAATTCCAGAAGATGCCATTTCCATTGTGCATGTATTTTGGATCTCAGCCAGTGAAGAACCCCTTCACTCAATCTCCTTCACATCCCATAATGTGCTCGGTGGGTGGGTGGGTGGGGGATTTGAACTGAGAAAGCAAGAATCTTCACCACTCCATTTGAAAACCCAGGGGAAAATCTTAAAGGAGCTTTAGAAGCATTTTCCTCATTGGGCTTTCCAATACAAAAAGAATCTCTACCCATCATTGATCTAACTTGTTCATTGTCTGAGAAAATAATAATCAAGATGATTTGCTGCACCACTATAGAAATGACAGCTGACCAAGCCTTTATTGAGTGAATGCTTGGAGAACCTGCAAGCCAAGATCGCATTTCAGAGGGCCTATTCATGGTTCAGAAAGAGGGGTCAGTGATAACATACTGTGCCTTCCTATGGTCACTAACTCCAAAAGTACAGGTTTACAGTCTTCCTGTTTTCTTGCAGACATTTACTGTCTTCCTAAATCACTCTAACCTCCAACCATTGTTTTTTTCTCTTTTTCCCTGTGCCTAACTATTCACTAATATTTATAAGTAAATCTGCTTCAAAGAAGACTAAACCTGTTTCTATCTGTGCTATTTATTTATTTATTTATTTCATACACTTGTACCCTGCCCTTCTCACCCCCAAGGGGGGACTCAGGGCGGCCTCACAGCAAGCACCATTTGGTGCCATCACAACCATAAAAACATTCAACAAATTCATTAAAACAACATTAAATAAACAGTTTTTAAAAACACGCCAGTTAAAACCAAAGTCCAGGTCAATTCATTGTCACTTCAAATTGCTTTTGTTTTCTTCTCACTTGCCGCTATTCAATGATCAAATGCTTGATCCCACAACCAAGTCTTGAGTTTCTTTCTAAAGGACAGAAGTGAGGTGGCCATTCTGATGTCCCTGGGGAGGGAATTCCACAGGAGAGAGGCCACTGCTGAGAAGGCCCTGTTCCTCATCCCCACCAATCATGCTTGCAATGGCAGTGGGATCGAGAACAGGGCCTCTCTAGATGATCTTAAACTTCATGATCATTTGTAACAGGAGATATGCTCGGACAGGTAGTCTAGGCCAGAAACGTTTAGGGCTTTAAAGGTTAAAACCAGTACTTTGAATTGTGCTCGGTAGCATATCAGCAGCCAGTGGAGCTAGTGTAACAGAGGAGTTGTGTGCTTCCTGAATGCTTCTCTGTGGAGCAACCTGACTGCTGAATGTTGGACTAATTGAAGCTTCTGGGCAGTCTTCAAAGGCAGCCCCACATAGAGCGTGTTGCAGGAGTCTATTCAGGATGTAACAAGAGTGTGGACCACCGTGGGCAGGTCAGACTGCCCAAGGTATGGCTGCAGCTGGCACACAAGTTTTAATTGTGCAAAAGCTCCCCTAGCCACCGTTGAGACCTGGGGTTCCCAGGCTGTGAACCTGTGTCTTCAGGGGAAGCATAACCCATCCAACACAGGCTGTGTTGGTGTTCAGTCTTTTGACTAACCAGGAGTACCTCTGTCTTGTCTGGATTCAATTTCAATTTGTTTGCCCTCATTCAGACCGATACAGCAGCCGAATACTGGTTCAGGACTTGCACAACCTCCTTAGTGATAGGCGGGAAGGAGTGATAGAGCTGAATATCATCGGCATACAGATGACATCTAACCCCAAAACTCTGGATGATCTCTCCCAATGGCTTCATGTAAATGTTAAACAACATGTGGGACAGTACTGATCCCTGCGGGACCCCACAAGTCAATGGTGGTGAGGACAAGCAGGTGTCCCCCAGCAACACCTTCTGTGAACAACCCTCAAGGAAGGACTGGAGCCACTGCAAAACAGTGCCTCCCAGTCCCATATCCCTGAGGCGTCCCATAGGATACTGTGGTCAATGGTATGGAAGGCTGCTGAGAGGTCCAGCAGAACCAACAGGGACACACTCCCCCTGTCTAGTTCCCGGTGTAGATCATCTACTAAGGCGACCAAGGCTGTTTTGGTACCATGTCACGTTCTAAAGCCAAACTGTGCCGGATCCAGATAATCAGTGTCTACCAAGAATCCTTAGAGCTGCGAGGCCACCACACATTCCAGGACTTTGCCCAAGAAGGGGATATTGGAAACTGGCTGAAAGTTGTTCAATTTGGTGGGGTCCAGTGATGGTCTTTTTAAACTGAGTTTTAAAACAGCCTCTTTTAGGCTGGCTGGAATCTTGCCCTCCAGTAAGGAGACATTAACCACCACCTTCACCTACCCTGCAAACCCCCTCTAGATTCCTTTATCAGCCAGGATGGGCAAGAGTCTAAGATGCATGTGGTCACTCTCGCCTCTCCAAGGACCTTGTCCACATCCCCGAGCTGCACCAGTTGAAATGAATCCATTAAAACTGGGCAAGCAGATGTTCGTGCTACATCCTCAGAGACTGCCATTAACATGGGGTCAAAGCCAGAGCGGATCAAAGCGACTTTGTCTGCAAAGAACTGAGTGAATAACAACAAGTCCCATACCCTGTACTAGACACTGCACAGGGTATTGGGCTTGTTGTTATTCACTTTCCTGCCAATTTGACTATCAACAACCAATTTGAGATCCACAACTACTGACCTTGTCAAATGGTTGCCGGAGTTGGTCCACTTCATAGAGGGGTGTAGGGAACTTGCCACCCCATGTCCCACATCACCTTGCTCCAGACAAGGGTGATCAGATGTGGAGACGCATGAGTGTGCATTTAATGTGCAGCTCCCCCCCCCAAGGATTCTACGGCAATACAGGAGCCCTCCTGTGTTGCCCTGGCAGTGGCATGCACCAGCTTTACCCTCCTTCATGCACTGAGACACACAGGCATCATCTGGTGGGAGTCAGCCAGCTCTGTGGGTGACCTGAGCTAAAATCAGCACATGCTGCCGATTTTAGCCCTTTATGATGATCTTGTTATGTCTTATATTTCTCAACAGTTTACTCCATGGAACAAGTAGCCATGCTAAATTTGGTTTTAGTTCAGAATTACAGTAGACTCTTCACTTTCACTGGGGTTAGGGGTGCAGGAACTCCACAAAAGTAGAAAAACTGTGATAGATAGATTCTCCCTCTCCTTCCCTCCCTCTCTCCCTCCCCCCCTGATATAATACCTCTCTAGGATTCCCTAGATTCTTCAATGTGACTATGGCGAACTCCTAAAAGATCTAGGGATTCACAGAGAATAAAACCCATTAACAATCAGGTCTGCATAAGTTAAAGCTGCATATGGTACTCATCACCCACAATTTCTTGGTCATACTCACTAGCCATGAACAGAAAACAGTGCCTCATCTACACTGCTATATAATGCAGTTTCAGAATTTAGTTTAACTGCATCAAACTGCACTATATGGCATTGTGGATTCATATTTAAATTCATTTAACTGCAATTCAATGAGGCTAAATTGCATTCTGAAATTGCATTATATGGCAGTGTAGATAAGACTTCACTATCACTAGGTATAATCCTCAGCATTTTATATTTCATGATCTGTAAGGCATTGTTTTGTTTTCAGACTGTGAGCTGTTTTGTCTTCCAACCCCCCAAAATAACGAGACAGACACAAAATATATGGTTTCAAATTTTGGGCAACTTTTATTAAATAGTTACCTATTTAACTTGTAACTCAACTAACTTTTTGGTGTCAGTTCAACTTGGTGTGTGTAAGCTGGGGTAGCGTCTCCTAAAGTCTACCCCTCAGCTATTAAGTCGTACTACCTGGGTCCCCAGTATATTTCAACCCGGGCAAGCCGTAAGGGAAACAGAAGGAGAAATCTCTCTCAACTTTTGAGACTAGACTCTCCCGCTCCTGGGACATTCACCATCACCTCACCCCTAAAATTAACCGTCTAGGTGAGTGTTTGCATAATGCCCCACACCCTTAAGGGGTGCCTTAAGTGTATACAAACCTTTGAATAACTAAAGTATTTATGCCACGGATTGGGAGCAAATGTCCTATTTAGCTCCCATCCCCCACCAAGCCATCTAATATTAACTGAACACCTACCAGTTAAATCATTAAGAAACAATGAATTGCCCACATCAGACAGATGGATTCCATCTGATCTGTAAAGGTGAGGCCTGTCAAGCAAGATCTGCCCATGGAATATGTAGGAGCCCCTACCCCTTGCAAGTGGTTTGCGCATGGCCCAGTTCACCCATTACCTGACCGTCTCCATCTTTTAAATGTCCCAATTCCTAACCACCAGAGGCGAGGAATGACTGCCTAGCATGTGGCGCGTACCCGTGGCCATGCATGCCAAATCTTACAGATGTCATTCCAAGCTTGCAAGGCCAGGGCTCCACCCTTAAAAGGCCAAGATCATAGCCTGCAAGGCGTATCACCATCCAGTCTGGAGGGGGCCCCTCCTAGACTGAAACAAAAGTGGAAGGAAACCGCCTCCACACATAGCTCTGGTCCCTTGCCACTCCACAGTAGTGACGGACGCGAGGCCCAAATGCTGACCATAATGAGTCCTCATGGCCTGTCTTGTAGCCCAGTGCTGTAACTGTGCCCGCAGACGAGGATACTCCATCTATGGTTCAGCAAAGCGGATCTGCAAAGAGATTACCACAACCAATTCATGACAACGGAGTATGCACATATTCCTGAAGGCATTCGATTTCATCTGCCCAGGGTTGTTCTCTCTCTCTCTCTCTCTCTCTCTCTCTCTCTCTCTCTCTCTCCGAGTCACATCACATAGCATTGCAAATGCAGATCAAACCTGTAACAAAATGCTGACCATAATGAGTCCTCATGGCCTGCCTTGAGCTCAGTGCTGTAACGACGAGGATCTGCAAAGAGATCACCACAACCAATTCATGACTACGGAGTACGCACATATTCCTGAAGGCATTCGATTTCATCTGCCCAGGGTTGTTCTTTTTTTTTCTTCTTTTTTCTCCTCTTTTTCTCTTTGAGTCACATCACATAGCATTGGCCACCAAAGCTTCTCCAATGCAGCAAAAGGGGGTTGCAAACCTGTAATTGCCCCAAAATGCTGACCATAATGAGTCCTCGTGGCCTGCCTAGCAGCCCAGTGAAAATAATTGTGCCCGCAGACGAGGATACTCCATCCATGGTTCAGCAAAATGGATCTCAACGAGATCGCCACAATCAACCTATGACAACGGAGTACCACGCATTTTCTGCAGGCATTTGCTTTCCCTCAGCCCAGGGTTTGACCCCCTCCGAGTCATGTCCCGTAGCATTGGCCACCAAGGCTACTCCAATGCAGCAATAGTGGGTTGCACAATCTGTAATGCCCTAAACCCATCCTCCTTAGCACCTTACTGGTGCCCGCCCACAACTGGTATGTTGTTAGCGATATGCCATCATGATGGCCAACGGTAACCAGGCCCATGCTTGCTACTTCGTTTGAATAGCACCCGACCTCAACTGGCCATAAAACGGGGTCTCTACACTTCGCCAGCTTAATGACGTTGCCTCTAGACCCCAAACAAGATTTGGCTGCCGTGACCAGCCACTCTATGCCATTGTGCGTTATTGTTATGCCAAACTCAACCAGGGACCACCTCAACCTGTCAATTTTAGATACTAGGACTATCTCGCTGATCCAATAGGGCTGCAAAGGAGCTGTTCAAGCATCCACATGAAACAAATTTATTCCTGTGTGTCCGCATAAGCCTCGTGCTACACGAGCTTCAGGCCTTTCAAAATTGCAGGGAGCTCGGTTCTCTGTTATCCTGAGTCTGGCCCTGACTGCACAACCACCAGGTTAACTTTTTATGCCCAGAGCCCAGAAGTAATAAGCTAGCACAGCTAATTGCACCCTGGTCGATTGTGGGGCCAACCCCGCCTTTTGAAAACAACCAAAACTGTGTCATGCTCATAATAAAAGGGGGGAGCCTGCGGCATGGCGTATGCCCTTTCAAATTCCTCGAAATCATTGACCGCCCCGTACAAGATCACATGAAGTTTGGGGCCAGAGCTAAGTGCACTACCCTTAAAGTTTCGGTCGCAACCGGCCCAGATGGTCTGGCTGGATTAGGCCAGACTAAAGGCTGGGACTATGCCACTGCTAAAGCCCACAATCGAACAGAACCAGACTGAAGTACAACAAAACCATCAAACACCAGTATAAAAGTCACCCAAGGTGCAACCCCACATAACATGGAGAGCGAGCAAACCGAAACATAAAACCAACGTATACTTCTAAGCCTCACGGCCCTGAGGCATAAGAGGCCACCCTTAAGGCATTCTAGACAGCCAATTCCAGTCCTATACATTGCCAAACCCCCTGTTTTGATCCATCAGTATCACTGAATTTAACATTGCTCGATGAAATTTGCCTGCTAAGGGGTGCGTGTGTATAATGTGGCTTAAATTTGAGGCATTTAATGGACCGAGAGCCTTGAACTGGAATCAGAAGAACCCCTTGATAGGATCCCCTTCCAAGCTGAAGGGTTGGCCAATAGCCCAAGACCCATTCTCCACACCCTTGCACCTGTCTGCAATGAGAAAAATGGTCAACTACTGGGATGAAATATGTCACAGTGAATGGGGTCCCATCTTAATAACAAGGAAGTAACCCAAGGAGTTGGGATGCAACGCATAAGGAAGAGCATGCGAGGATGGAGGGTGCCTCATGCCAGTGCGTCCCTTCTGGGAGCACTGTGAGGAAAGTTCGGCCCATCTCCATCATCGGTGAACTCACAAAGCTCTGCGTGCCGGCAAACTACAGATCCCAGCAGCCACAATTCCCAATGTCAATGTCCTTGTTCACAAACCCCACCCGTGTTCACGTTTGGGCATATAGGGATCTGTGTAAATTTGATCCAGTGCATGAAACAACAGCCTACACATCAGTGTTTACTTTATAATTCATAACAGTAGTAAAATTACAGTTATGAAGCAAACAATAATTCTATAGGCATCTCTTGCTGCTTTGGAAATTCTATAGGCATCTCTTGCTGCTTTGGAAATGAGGAACTACAGTATATTCAGGTGTCGCCTCTGCCCCCAGGCTGGCTTCGGAGGCATGACTTCCTGGTCAGCAGTGATTTAATGCAGCTAGGTACCACTAGCAGATGCAACTATCTTTAAGGTTGCATAGGTCAACAGCAAGCTAGACTATTAACAACCGGGAGCTCACTTTGCCCCCCGGCTTGCTTTGAACACATGACTTTTCACTCAGCAGTGATTTAATGCAGTTGGCTATCAACTAGCAGTTGCAACTACAATTAAGGTTGCATAGGTCAACAGCAAGCTAGACTATTAACAGTCGGGAGCTCACTCTGCCCCCAGGCTTGCTTTAAACACATGACTTCTTGGTCAGTAATGATTTAATGGAGTGGCCACCAACTCGCAGATGCAACTATCAATTAAGGTAGGCCTAGGTCAACAGAAAGCTAGGCTATTAACAGCCGGGAGCTCACTCTGCCCCCAAGCTTGTTTTAAACACATAACTTCTTGGTCAGAAATGATTTAATGCAGTTGGCTACCAACTAGCCGATGGAACTATCAATTAAGGTTGCCTAGGTCAACAGTAAGCTAGACCATTAACAGTCAGGAGCTCACTCTGCCCCCATGCTTTCTTTGATCACATGACCTCTTGGTCAGTAGTGATTTAATGCAGCTGTCTACCAACTAGCAGATGCAACTATCAATTAAGGTTGCATAGGTCAACAGCAAGCTAGACTATTAATGGTCGGGAGCTCACTCTGCCCCCAGACTTGCTTTGAACACATGACTCCTTGGTCAGTAGTGATTTAATGCAGTTGGCTACCCACTAGCGAATGCAATTATCAAAATAAGGTTGCCTAGGTCAACAACAAGCTAGGCTATTAACAGTCAGGAGCTCACTCTGCCCCCAGACTTGCTTTGAACACATGACTTCATGGTCATTAGAGATTTAATGCAGTTGACTACAAACTCGCAGATGCAACTTTCAATTAAAGTTGCATAGGTCAACAGCAAGCTAGGCTATTAACAGTGGGGAGCTCTCTCTGCCCCCAAACTTGCTTTGCACACATGCCTTCTTGGTCAGCAATGATTTTAACGCAGTTGTCTACCAACTTGCAAATGCAACTATCTTTCAGGTTGCATAGGTTAACAGCAAGCTAGACTATCAACTGTCGGGAGCTCACTCTGCCCCCCGGCTTGCTCTGAACACATGACTTCCTGATCAGTAATTATTTTAATGCAGTTGGCAACCACTCGCGGATGCAACTATCAAGTAAGGCTTCCTAGGTCAACAGCAAGCTAGACTATCAACAGTCGGGAGCTCACTCTGCCCCCGGGCTTGCTTTGAACACATGCCTTCTTGGTCGGTAATGATTTTAATGCATTTGGCTACTGTCGCCCCTCAGTGGGCCATGGCACTTGACCTCCCTGACCGACCACACAACGGCAAGGGTACAACCGGGCTTTATTGATAATATCAAGGCAAAGGGAAAAGGTTCAAAGGCAATCTTTATAGGGCCTTTGGATAGCAGCTTTAACAGGGATCAGCAAGGAGTAAATAGTCCCGTAGCAAACAGGAACAGCAAGGTTGCAGCGACCCGTTGCAATAGGGCCGCTGACAGGAATCAAGCCGGATGCCAAAGGGAAGATTCAGGGAAGTATTCGGCCGAAGCAAAAGGCCGGGATGTGCTAGATGATCTTTGTGGGGCTCAGCCGGCACAAGAAGGCTGAGCTTCGTAGAAAGAATGCAAGGAAGTTTGGCAGGCAACTAGTCTTTCATGGGAACGTCCCACGACTCCTCGATGGACTGGAGCTTGGCTCAGCGCCTGTCAGGCAAAAGTGTCTCTGGAAGGAATCTCTGCCGGTGCAGTAAGCAGGCCAGCTTCCTGCAAATACCAAAGGTTCACAAACAAGATCTCCTGCGGAGAGAATCTTGGAATCCAAACCGGGTGTAAAGAAGGTCTCTAATAAGTTCTGTTGAATCACTGTGGCTGGATGAATTGCCTAGCAATTCGCTTTAGTCTTTAGTTGTAAACAAAAGCAGGATTACTGGTGCAAGGCCTTGATAGCCTGAAGGCAGTGAGGCTAGCAGCTTCAGTCTCTTAACTAACAATGCCTAGCTATTAGCAAGGTGATTCCAAAGTAGCACTTAGAAGACTGAGTAGGCTTACCGCTGATGACGTGGCTGGACTTGACACAGGGTCCCCTGGAAGGCTTAGCTTTTGCGGCAAGCAGCCACAGAGTCCATGTAGAAAGTATCCACGGTAAACAATGCCAAGAGGATTCTGCAATGGAGGGAATCCGGGCAGGCGTTGAGTAGTATGCCAATAGGTAGCTAGGCAGTCTTCCTTGGATTCCTGGCCGCACGCAGAAAGGCCAGGAAGGTGTTCTCGGACACAGGGCAGAGCAACAGCTTGAGAAGATCCCTCCGGTTTCAGCGTTAGCTGAGAAGGTCTTTCAGGCTTTTCTCTCTGGTTCCATCGGCGCCCTGGATTGCATGCTAGGCACAGCTCAAACGTAGATGAAGCAGGGTCCTGGCACAGTGGAGCAGAGACGAACCAACTTGGAGTTGGCTGACTGGCGTCCCCTGGGAGGGAAAGCCCCCACAGCCGTTCCCTCAGTTCATCTTGGATGCGACGTTGGAAAGAGACAGGGACTGAAGGGTGCTCTGAGCAATTATAGCATTCTGAGAGTGCGTTGGATGTCACAACCTGTGATGGATGGTCCTCGGGTTGTTTTGAGAACCTCAGTCCTGAGGAAAGTGGCGCCTGGTTAGCTTGAACCACCTGGGCTGGGGAGAAGTGCTTGGTGCTTCGAGTGTCCACTTCTGTTATCAGCCTAGTAGGCCCAGCCTGGCCTTGGCATGCCTTTACTGTAGCATCTTCCCTGGGAGGCACAAGAAAGCAGTAAAGAGGCCCACGGCAGGGGCCGGGAGTTAACCCAGCTGTGCTGGAAAGTTTCTTGGAGTCAAGCGGGCAAAATGCAGACCCTGGCAAAAACGCTGATTGAAGCCCTTGGGGTGCGACAGCTACCGACTCGTGGATGCCACTATCAATTAAGGTTGCCTACGTCAACAGCAAGCTAGACTATCAACAGTCGGGAGCTCACTCTGCCCCCAGGCTTGCTTTGAACACATGACTTCTTGGTCAGTAGTGATTTAATGCAGCTGGCTACCAACTCGCAGGTGCAACTATCAATTAAGGTTGCATAGGTCAACAGCAAGCTAGACTATTAACAGTCGGGAGCTCACTCTGCCCCCAGGCTTGCTTTGAACACATGACTTCCTGGTCACTAATGATTTAATGCAGTTGGCTACCAACTCGCAGGTGCAACTATCAATTAAGGTTGCATAGGTCAACAGCAAGCTAGACTATTAACAGTCAGGAGCTCACTCTGCCCCCAGGCTTGCTTTGAACACACAACTTCTTGGTTAGTAGTGATTTAATGCAGCTGGCTACCACTCGCAGATGCAACTATCAATTAAGGTTGCATAGGTCCACAGCAAGCTAGACTATTAACAGTCGGGAGCTCACTCTGCCTCCAGGCTTGCTTTGAACACATGACTTCCTGGTCACTAATGATTTAATGCAGTTGGCTACCAACTCGCAGGTGCAACTATCAATTAAGGTTGCATAGGTCAACAGCAAGCTAGACTATTAACAGTCAGGGGCTCACTCTGCCCCCAGGCTTGCTTTGAACACATGACTTCTTGGTCAGTAGTGATTTAATGCAGTTGGCTAGCATTTGAACACATGACTTCTTCACAAGCTAGTTGCAATAAATTGGTAGGAATATAGCAACCCCTTAACATGGGGCCTTCTTTTTCTTTTGCATAAATTTATAGTGTATTACTATTTTGTCAGTGCATCTAGAATAGATCTTATCTCCTTCTTTCCTCCTCTTTCTATTAATGCCTATATCTTGTATCATAACCTGTATATGTTAATTACTATTTATTATTATTAATTTTATTTATTTAAAATTATTTATTTTGACCTTACCAAAATGGCCACCAAGCCTAACACAAAATGGCTGCCATGGCCCCACCCCCAAGATGGCCACTGACCTCACCAAAATGGCAGTCAAGTCTCCGCCTCCTGCAATGGTTGCCACTCTTTAAAGATGTTGGCAATGGCCCCGCCCACAAAAATGGCCACCTCCATCGCCTTGGCATGGCCATGAGGCCCAGAAGTGAAGAGGACGAGGGTGAGTAAGGGAATCCCACCCCAGGGCCCTTTTAAGAAGAAGCTGAGGCTAGCAGTGGGAGCTCACCCCACTCCCTGGACTCGAACCTCCAACCTTTCAGTGAGCAAGTTCAGCAGCTCAGTGGTTTAACCCACTGTGCCACAAGGAGGGGGACTTAAATTAATATTATGTTATAGAAAGGGGGGCGCAAATCAAACAAAGCCCTCCAGGCCTGGCTCCCTGTCCTAACTCTATTAAAGAGAGAAACTTGGTGGATCGTCACCCTCCAGAGCGAGTTCCCGGGTGGGTTAAATGAGCCCCTCCCCCTCAACGCCCTCCTTGCGTGAGACGTGCTACAGTCAAAACAAGATTTAAACCAGCAACACCGAAGCCAGGGCCACCCTTGAGGTCCGCAGGAGCACGGTGTATTTTGAATCTTTCCTCCACCGGATGGTATGTAAATGAAGCTATGATTGTATCCTTAGCCTACCAGCCATATGTACAGAGAGCAGACGTTCATGTATTTTCACTATTGTTTATTACAGTTAATGCTTCCCGTTCCTGTGACGCTGCGCATTATGCCTGTTTATGTTGCCGCTTGAGAAAGCCCATAGGGCGAAATGGATCGGGCCTTGCACATCGACCATTGCGGCCCCTCCAGCGTCCCAAGCTGTTAATGTGCCTTCAAACCTTTGCAACCACACGGACAATTGTGGACTCCAGCTTAGAGATTGCATCTATTTCATATGAACTTGTGTGGGTGGGAATAGTGACATTGAAGTGTTATTGCCAGTGTGCAGATATTTATGTTACATTGTATCCCCTCCCTTGTCTATTCCCCACACCTCAATATACTCTAAAGCTGTTTTACCACTGTGTTTATGTTGAAACAATGTTGCAAGGTTGCTCTATACCAATTTTGGCTTGAATATATGTACTAAGATTGTTGTGCATTAACCCTATAAGGGTCTTATAATTTAATTACAATTGATAAATGATTTGAATTTTCACAGTCTTGCAGTGTGTATCTTGCTAAGACTCTGTCACTACCAACAGTGTGTGTTTCACTCCCTGTCCAGGGAAGCCAGACAATATTAAACTTAGATATAACTAAATTTAGCAGAGGCCTACGAAGGGCAAGGAGCCAGTTCAGCCTGGAGGCTAAACTCTGGGCCTCCCTCATGGCCTCTGCACCAACCTGTTGCTGGATAGGCTCCAAGGTGTTCCTCACTCAATGATGTCCTATTTGCAGAATGAGGGAAAAGGGGCTGGCAGCACACTATGCCAGCTCCTCCTACCTTCCAGTACATTCTGCAAAATTAACCAATCTCTTCTCCGAAGGGAGGAGACAAAATTGCTCCACCCCCCAACTTGTTGGAGGGTGAAGTGTATTATAAGTGCGCTTTGATAAACTAAGTCTGGAGAGAGAAAAAAACACATTAATATAGAAGTTTGGATGAAAACCAGATGCATACATGAATGAACACAAAAATGATTTGTGTGTCAGCTTCTCTAAAATGTGAGCTACCTGGCTGAGCCCAGATGATAGCTCAGATATGGTTCAGGTCACTATTTCAGGTGGGATAACCTAGAATGATTACACAACAAGAACTTTTGGATGACAATTTGGGACTAATGACCATTGCAAGGAGGCACAGATGTTTCTAGCAGAATGGAAACCTTTGATAAAAAAGAATAGAAGTCTGGTTAAAATAGTAGAGTTGTTGCTACAGTACTACATTTCCCATTTTTGACTGGAAGGTTTTGTGTTTCAACTATCCAGACTCTGCTGTGCAAAGCAAACAATTGCAGGAGTTTATGTTACATAAATATGATTCACAAGCATAATTGTGCTGTCCTGCATGTCTTCATTTGTTGAAAGCTAGAAGAAGCAAAACCCTGACTTTCCTTAACTCAAAAGTTTCCTTGAACAAAATGGCAGATGTAATGCAAGATATAAAACACATTTTGTTAACATGTATGCCTTTGAGTTTAGCTAGGTCTGCCTGAGGGATGCTATCTTATATGCTTTGAATTTTGGCAAGTTTTCAAGGCTCTGGTTTTATCTGTTGGAGAATAAATTCTTAAGTTTATCACTAGTGTATTATTGCTGTAACTATAAGGAAACATGTATATTAGCTCCAGGAAACTCATCTGGGAATTAAAGCTCATTACCCCTTTGAATGCAAACAACAAGCATATTGAATAGTGATCTCAGGTTTCCAACTCATTACAACAGATTGCAACCTTTTGCTGGTCAATATGCTTGATGTAGATTTATGGGCTTTACTGGAGAATTAGATTTAATGCCCTCATAGGTAGAGTAAATGAAATATGCATACCTGCTTTTTCCATTTTATCTTTGTTAATCACAAGGATGTATTCAAAGACACCTCCCATGGTTCCAGATGTCATGAAATGGGTGCCATACGTATTAATAAAGTTGGCATACGTTCCATAGTTGTATTGATCTGGAAGCTCCATCAGAACCTGAAGCATGTCTTCATCTAGAAATATATTGTCAAAAACACCAAATTCTGCAAACAAAAATAATCCTGCTTTTTGTTCCATTATGACAAAGCAAATCTGTATATTTCTGAGCAATCCAGGTTACTTCATCAGAATGCACAGAGCAGCATACTGGAAAATGTCAAATTCTGCAAACAAAAATATTCCTGCTTTTGATTTTTCCATTTTGACATTTCCAAATTTATTTATTTCTGAGCAATCCAGGTTACTTCATCAGAATGCACAGAGCAGTGGCATACAGGTTAAAAATAAAAACAGTTAAAAACAGCCTGACAATTAAACAGCAAAATCATCCTTTGTGACTATTCACTGGGCTTCACAGCTATGATTTTGTGCTATTTTTGGACATTTCCTTATGATGGCCTCATGGAAAAGAAGACAGAGCAACCCCCCTTTATAAATGTCACAGGGCCAATGAGCATATGGGAACTGGGCTGGAAATCTGACAATATGACATCAGTCATCTGAAGTCCATCCATCCTAGGAACCTAGAGGAGACACCTATTTTGATGTAGATGATCGGAATTTGTATACAGTAGACAAATAGTCACACACACCCCATAATGTGCCTGTCATTAACAAATTACTCATAGATTCAACAACAAAAAACCCAAAGCAAAAAATCTATCACTAATAAACCCACATTTTATTGTTTCAGTTTCTATAGAATTCTAAACCATTATACAGACACAACCTTCTTATAGCAATACACTCTAGTTTGTATTAATAGAAGTAATTTCTTACCTTAAATGCACATGTACACACACATCATTCCCCCCACCCCCAAGACAATTGCTGTTGCGAAACAATTACTTGTTTAAGTAATTTAAGTAAGTCCCATCATCTTATTCTCCCTACTCAAAACACCTATATCTAATGTCACTATGAAAGAGGATGGGTTGGTATGGCACTCATTGTTTTGCATAATAATTCAATTTTATTTCCACTATGATCCTACTGTTTGCTTCAATGTAATACAGAAAACAAACAGAATTTCTAATCACCACAAATGTGCAATTACATGAGCTAATTATTAAACTATAATTATTATTGAATCTATGAGGGAATGTGGGCAAGTGAAATAGAACCTATTCCATTATGGAGTGAACTGAGTGTTCAACATAAAGAAGAATATGAATTGAGAACAGTGTCTTTTTCATTACCTTTGATGCATAGCCTGTAGTATTTTTGAGGGTTCCCTTTCCACCTGATAAGCGAAACCCTAATTCCACACTAAGAGCTGGGTCTACAGGACCTATGCCAACAGTAAAACCAGCATTCCAAGAATTGTCCCGTTTTATTGCATTCAGTAAGTCCTTGGCATTATCAAAATACTCTGTAGAAAAACCAGAATCGGCATGTGCCTGAAAAAAAGGGGAAGCAAATTACAATTAGCATTTCACATTTGTTGGCATTAGAGACACAGGACCCTCTCTTACATCAAAAGTGATGAAACACAAACGAAAAACTGTGTTTCTTTTTATCTTGAGATAACACCTCTCCTAGTAATCTCTATGTTTTCCAGAATGGTTAAATGCTGAACTTCTAATGGAGTATGCCACTAGAGATTGTTAGAGAGGTATTTTTTCTAAGTCCTCTAGTTTGATTCTGTGGTCAACTTCCAGTGGACCACTGATACAAAGCACACCCAGGTAACACCTTTGTACCAATAAAAGTAACAAAAAATTACAGTTACTCCTACACTGCAAAGGGAGTTAGACTATTCCTCTTCATATTATAGAAATCATTTCCAGGTTCTGAGTTGACCATATATTAAAAGGGTATAACTGACACATACAAATATCAACCCTAGCACCATTTGGGAGCCAGAGACCATATAGTCAAGATTTTGGAAACCCTGAAGCCTGAAAATCAATAGTTGTCTGAAATAGTTTGGAATTAGGGTTTGAGTCCCCCTTGGGGATTGAGAAGGATGGGATAGAAATGTTTCAACTAAATAATAATAATAATAAAACCAGTATCATTTGTTATGGACGTTTGCTCCTTCAATGGATGATTCTTCAAAAACTCTAGAGTTCATGCATTGATACCAGCAATATGCCAAGCTTGTAATCTTGGAGAGACCCAAAATTGCTAAAGACAATAAAATGTTATTTCAAGGTTTCTGGGAAAGTGCAGCCTAGCAAAGACCCATAGGCAACATCAAGCCCAAATAACTCCTTCTTAAACCCCCTCTCCAGCATACCCCCATAAATCCCCTTTCCCAAAAGCAACCACAGCTTATAAATACTTACTAGAAATTGATAGAAGTGAACATTGTATGGCTTTCGAAAATATTTCTCATCATCCCCATAGTACAGATTATCACACACAGGATCATACTTCTCTTCTCGCCATTCTCCATTATAGACAGATTCACATTGGCCCCCATAATATGTAGGATCATACACTATGTCAGCTCCTTCTTGTGTAAGGATATTGTAACTTTAATAAAGAGACACATGAACAGGCATGTAATTAAGGTCAGCTGCTTTTGTGAAATATCCAATCAGACTCACAGCTCTCCCAAAATGGTTTTTCTTAGGCAAATGCTGCAAGTCAGCAGAAGTCAACACCTCGAGAGATGAATGCTGTGGGATTAATGGGAAACCTTATTATATGCAAAAGATAAGGATTTTTAGTTAGATGAAAATGGGATATATGTATACTGTCTCTATCACCCCAAAGCGAAATACATAAAATGCATGTAATCTTTTAGAGTTTATCAGATTCTTTCTCAGCAAGATCAGTAGGAAAGACAGAGTCTTCTGGAGAGAAGGATACAGAATATTTCACTATTTGCTATTCCCTCCCCCCCCCCTCCCCCACCAACAGAGATAATAAGTTGGGTTTTTTTTCTGGAAATGCTTAAAGATGGTGGTTCATAAGGCTCTCTTTGATGGCAAATCTGCACCCTTTACTCACTCAGCTAGGACTAAACCAAATGGAGCCCAATAGAACCTTTGTATGTGTGTACTTATACATTTCATCAGGTTTTTAAGGCAAGAAAAACTCAGTGATTCCGTTACTTCCTTCCTCTGAAATATAACCTACAGCAAATGATATTTTACTGTTTAGGATATATAAAAACATATATAGGCTCAAACATCGGGTCACTTTGTGATCACAAATGATGTTGAGTTTTGTGAAATTTGGAGTGAAGACTTAAAAGCTATTCTGCTTTGGAAAATTGTTGTTGGAAGAACTTTAGCTATTCTTCATATCTGCAAGTGCAATGTTCACTATATTAGAGTATATTTATTTAATTTAAGGAATTGTCATAGTCAGAGGCAAATATGAATTAATTCTGCTTTCTTAAATATTTGCAAAGGGAGAACATCCTTTTGTGTTTTGGTGTAATCTGAAATCATTTGAATTTGGCAGTTTTTATTCATTTGGTGCAATCCTATGCACACTTAACTAGGAATAAATTACAGTGAGGATTTACTTTTGAATAAATATACAATTGCTACTTTAAGACTCCTAAACTGCCATGTTAAACCTTAAAATAAAAGAGCCACCATTACTGTAGGGTCTGCACTAGAGTAATACTTTTATTAAGTTAACTAAGAAACCTTAATATCGATGGAAACTTTTGATATCTAATTAGTCAAGGTGTTTAAAAAAGTATTGTGTTGGAAAGCAGAAAAGAGTTGTCCTAAGAACTCTGCGGTTCACATGGACTCTTGGCAGGTAATGAAGAAGGAAGGATCTGCAGAGATTCAAAAGGAGCTGTGTACTGAACTTATGGTATTCGATTTCACCTGGAGTAGCCCCTAAGCATACTAGGAGTGGGAAAAGACAGAAAAATTAATTTTGAAAATACAAACTTCTTAGATAAATTATATCCAGGGTGAAATTTATGGTTTTCTTTATCAGTGGAAAACAGAGTAACTAGACAGTATTTATATTGACAAGGCTAGGATTGATTTTAGATGCTGGGTTTGGTAAAGAAAGTAAATAGAAGCCAACTTGGGCATCTTTACCTAGAGCAATGGTTCTCAACCTGTGGGTCCTTCAACTCTCAGAAATCCCAACAGCTGGTAAATTGTCTGGGATTTCTGGGAGTTGTAGGCCAAAACACCTGGGGACCGACAGGTTGAGAACCACTGACCTAGAGGTTGGAGCAGATGAACCCTTAGAGAATGAAGTCTCAGTTTCCAACTTCTCTTTCCTGAGCAAACAAATTATATATTTCAGTGTCTTCTAAGTCCTATAAACAGGACACC
Organism: Anolis apletophallus; assembly: GCA_030556195.1. Classification (NCBI taxonomy): domain Eukaryota; kingdom Metazoa; phylum Chordata; class Lepidosauria; order Squamata; family Anolidae; genus Anolis; species Anolis apletophallus. Next base: position 93,208,673 of record JARBWK010000005.1, on the reverse strand, counting down.
TTAGGTTTGCCCCTCAATCTTTTATTTTCATTTGAACATTTTCCCTGAAAACAGAAGTACTTTTTGTGTAACTTTAACATAATAACAAAATTAACTTAAACAGATAACCTTAGGTGGAAAAAATGAAATGCACAGCTATAGGACGGATGGCACTTAGCTTGGAAACGACACATGTGAAAGGGATCTAGTAGTCTTAGGATCTCTTCACATCATCACATGGGGCATTTTTGCTCCATTTTGCTGCTTTTAATCATGGCAAAGATGGGGCCTGCCATATGCCATCATATGATGCATGGCAGGCCCCACCCACATTCCTTCCAAAGTGGAGGTGAAGTGTTGAAGGGTACTTTCTCCTCCACTATGGGGAGGAAAGTGTAGTTTGGGTAGTGCCAATGGAGCTACCCACACTTTCCTCTCCTTTTTGCTGTATGATGGCATGGTGCCTCTCTTTTCTGCTTCGGTTAGACTTCACCTGGAATACTGTGTCCAATTCTAGACACCACTATTTAATAGATATATTGGCAAACTGGAAGATATCCAGAGAAGGATGACTAAAATGATCAAAGGTTTAGAGACCATACCCGATGAGAAGCATTTTAAAGAACTGGGTATATTTAGCCTGCAGAAGAGAAGGTTGAGAGGAGACATGATAACCACGTATAAATAAGTGAAAGGATGTCATAAGGAGGAGGGAGAAGGCTTGTTTCCTGCTGCCCTGGAGACAAGGACTTGAAGGAGTGGGGTTCAAATTATAGGAGAGGAGATTCCACCTGAATATTAGAAAGAACTTCTTGACTATAAGAGCTGTTTAGCAGTGAACTCTCTGCCTTGAAGTATGGTGGAAGATCCTTCCTTGGAGGCTTTTAAATGGAGGCTGGATGATAGGCCTGGTTAGGTTTGTCAGAATGCTCATAAAATCGGAATGAATTCTGATTAAATTCACTTTTGATGCGGTTTTGGAGCAATGTAAGCAATCCGGAAGTGAATTTGCCATGTTGAAGCCACCGCCGCCATTTTCGGAAAGGAATCAGCGGGTTTCTTTTCACGGGCCTTCCCTTCCGCATGCAGTTCTGATGCGTTTAACCCAGTTTGGACACGGATACCTTCCCTCCGTGTCAGAACATGGCTGTCACCCCAGTTCTGATGTGGAGGGAAGACATCCGCACCCAAACTGGGTTAAATATGCGTGTCTACCATTAACGAAGCCATTCCAAAATTTCAGAATTAATTTGGGAAATTCTGAATGTTTTCCGGAAAATTTTGGAAGCCAATCAAATTTGAAGTGCCAGCCCTCTCCCCCCCCCCCCCACACACACACACATCCAGAACAAGTTTTGAACCATTTTTTAATCAACAAGGCCTACTGGATGGCTACCTGTTGGGGTACTTTGAAAGTGCTTTTCTTGCATGACAATGGGTTGGACTGGATGGCCCATGTGGTCTCTTTCAAGTCTATGATTATACGGTTCTAAGTCCTGAACTGTTAAGCGTATCATCAGTCCAGGATTTTATTTCCTTCAAGGTTTCTCACCACTCAAAAACATGTTCTTGAACCATTTTAAATTATTTTCAATTATTATTTTCATTCCTAGCCTGGATTGAATAGAAGTGAATTCTTCAGTCAATGTATTAATTATGGTGGTATAGAAGAGGGGAGTAATGGAGATGGTGTAGTGGCAGAATAAAACTAGATGTGGGGTTAAATTAAACAAAGCTTGGCATTCTACGGTATGCTTCTGACTCAAATGTATTCAAAATATAGGGTTCACCATTATCTACAGTTTTGGTTATCCTTGGGGTGGGGGGCTTAGAAACATATCCCTCATGGATACAGGGAATACTTTACTTGTAAATCACTGCAACTGTGTGTTATCCTCAATATTTCATGACTTATATTTGTTATACTCTTAAAATTACTGTAATAATGCACAATTTGTTAGATATTTTTAGAGGAGTTGGAAAGCATAATATGAGTCTTTCTATGCCTTATAGATAATAATGGTCTTTATGTTTTAAAAAACATCCTTTTAAGTCTAATTAGAAAAATCAGATAATCTTCTTACAAATTTATTATTTGAAACAAGCTTATGATTTTACACTAGAAGAATCTGTGTATATCCAGAAATGTACCTGCTCCTGCTCCTACCATTTGATTAAGATTCTGTAAACATTGTCCATATTAGCCTGACACAGTTTGGCAACCAGAAAGGAATGATATTCCTCATGTTTAAGCACAAAGAATCAGGCTATGAGGGAGATATCTGTAACTCACCCTTGTGCTAGTCTTCTAACCCCAGGGATTGGGTCCATGTCATCACAGAATGTTTCAGCATTTTCACAATCAGCCTCATCTGACTCATCCCTACAATCTGGTTCTCCATTGCATACAAGATGGCGTTTAATGCAGCGACCTGTTGTGAAGGTATTGATTACTTTTTTGCTATTTATTTCTAGGGTCTAATGAGATAAGGCCCAATGAAGTAAGGGGGAAGTTAACAGTCCTTTAAACAAATCCATACAGATAATTTGAGACAGATTTTCCATGTTGTGCTTTTATCATCTTTAAACAGAGACGGAGGCATTTATGGAGGTTATTCTAAGAGGAATATCTTGATGACAAAAGTGTCTTACTGTGTATAGCGTGACATTATTTTTGCTCTTCAGGTGGTGCACACAGGCATTGTATACAAAGAGATGATCCATGTCCTTCTCTGCCTCCCTCTTACATAACAACCCATCATATTCTTTTAATTGAAGCATCTTAAAGAGCCAGGGAAAAACTAATATAACTACAGAAGCAGCTCAGAACTTAATGGATCTTATTCCGCAACTTGTTCACACTAACTTTCAGGCTGGTGGTCAAACAGTTCATTCAGTTGCCAAGCATCAGTCAGCATGCAATCAATATTAACCTCTCAGAGAAGTGTGTAGAAAAGGTTGGGACTGTACTTCCCTCTCCCTATCAAACAAGAACAGCATGAACAAACTTGAAGGATCTACCTGAATGGTGGGTTTGCAGGAAAAGTTCTTCAGACACTTCTCATAGCACACCCCAATGTCATTTTCCTAAACCAATGCGCATTTGGAGCACACATACACAAAAACATCCCAGTCCTTAACAAAACAACATTGACACCAATAGGAGGGGAAGCATTTGGGTTCTGGTTAAATGGCAAATGGTTTTAGGAACAGTGTCATGTCCCATTATAAAAATGCTCAGGCCAAAAAATCTTATGTCTTATCTCTTCACATACTAGTTGTCTACAAATATGTAGGATAGAATGCAAGTGAATTGTTCAAATTGTGCCCACAAAGTTAATTGCAAGGGTTTTGAAATGTTATCTTTTGACTGCCACTGCAGCACAAGTGGAAAACCTTTATTTGGGTAACCTTTCAGATCTCAATAATGGATTATGAATATATTATCTTCCTATTCCTGTCAAGTTCACTTTGTCAACACTGCCACAATCTGTTACAATCCATGTGTATTGTCTTAAAGGCAGTCATTCATCTAAAAGTTGCTGCTTCTATGTTTTGGGGAAACAAACCCATCAACATAGAGAATGGTTCAGCATCATGGATTTCCAAAAAGTGTTTGGGAAAGTTTACTTCAGTATCATTTCTACAGTAGGAATACTCATCTTTCCAGTTAGAAACAGTTTCTCATCTTCTCAGACTGAGTGTGTTAGTGTTCTGATGCAGAAAGTGTCCTTGAAAAAGGGTGAGAAATCTTTACCGGTGACTTCCATTCAAACTCAGATGTAAAAGCACACAATCAATAATGTTCCTGTACTCCCCAAGGGTAACAAAGAGGCTACTCGGTACTAAAGTTTTTCCATATATGTAATGCAGGGTCAGCTTATGTGAGTCTGACCCTCATAAACAATAAAGTGAAATGTATTTCACTTTTTTACTTTTGAAAGTATTATATTGCTTAACAAAAGGAATTTTGTCAAGAAGTTGTACAATAAAGCCATACTTAAAAAACACACAGAGAGACAATGTGAAATGCCCATTGCTGTTAATAACTAAAACAGACCTATGTCTGTTATTTTTTTTTCATTACACAACAGTAACTTTGGGGAGCTTAGATCCAGATCAGAACTGTAGTCCATGGAAGAAAACATTTAATCCTTCCCTGCAGTTGAATGTCACCTCCTACAAACCCATGATCAGGAATTTCGGGAATTATAATTAACAAACTTGGAAACCACTGATCTAATGCAAGTATATGTACTCTTTATTTTGATGACCTTGAAGCAAAGATTAAAGCAATGGAAAGGGACAATATGCTTAGAGAATACACTAAGACCCCATACACTACATAATATAGATTCAAGGTTTCACTTACTTATGCCCAGGGAAAATTGTCTCTCTACAAATTTGCTATGTCCTCCAGGCAATTCTATGGAATGCTTCACCCAGAAGTTAACAGAGTTGTGTTGGAGGACCTATTAAACCATACACTTAATTTGCCAAAACATGGAACTGGCCCTCCAAAAAGGAATCTCACACATGTGAACAACGTGTACACTGGTTCTGAAACTTCTTGAGGACCCCAAGCACTTTAATTTACAATCAATTTACTTTAATTTTCCTCCCATATTCATTTTACCTAATTCTTGAATATCTAAGGAGAGTTACTGCAACTCATTTCAATTTTGTTGTACAAAGTACCCTTCCTATGGGTGATGTGCTACTGTAAGAGCTTGATGGTGTAATGTATCTATAATGGAGTCATACTCACCACTGTCTGTACACTTGAAATCAGTGCCACAATTTTGACTCATAGTACATGTTCCTGTTGGCTCACATCCCACTTTCTCCCAAAGACTACCAATGCACAAATTTCCTTCATATTTGGATGGTTGCAGCAAAGTTCTGTATCTGTACTAAAACACGCATTATACAATATTACAATATATCATGAATTATACATCTAAAATGATAAAACATTGAATTAAAAATTAAGAGGCCACAAAACAAATCTATACAATAATTTAACCTAGTAAGAGGAAACATTAATTATTTAGCATTAAAAATGTAAAATGAATTGAGCTTTTATCAAAACAGTAAAAAATTACTTAAAGTACAGCTTGAAGCATGCTGTGATGAAATGTGGGGGTTGAAATTTTAGTTATGTTGTAGTAACAAAACTACAATGAAGGTTATTCTACAGCAATGGTTCTCAAACTGTTCTCCTCCAGGTGTTTTGGACGTCAGCTCCCAGAAATCCCAGCTACTTTACCATCTGTTAGAAATTGTGGGAGCTAAAGTCCAAAACATTTGGAGGAGCACAGTTTGAGAAACACTGGTCTACGGGACTTTTTCCAAATCCTTTGGAATATTTAAACACCTTAAAGAGAAATTAGCTACTTAATAATTGGCCCATTGATGGAAGACTTTGACACTGCCTTTATGTATACAGACCTCTTAAAGATAAAATGTCCGCTTCATTCCTTTCAGAGAATTGGGCAAGGTCGTATCCCTATAATCCAGCAGAGTTCTCATACTGGATTTATGGTTTGTTTTATGGGAGAACCTATAAATCACAATTCAAGTTAGATTAGAATCCAGTAGATGCCTAATGCATGCAAAAGTGAGGACTGCACTGGTGTAAGTACTGTGGGAGTGTTATGAAAGTAGTAACCAATACAAGAGACACACATACAAATAGTATCCTTCCAGAATACCGTTAAAATCTTGGCCTTGAAGTTTAGATTTCAATGAGTTTAAGAGAGGTAACCTGTACTTGTCTTCCAATAGTTCTCTCTGCTGCACATGTCTACCCTTGTTGGGGGAAGAAACTAAGAATACCTGAAGTCTAGAGCCTTACTTTTTGGTCTTGACAAGGAAAGCATTCAGTCCATTCTGACCATCGGCTTAGCTGACAGTTAATTGGTACAGGTGCTCCAGTTTGCCTTCTAAGTCTAAACAATAATCAGAGATAACGTTTCCATAAATCATACTCTGTATTTCAATAATATAGTCAGCCAGTGTAGAGAATCAGTCAGAAAGATTAATGGTTCAACATGGTATACAGCAATTTCCTTTGTGTGGAACTGTTGTGCTTTCATTGGAATACTACTTTTCTTAGATTGGGTAGTTCCATCTCACAGCAGATTTGAGGAGGAACTTAATCCCGTTGTTTCTTAAATGTTTAAAGAGAGGTCCAGCAGAACCAACAGCGACACACTCCCCCTGTTGAGCTCCCAGCGTAGATCATCCACTAAGGCGACCAAGGTTGTCTCAGTACCATGTCCCAGCCTACAGCCAGACTGCGCCGGATCTAGATAATCAGTGTCTACCAAGAATTCCTGGAGTTGCGAGTGGGCTTAGCTTTCTTCCCTTTTATCAGGTTGATTTAGCATGCTTCTTAAATGGCTAAAGGGAGCTTATTTGGAATATAATTTGCAATTTTTGTTATATTATTTTAATCATGTTCTGTTTATTTTATTAATAATTTTATTACATTTCCATTCCATTTCATTACAAAATACCATATCTATAATTCATGCATCTATTTCTTCTCGTTTCCCCCATTGTGCTCCCTGTTGTGCTCCCCATCTCTGGAGTCCTTCTTTTCTTTGTAGTCCCACCAGAATTTCATTTCTTCTGGCGAGGGTTGCTTCAAAACTTCTTTTTCAGTGTTTTTTTCTATAATATTTTTCCATGTGCTTTCAAAATAGTTATTTTTTCTTAGGCCTTTTTAACCTTTAAATTACATGTTAATTATAAATTACATGTTTTTCTTAGCCCTTTTTAACCTTTAAATTGCATGTTAATTTTTCATTTATTGCTAATTTCCATAATTCCTTATATAATTCTTCCATTTCTACCCCTCCTCCTTTCCATTTTTTGCTATTAATAGCCTTTTTGCTGTTAACAACATTGTTATCAAATTATTTTTATTGTCCTTCCAATCAGCTGTATTGTATAAAGAGAGCAATATAGTTGCCGGATTTCTATTAATTTTTTTCTTCATAATGCTATCTCTAATTTCCCCTGTTAAATAAAAATAATTAGAAAATAATATTTATTTATAACCCGCCTCCATCTCCCCAAAGGGGACTCAGGGCGGCTAACTTGAGGCCAGGCCCCAAAAAACAATAAAACACAGTTGAACATTAAACAGAAAACAAAATCATAACAAAATATATAAAATGACAAATAAGATAAACAATATGCAGATGATGCCGTATTTTATCATTAGCATGTGTTGGGCTGAGACGGCTCCTAAAAAGGTTAGATGTGTACTGTAATACTGAACAGCTGGCAATTAATTATGACAAATTAAAAGTGCTAGTTTTTACTCGGAAAAGATGCATACACCACTGGCAAATCAATGGGCACCCAATAGAACAAGTTAAACTCTATAAGTATCTAGGAGTCATTTTCCAGTCCACCGGTTCCTGGAATGCTCAGGTGTCCCATTCTATAGCAAATGCACAGCGGAGTTACAACTCACTTATTTCATTTTTTTATGGTAAAGGTGGCCAGCATGTACCTTCAGCAATTCAAGTTTTTAATGCTAAGATCTTGCTTCAAATGTTATATGGAGCACAACTGTGTGCATTTAAAAATGTTAAGGCGTTAGAAAACATCCAGACAAAATTCCTAAGAAGCATCCTTAGCCTCCCAAGCTGTGTGCCTAATGTAATTTTACTTCTAGAGACAGGACAGATCTCTGTTAAGACTCGGATCTGGATCTATAAACTAAATCTTTGGTTAAAACTAATGTTTGTGCCTAAACGTTTGGCCCCATTGACCCTCAGTGATCCATTCCAATCAAGGTGGTCTTTTCAGCCTTGAAAGACGGCGTTTAAGAGGTGACTTGATCGAAGTGTATAAAATCATGCATGGGATAGAAAAGGTGAATAAAGAAAAAATATTTTCTTTGTCACAAAACACTAGGACTAGAGGGCACTCCCTGAAGCTCCAAGGAAGGAAAATTAGGACTAATAAAGGGAAATATTTCTTCACCCAGAGGGTCATTGGGTTATGGAACTCACTTCCAGAAGAGGTTGTGACAGCTGTCAGCCTGAACAACTTCAAGGCAGGATTAGACAGATTTATGGATACCAAGTGTATCGGTAGTTACTGAAAAGGACATTCAAGTGCCACCTCGGAGTTGGTTGAGGTAGGCAGGATTTCCCTGGGTACTGGTTGTGGGGGGTCGGGAGCAGGTCAGGGTTTTGCCCTCCCTTCTGCTCGAGATCCCCGTGTACAACTGGTGGGCCACTCTGTGATACAGAATGCTGGACTAGATGGGCTGAGGTCCGATTCAGCATGGCTCTTCTTATGTTCTTAAGGTGGAAAAAGATAGTTCATGAGAAAATCCTCAACCTTGGATTTTCAGTTAATACCATTCTGACCATGGGCTATACAAAAGCCAAAGAAAACATACAACAGCGTATCTGGGACACAGAACTGCAAAACTACCTAAACGCAGCCTCTACTCTTCCAATATTTAAAGATAACGGAAGGGTGCTGCTTCCTGCAGAGTACTTAGGCAACCTAACCATCTCTAAACATAGGAAGGCATTCTCTTTGGCTAAATTCAATGTACTCCCTTCTGCTGTATTGGAGGGAAGATACAACAAAGTACCATACAATGAACACCTATGTCCCTGTGAGGCGGAGGCACTGGAAACTGTGGAGCACGTTTTGTTGTACTGCTCTTTTTACCGTGACCTTCGTAAACATTTTATAAATCCAATTTTAGAAAGTCTACCAGGGAGATCTGCAATGTTTTATATAGATTATCTCTTGTCTGACCAACACCCCAAGGTCACTGTTAGGGTTGCCAGCTTCTGTGCAGCAGCAATAGCTTGTCGGTGCAAGATGCTGTCACAGTCTTAGAAAGTTTTAATATTTATTTCGGTTTTACCATTGCCATTTTAGCATTTAAATTTTTAATACCATTTTAACTATCTTATTCAATATTGGGTTTTAAACTTTGCCTGTGTGTACCCTGACATTTGTACATTTGTGTACATGTGTTTGTACATGTATGTGTACCCTAATGTTTGCACATGCTGATGTTTGTACATTTTTATGCTGGTCATTGACCGTAATAAGATAAACAATATGACAACACATAATAAAATCAACACAGCGGGCGGGCCAGATGTCTAGGGTAAAATAATTGAAGGTTAAAACCCTGGGTGTAATAGGGACATAGAGTGTATTTGTAGAAAAGGAGCCCAAAAAGGAGGAGCAATGGGGTTTAACCTTTATAGAGAGGGAGCTGCTTTCTCAAGAGGGCAATTTAGAGGTGGGAGCAAATGACGGAATGAATGGTCACTCCCTGAAGGCATATCAGAAGAGCCAGGTTTTTAGCTCTTTCTTAAAGGCTGCTAGGGTGGGGGCTTGCCTGATTTCTCCAGGTAGCAAGTTCCAAAGGCGGGGGCCCACAGCGGAGAAAGCCCTCTCCCTCGTACCCACAAGTCAAGCCTGTGATAGAGGAAGGGGCAAAAGAAAGTCCTCTCCGAAAGATCAACGAGATCATGCAGGTTTGTGGTAGGAGAGGCAGTCACGAAGGTAGGAGGGTCCCAAACTATTTAGGGCTTTGAAAGTGATGACCTGAACCAAGCAGGCTTTCGAGTCCTAATACACAGGTTAAATTGTATTTTATTGTAACTGTTTTTATCGCTTTTATTGTATTGCTTTGTTCTGAGTGTAAACCGCCCTGAGCCAATTAGGAGTGGCGGCTGACAAATCGAATAAAATAAATAAAATAAATTGGGACCAGAAAATGAACAGCAGCCAATTGAGCTTTTTGAACAGGGGGGTTGATCGCTCCCTGTAATTCACCCCAGTTAGGAGTCTGGCTGCCAAGCATTGGACCAATTGGAGTTCCCGGGCTGTCTTAAAGCGAAGTCCCACGTAGAGTGCATTGTAATAGTCCAATCTAGAGGTAACTAAGGTGTGGACCACTGTGGTCAAGTCAGGCTTCGCAAGGTATGGTCGCAGCTGGCGCACAAGTTTTAATTGTGCAAAGGCCCTCCTGGCCACCGCCAACACCTGTGCGTCAAAAGTGTCATTGCTGAGTCCAGTAGTGTCATTGCTGAGCTGCGGGCCTGCACCTAGGGGGAATGCAACCCCATCAAGAACAGGTTGCCATCCAATACCCCGGTCAGGCATACGACTGACCTGGAGAATCTCTGTCTTGTTGGGATTGATGTTCAGCTTGTTTGCCTTCATCCACATCGACACAGCAGCTAGGCACTCAAACTACTGTTGGAAGGGTTGACAAGAAAGGGGAATGTATATTCACATGTGGTGGCAATGTAAATATGTACAGATATTCTGGGGAAAAGTTATACTCTGATATTCTAAGGTAGAGTAAGGATCTATATAAAAGATGAAGTGAAAATATATAAGTCAGGGGTAAAACCTGGCATTCCATAACTTCATGTGATCACAGTACATGCAACCATTATGTGAAGGGTGGTGCAGGTATTTGCTTATATTTGGCCCCATCATAAAGAGCTCAGTGTGGATAAATGCCTGAAGCTATGATGATAGTAAAGGTTCCATCTACTGAAATGCCATCCTTCTCTGTATAATTTCACAAAGTAAATTTCAATTTGTCAATTGAGACATGACACGACTTCAGGCAATTCAGCACTTTTTAGATTTTATGAACAGTAGAGCATGTCAGTTTTCAGATGTTAATGGACAACAACTATCAATATCTATCATCATTGCCTATGCTTTGTGGGGCTAACGAGAGCTTCAATAAAAAAACAACTGGAGGGTCAAACATACACCAGCCCAGTTTTATATTGTTTTCCTAAAATATGGTGAGCAAGAGATCCATAAAATTGGATGAGTAATGAACACTTGTATAAATCAAAATCTTACCCAGTGCAAACTCTAGAAATTTTCTAGACTATATTCACTTTAGATAGGATGAGTGAAAGTACGATGACATGGTATGCCTCTTTCAAAAGTGGCGTGATAAATATTTTTTTAAAAAAAAATATTTGAAAGGTTGCTAAAAGAGCATGGACCACAAACAGAGCAAGAATTGAGTCTGATAGTCAAGCTGAGAATCTAAATGAAGTTTGTGAACAGTAGTTTGAGTAGAGATTTCCTCAGGGAAAGAAAGCACTTTGTAATATCTATTCAGCTAAGAACACCAGGTCAAGCTGTGCTTTTTCCAATGATTCAACAGTATTGAACACATTTTGCTGCTCTTCAAGTTAGCACTTACTTGTTTTTTACTTTTCTTTCTCCACTAAAAATGAAAATTAAAAAATTGCATCCCATGATTACTAAGCATATTCACTCAGTTATCTTTGGTCTTGGAGGGGGGGGGTTACCCTACAACCCCTCAGTCTTTAAAGTTGCCTTTCTCAGCACATCTCAGGGATCCTCCAAGATTAGTGATACTTCTGTTTTGTGCAGACAGTGCCATTTTTGGTTACCTAAGCGAACATCACTTATCTTTGAACACTGTAAACAGAGGGAATGATAAGGAATAGAAGTCTAAAATAAATGCTCTTGTTCTATTTTGCAAACTGAATTCGTCAACACTTTTACAAAGTTTGCCATATTCTTCTTTTCCTGGTGAGGCAGGGATTTGGCAAAGTGTAGCCTGTGTGGCCCCTAAGTTGCCTTTTTGTAGTCACAGTGCCTTCGGTTTCCCCAATGTCCCCTACCAACCTAATTTCTATTCCTCCTCTGTACTTTATATCATCAACTCCACTCCTACTCCTCAAAACAAAACCCAGAGTGGAAGTCGGATCATGTTTGCTTTATTTATTGCTCAGCAAAATAGACAATAATGTTAGCGATTTTCTCCCTACTGGAAGAACGTTTCCGAAAGTGATGGCTCTTTTGAAGAATATTCACATGAAACTTTATGCTACATCTTCCTTTTCAGAGATCCATTTACTAAAAGTGCAGGGGCCATGTCTTGTATTGACCTCCTTATGAGTCAGATAATTTGTCATATGAATATATTTTCTCTTGCAACTTCTTTTTTGTGTGTCTTTGAATCATTTCCAACTTGTGGTAATGCAAAATCAACTGTTATCATGGAGTTTCCTGGGACTGAGAGTGTACAAATTGTTACAGGATATGGATATGTACTAGTTAAGTATTTGCAAGGATCATCTTTTGTTTAGATGTGTGTTGAGGAAGAACACCTGGATAATTAAGCAATTAAGCTTGAGCCACTCCCTGCATGGAAGATATCATGAGGAGTGTTTCCTTGATGTGGTGTGTGAGGAAGGAGATTATGAAGACTGTAGTTCATGGAGATACTGATGGCAATTCTACCATGGACTTACTACAGGACTTGCTGAAGTTCTGGACCATTTGATATAAGATTCCTTGCACTATTGAAGAAGCAAATAATGCATGGTTGTAATGCATTGGACTTTGTGGGAGTTATTATCTTCAATGGACTAAGTTTATTTTCAAGACTGGTTGTTTGTTAATGCTGCAAATTTAGCTCTGCTTACTTAAGAGTAAAAGTTTGTTTTTTTCCCATTTACTCTGACTCTGTGTGAATTGACAAAGGGCTGGAACTGGGAAGACTGTTGATAAGCTTCCGCATAGACTGACAAACCGCAACACAAATCTCCCATAGTCACCCAGTAGGTTTTGATGGTCAAATAGGGAATCTAGCCCTAATCTCTGGAGTTGAAATCCAATGCTCAAATCACTATACCATGCTAAATCTCATGCACCACAACCACCATTGCATTAAGAGAAAGCATTTGCATATTTGTAATAGAGATCACAATATGTGAATAGATTTCTGCATATCAGTTGTCTATCCGTGGGTCTATGAAGTCCCTAAATAAATATTAATTTGGCTGTAAGCAATGGCATGGAAAGATTGAAGAAATGATGACTCAATGGTGTTAGGAAAAAAGAGTGGTTAAACAACCTGATGCAGGGTGGAAAGATGCCAAAAATTCAGAAGGTTATAATCAAATCTAGTTTTTGGCTTCCCTCTCAGCACCCAAGTGCCAAGATAATGGCATTTCTGAGTGCACAAGCATTGCATTACAATAGCAAAATAGAATTAAACAACATTAATTCCCATTTAGAAAATACTTTGGGACATGTAGGTGAGATTAACAACTATGTACACACCTGGCTTTCTGCTTCAAGGAGTGAATTGAATCTCTACCGTTTGCCCTACCTCAAATCAAAAGTAATTCCTAACAGCAGGCTGTGATGGGATTAATGATCATGGAAGCGATATTGCTTCCCTTTCTTCTTGCTCAGTATAACTGGGAAAAACACAAATATAAACATTATTTAAATGAAATGTATATAAATGGCTGTTCACCACAATACCAGTGTATTTATACAATATGCAGCTACTGGTAGACTTCATTAGAGGCTTTTATGTAGAGGTTAAATGAATACCATTCAGGCTTGTTTTTGTTCTGGATAGGAAGCTAGGCTAAATTCTCTTCTTGTTTTATGGGTCTAAATACCCTAAGGATTTAAAATAGTTTTTGCAAAACTACTTTACTTTGGAGATAGAAGACCATGCAGTCACAACTGTGACTATACAATTAAAACAATCAGTGTTTTTGCCATTTGGTTCACATCAAGGTGTGCCCTATCAATATCCAAAAAAACCCCCCAAAAACAGTTTAGTGAAGCCCAGGCATGTAGCCAGGGGGGGCTAAGGGGGCTTCAGCCCCCCCCCCCAAATTCTCAGGGTGGTCCGCGAAAAGGCCTTACTGGTACATTATTTAAACTGTTATGTGCATTTAAATCATGATCTGATCACCATGCTCATTATATCCCACATTAATGGGGTTATTGGGATAACAATACAAAAGGTTTGCTAGGGTAGACTCTCTTCCACCCAGTCTCACCCCGAATCAAAATCCTGGCTATGGCCCTGGTGAAGCCAGAGGGAAAGAGGAAAGTTTAAAAAGTATTGACAAGGAGAATATGTTAGAGCTTTCTTTTAAAAAAAGATTTAAAGTGCAGAAATCATATCTTTCTCAAAATGTTTTTTTCCTGACTGTATAAATTCCACATTTGTCAATTTAAACATTGCAAAATATTTAAGGAGGGATCTCATGTTTATGTGTTAATGTGTGTGTGTTTTTTATAGATTTTAAGATTGTAAGATTGAAAGACCTGCCTGATGGTCACCTCAAGGTACCAGTGTTCTGTAGGTCCCTATCCCTGACAAGAAGATACAAAAAGTGAACTGCTGTGACTCTCAGTGAGCCAATTGACTCAGGTGGTGGGGCACTGGGAATTGAAAATCTGCTACATCTTGCCCTACTCTAGTATGACCTGACACTGCTCTCTGCAGCTGTCTCAATTTAGTGCGAGAGGGAAATTCATCTGCAAGCATGGCCCATCTCTTGCCTGTTTGGGCATCAGGTACTTGAGCCAAAAAAATAGGATAAAAAGAAATAGTTGTGGCAACAGGTACAGCCTTCACATCTCTTGTAACATCAGCAGCCAGCTGTATTGTATATGGTTGTCTCTTTGCACAATGAGTGGTTTGGCTGGAGTTGCAGGGATGACTTTGGAAGCTGCTCCTACACAGAAGACCAAAGGTCCTCACAACCTGAATACAACTTGAGAAGAAGCCACAAGTCAAAAATGCACAGAAATTATTTGGGGAAAGTATCTGGGGAAATATATTTTGAAGGTCATAAAGGTTTAGGAAACCATGTTCTATTTGTTTATCTACTTATTGGGGAAAGTTTCTATAATAGCACATTGGTATTTGAAGCAGTTTATTGATATGACAAAAGAAGACACCGATTGAGATCACAAATTCTGTAATAAGAACATGTAAAACAACCAAAATTGGATCAAGTTTTTTTAAAAAACCAAAAGAAAACATAATGTTATATTGAGTTTAGTCTGTCATCTAAATGCTTGTGCCCCCAGTGGCACAATGGATTAAACCCTTGTGCTGGCAGGACTGCTGACTGACAGGTTAGTGGTTCAAATCCGGGGAGAGCAGGTTGTGTTCCCTCTGTCAGCTTCAGCTTCCCATGCTGGGACATGAGAAAAGCCTCCCACAAGGATGGTAAAATATCAAACATCCAGGCGTCCCCTGGGCAACGTCCTTGCAAAAGGCCAATTCTCTCACACCAGAAGCAACTTGCAGTTTCACAAGTCACTCCTGACATTAAAAAAATCTAAATGCTATTAATGAAGCTGCAAGAATGTAGTTTTATGAAACCCTAAACAGGCTCAGTAAATGACGCTAGGCCAGGCTGACAAAACAGTGCATTTCTAGGTAAACCATGAAAAAAAACCACTCATAATTTGTCAATAGTGAGGCAATACAATACCCATAAACTAATGAATGAAAGACAGAAGCAAGTATATGTGTGTGTATGTGTGACTTCAATTTTCTTGTGACCCCCATTAATTTTGCTGCATTTACTCAGCAAGAGATACTCAGAGGTGGCTTGCTATTCCCTTGCTCTGAAATAAAAGAACAGAAATCTGATACCAGCAGTTCAATGGCCTATGCATTTTCTGTTTATTTATTTCTACAGAACAAAAATTGAAAAGTCCTGAAGGAGGCTATAGTTCTGAAGACATGTTTTTCAGGAGGTTACCCTCTAAAACAGGGGTGGCATCTGTGTACATAATAGGTCATATGTGTGCTTAGGCTTTCTCCAGAATACTCCCCAAATCTACTGCCTCTTGATGGTTAGTTGCCACTCCTGGAGTCTCAACTACCAACTATCCAAAATATCCTAAACCTGGCAGAGAAATCCAAGGGTCACAATCAGAAATGACATCTCATCGGGTTTTTCAGCCCAGTTTGGGGTGAAAATGTTATAGCAACTTATTCTGGTGTGAAAAATAGCTCCTGCGCTTTCCAAGACTGTCTGTGGGCACATCTACAGTGTAGAATTCATGCAACTTGGCACCACTTTAACTGCCATGGATCAGTGCTATAGAATCCTATGATTTGTAGTTTGGTAAGGCAGCAGTACTCTGTGGCAGAGAAGGCAAAAGACCTTGTAAAACTAAAATTCCCATGGATTATATGATCGTTAAAGTGATTTCAAACTGCATTGATTCTACAATGTAAATCCACCCATTGTGGGTAAAAATGCTCTCAAATTGCCTGTCAATTTATGATGAACCCACAAATTTCATAGAGCTCTCTAAAGCAAAAAGACACCAATATGATTTTGCCAGGTCTTTCCTCTGAAATACAGTCCACAGCACCTATTTAATATTTATTGCAGCCTCTCATTCAAGTACTAACTAGGGCCGGCCCTTGTGTAGCTCCCAAAATCAGACAGGAACTGAAAGGAGCATGGAAAATGAATATCGCAAAATATATCTTTTCCCACTGACAGGCATAACTAAGATTTATATCCTATGTATTCTATAATAAAACACACACAGCTGAATAATTTGTTGATGGGAAAAGAGGAAGTGGTCACCTCAGAAATCCTTGTTATTGTTGCATTTCTCGCCAAGAGCTCTTAGCAAGCTCTGTCATTGTCACAACTATCAGTGAAGATGGCTGGCTGACAAATGAAATGAAAACAACAAAGACTCCTGTGGCATCTTAAAGACCAACAAATATAAGGTGGCATGAGCCTTCAAAGGAGATAGCCCATTCTGTCAGATGACAAACCGACAGTTTTTCTTAAGAGACTGTGCAATTGGGTGGGAGGATGCGAAAACTACTGATAATTAGAAGAGAGATGAATTCATCCAAACTGCAGAAGAAAGAGTGCTAAATGAAAGGCTCAAATGCTCAAGAGATGATTCTGTGGATACACATCAATGTTCACTAGATCAAATCATAGTGTCTCTATAGACAAACATCAGAATCCAACAGTCAGAGGCCCCCAAATATTTTTTATCTGTTCCTGGTGGAAGAAAATGTGGTGTCAATAAACTTCGGCTTTACAAAAAGTATTCAATAATTTCACCTTCACCTAGTTTTTAAATTTGCCTCTTCATTATCCTGCTTTGTTTGATAACTTCATCAAACATCAAAAATCCGTTCATTATTTAGTTTCAGCAAGGATTACTAGAATAAGCCTCCATAATTAAATGTATCTTTTCTTTCCTCTGCCGCCTCTCCCTGCCTCATATGCCAATTATTACTGATACCATGTTTTGATCTTTTCACATTATATTTCCTTTGGACAAGTTTGTAATTAGTAGCTGCTGAAAGGCTCAATAGAAGTTGCTTTTAAATTCTTTCTCTCTCGCTCAGCCTTTCTCTTGCTGTGTTAGTGTAAAATGTGAGCCAATAAGGTATTGAAAATCAAAGCTGCAAAAAATTAGAAACTACACCTTATTTTATTGTTACTTTGTTCTCCCTGATTCCATTATCGCAGAAATAATAAGGAACATCAACTCATTGTATGTTTAAACAACTTGGCTAACAGTTAAATATAAAATAATATAAAAGGTGAGAAGTGATAAATGGATTTTTGGAAGGTAAAATAGTGCAAGAGAACATTTAATCAAAATAGTATAATTACAAGGCTGCAAAACTATGTTGAGGTACAGCACTATCATTGTGTTGGGATGTGGCCATTGTATAAATCATTTTCTGCTAGCTGCTTAAAGGTAATAGTACCCATATGCCTCATTCTCAAGTCTGAATTGATGCACTGAGCAGATAGACAGCAATTTCTATATGTAAGGCGGTATCTTAAATTACATGGAGATAGACTTACCTCTGCGAAGGCAATCCTGTTAGCTTACTGTGTGCTGCAGCTGTATCCTGACATGATAGTAGATAAGCTATCAAGACAACCATAGGTGAAAATATCTCACCCAGATGGAACCACATTTTCTTCTAGTGAAAACAAATGCCTTTCGATTTTGTGTTGGAAACTCTTTGGGTACCCGTTTTGCAGAGTGTACTTTCCTCCTCCTCCTCCCCCTCCTTTTTTTTTGGAAAAATTTATCATACAATAGCTGTGAATCATTGACAAAAGAGCCTCTCTAGGCTTGGGAGGACATGACCCTTTGGGACAGATTCCTAAATACTGGGCAAAGGAAGATCTGCTTTGTTTACGTGATAAAGTCAACAATTATTATCAGTTTAACTGAACTGACATTGTCTTTATTTTTAGGCATAAAGGTTTCTTGATAGAAGTGTATTCTTTGTTTTAATGAGAAGCTACAAATACAAAATACAAACTGAAGATTTGGAGAAATAGGCTGTTTTCTGCTTGTTGGGCTTGGCTGGCTTCTGCTATTAATTAAAATAAAGGGACCTGGAGAATATGTCTTAGGAAAATCATATTATTTCCCCCTCTTTTTTTCTATATTCATATGTGAGCATTCCATGCTTCCAGATACATGTGGCTGACCATGTTGGCTAAGAGTAAGAGTGGGTGTAGAAATAATTATACATGAATGTATCTTTGTGGTATGCAAAGTTTAAGTAGCTTTGATTTAGACAATGTAAATATGACAGAAGACCATGTGCTAGTAGCACTGTAATCCAAAAATTATGATAATATAGAAGTGTTGAGATGGAAGGAAGCACTACTAAAGCACCAAAGAATCCTTGAGTGATGGACGTTCAGACAGTCTGGTTAAAAATCTCCAAAGGAGGAGAATCTACCACCACCTGAAGCAGTCTGTTCTAATGTTGAAGAGTTCTTACCATGTGGAATTTTTTCTTGCTATATAGCAAATGTATATTTTCTTATAATTTGAACTACTTGTTTCAGTTCAAATTATTTTAGGAGAAAAAAGTTTGCCCCATTGTCTTCAAACCCTGAAGAAAGCTATCATATATCAGTTGCCTCCTTTGCAGAGTCCAAGCTAAACATACTCAATTGCTTCAGCTGTTCTTCATAGGTATTGCAGATCCTTGCCACATTTATTGTTTTCCTCGAATAGATTACAGTATGCCAAAGGGCAGTGCCTTGTCCTTGGTGTACTATTAAGTTTACTCTAACATGGAAAGTTTAAAGTGCTTGTTGAGAAGATATTATTGCAAGCTATGACCTTATCTTCTAATACTTGGATACTATCTTCCATTTTAATATCCCTTTCCATAGAGTGCTTTTAAAAGTAAAACTAAAAAAATAACATGATCCAACTATATAGTATTACTATATCACACATTTGCATTTGATATTTCTAAAAAGTGCTTCTGAACACTGGAGACAAGTATCTTAGGAAAGGATTATATGTGTATCATAGTAAGATATAGATTGATTATCCCTTATTTGAAATGCTTGAAAGCAGAAGTGTTTCATATTTCAGATTTTTTTAAAAAAAAAACTTGAATATTTGAATATATATAATGAGATATGTTGGAGATAGAACCTCAGTGTAAACATGTCATTCATTTGTTTCACATGTACATTAAAGACATTGTCTGAAGGTAATTTTAAATGCAATATTTTTTAATAATTTTGGGCATGAAACAAAGTTTTGGTACACAGAATAATCAGAAAGATGTCATTATTTCAATCACCCATGTGGACAATTTTGGATGTTGAAGCATCTATTTATGTCCCGGCATTTTGTATGTTGTGCACCGCCCTGAGTCCCCTTTGAGGTGAGAAGGGTGGAATATAAATATTTTATAATAAATAAATACATACATTTTGGATTTCATTATTCCTGATTAGGGATAGTAACCCGAGCTACTTGATAAATGTATGTCTGTTTTCACCCAGTGAGTGCCACTGACTGTTCATTAGTATATAACTTTGTCAGTTTAGAAATGTATCAGAGTCCCAGTCTCTGTTGATTCATGGTGGCTGAATAGACAATGTCTGTAAGGTATATGTGAAACAAAAATGAATATGAAATGGATTGTTTTAACAATGAAGCAGCTGGAGATCTTATCTATCATCCAATATCAGGATTACAGGGCAAAATCCTATCAATCAAAGTAGGTTCTAGGTTTGAGCTTTGATGGCACATGACTGGAATTAGATCTAGAATATACTGAAATGCCAGTTTGTTGAAGGTGGATGTGGAGGATCATGTCAGAAAAGTACAATGCGAACTCAGATTCAAACTCAGATTGGGTCTATTTGGGCCTATGTGAAAGCAATAATACCTGCCCCAAAAGAACCAGTAACCCCCTCACCCCAATATTGCCATGTGTGAAAGCATTGCAAAATGGTACACTGGATCCTACTGATGAATTCACTTAAGAAAAACAAAGTGTACACAGTTCAGGGCCTTAAAGGAAATGGCAATTCATTTTCCCGCCATTGCTTGTCTCAATAAAATCGTTTCTAGCATCTAAGGCACAGTGAGTTATTGCTTAGCTCATAACGGCTGTCATGTTTGCCTACTCAGTCACTGCATCACTGGGATCTAAATCTTTGTTTTTTAAAAGCAATTTGAGAGACAAAAGAGGGAACTTAAAATATAAAATGATTCTTTAACTCTGTATGCAGGGTGAATTTAGTCACAAAGAATATTTTGAGTCCAAAGCCCAACTGACCTTCAATATAAATTGCACCTGCCTTCCCAGCAGCTAGAGATATTATAAAAGCATCATTTCTCTTTTCTACTTCCTGATAGCAGCATTAGAAACATACCATATATGATAAAAGTTATTTGAGGACTTTCTTCTAGAAATAAGGCAGGGCACTGCTTTGTGCAGTCGAGCAGATCTGCAATTTCAGAAAGGTAGGTCATTTTAGTGAGTGTTTCGTGGAGGTGCATGAGGGGTTGGGAAATTCCAGCAGCTGAGCAAATTGCATGTGAAATAAAACAATTCTTCTGTTGCAAGATATTGCATATTGAAAATGATAGCTAGGTCTTACCTCCGTATAATAATAACATTAGAAGCAGAAGTAGTCTGAAATGTACTCTGCTATCAAGTTTTCCGTAATGACCTTCAGTGGAAAGTACCTTTCAGTGTGGTTTGGTGCAACTGAAGGTAAAAAAAGACAATGCACATATGGTCACATTTTTGCAGCTCTGTTAAAACAGCATATCATCATAGAAGGCTAAGGCTGAGACAAATCTTTTATGATGTGACATGGGAAGGGAACAAAAAGGTGGGTAGAAAATATATTGATTTAGTGGCTAAAGGATAGCATTGCTTCCAAATGCAAAAGCACATCTAATGATCCTCTCAGTGCAATCATTTACTAGTGCTCTGCAAAAGCCAAACTATTCATTCAATGGAATAGGCTAAAGAGCCTTGGAGGTGGTAGAAGAAGACAAGACAGTTGAGTGACCCCCTTCCCCCCTCTAGCTCTTCAATGTATCTGGTCTAAGCCTGAGTGTGGCATCCATTCTCTGTCATGCCTAGTTCTTACACACATGCATATGTGGAATCATTCAATGGCTATGATAAAGTAGCTCCATATTCAATGCAAATGGATTGTTAGCTGTCTTCCAGTGAGTATCCCAGGATTTGCTATATTCTGGCTTTGCTTCACGTTATGCAAAGTTGAGAAGTACCCCAGAGTTTGTTGGAAGCTCTGGAATATCCAAGGACTTCAGAGCAGTCAAGACAGTGGGATCAGATCTGATTCGGCCTGATCTGCTGTCCAGGTGGACAGTGCCATGTTTGTTTGTTTGTTTCATACATTTGTACCCCATCCTTTTCTATCCCAGGGTGGGGGGACTTCACAACAAGCAGTCATTTGAGAGCTAACCACAATCATAAAACACATTTTAAAACAATTCATTAAAATACATTACATTAAGAAACATTTGATTAAAATCACGCCAGTTTAAAATCAGTGTCTGGGACAGTCCATTGTCATACATATCACATTGAGTCTTATTCCCGATTGCTGCTACTGCTGTTCAAATGCTTGGTCCCATAAGCAGGTTTTGAGTTTCTTTCTAAAGGTCAGGAGGGAGGTAGCAAATCTGATGGCACTGGGGAGAGAGTTCCACAGATGAAGGGCCACCACTGAGAAGGTCCTGTTTCTAATTCCCACCAATCGCATTTGTGATGATGGTGGGATTGAGAGCAGGGCCTCTCCAACCGATATTAAAGTTTGTGATGGTTCATAATGGGAGATACATTTGGACAGGTAATCTTGGAATGTTATCATGCTGGTGCCACTGCCACCACTGCTCATGGCCCATGAAACCACAAAGAATATTGACCTTCTCCTCCTTGCTGGTCATGTTAGTGCTTCATTCTGACATCACCAGAGGTACCTGTGATGCCCAGAAACTGAGACAAGAGCTCTGTGGCCAGTTAGAAATGCCAATGAGATGGAGAAGGTGACAACCAAGGAGATAAGATGCAGTTCAAGACTGTTCAAACAATGGCCCTGAATTTCTCAGAGCCAACAGCTCAGGGCCAGGTTTACAATGAACTAACCTGCCGGAGACCAAGTGCACAGGGCACCATATCTTTAGAGCAGGGGTGCTCACACTTTCAGCATGCGAGCTACATATAAAACAACCAAGTCAAAATGATCTACCTACCCACTACAAAAATGTGAAACATATAACACAATATCTGATTTGAACTGTGTTTTCTGAGTCCACACTGCCATATAATCTGATTCAAAGCAGATAACATGGGATTTTATTCAACTGTGTGGAAAGGACCTCAGATAACCCAGGGCCGGCAGCACTTGGGCAGAGTCAGGAGTCTGCGGGGCGCGACTGAGCCTTTCTTCTGCCCTGCCTGCGATCTACCAGGACACCCTACGTGATCTACCAGTAGATCGCGATCTACCTAATTAGCACCCCTGCTTTAGAGAATTAATAGAGTCTATTTGCCATTAGAAGAAAACAAAACATCCATGTCCACAAATCTGCACAGATACATTCCTTCTTGTTCCCAATCTCAGGGTAATTGTCAGCATTCTCATGTGCTCAGTAGGATTTCTTTTCTCCCTCTCCTCACCTTTATTGTTCACACAGTTCAATGCTGGATTTCAATTACAAAAGATTCCCAAGCCATCTGCAAGTATCTGCAAGGGATTGAACAGAGGAATTCCCTCAGGTCTTCTGAATGTCACACAGGATAGTATGGTGAGATCCTATTTGAAGCTGACGGAGTGTGAATGCCCACCAGCATACTTATAATGGTAGCTTTGCTGATGGATTGGAAGGATATTGGTACCTGGCTGAACAGTGCACAAAGGAGATTCCTCAATGCATCCCTATGGTCAGTCAGTGGCCCTTTGAGGCCCAGGTGGAGCTGAATTTTTGGATGCTCTCCAGTAGCCATTGTTGTTACTAGGGGAAAAAATATTCTGGAAGAAGGTAGTGGATACTTCCTTTCCACTGTTGGAAAAAGTAGCAACGTCTCTCATTGTGCTTGTTTACAAATCAGTGCAGCTACATATTGTCTAGTCTTTCAGGTCTAAATTTAGATGGGAAGAATGAAGTACTTGTGATCAGCAAGTATCTCCCTACCCTGGTTGCCTTTTGAAACTTCTGAACCTTCCTGCATTGTTGGAGAAAACCTCTTGTGAATCTCAATTTAAAAAACAAAGCAAAACAACAACCAGAAGTTGTATGTAGAATTAAACAGATTTTCTCTACAGAATAAATTGGCATACTGCTAGACTTCTAACCCTTGAATGAAAGAGAACATGTCCAATATAAACATTTTAGCCATCGCTACTATAAGGGGCAAGGAAATTAATACTTTTATTGCTGTTCAGAATGTACCCAAAGCAATCAACAACCTAACTATAGCTCATTTCTATTTTTCATCAAAATTTGACACAAAAATGTATGATTTTCCTTTGGGAAAGTTGAAGTATAGGGTTTAAATCTGTTGGTTTTCAGTACTTTTACTCCTGTTGTTCCCATGGATATTTATCAGAGTAGTTTGCAATTGGGCACAAATATAGGCTTTATAAAATAGATCACAAATACAATGTTCCAGTGTAGTAAATCAACAGGTATCAATCAACATGCAGTAGAATGGCTTTTTGATTGATATCTGTAATGGCAGAAACATTTTATGTGCATTATTAGCACTAAAGTCACTTGCTTCAGAGAGTGGCATATCAGAACCACAGGGTCAAACAAAGGGCTGAACTGATTGGCAGCCTAGAAATCTCTTTTCCATTTTAGATTTCCATTTTCTTGTTTGAATAGACCCCTTTTAAATATTGCTAAGGGGTAAAATAATAGATGTATGTGCAATAAATTTTATTGGCCATGCAAATAATTTATAAGGTGATCCAATACGAATTGTCATTATCCACCTCGTCTGTGTTTAACTTGAAGATCAATTCATCATGCAAACATTTTTTTACTTCTTCCTTGCAAATGGTAGAAATATGTCAAAAGAAACTGAATGGAAGTAAAGCTGGCTTAGCTCTCCCTCTAGTGGAAACGGAAAAACAAGGCCTTTGTCCATATAAAATCTTAAAACAGCAGAGATTTTGACTGGCCAGCCCAAATCTTGATTTTGTGCACATGCAGAAGCGTTGTGGATTAAGCTCCAAGCATCAAGAGCTGAGACATGCGATTCTATGAACTCTTGGGCAATCATTTTAATTTATCTCAATTGGACCTTTTTTCAAATAAATATATGTTGGTTTGGATTACACACAAAGAACAATAGATTGTGTTCCACATGTAAACAGTAACATGACTAGAGTGCTGATTTGCATTATGAATGCCTTCACCTTTTTTCTCTTTTGAATAAGCAATACTTATTAGTTTGCTTGAAAATGCAAAACATCCACAGAGGCCATTTAACCTTCTGTGTGTAAACATCACTGTGTTGCGATATTCAGAGCTTTTCCAAAGGACATCTTTATCATGCCATCACTCTGTCTCAGGGCCCTTCCACGCAGCCCAATATCCCAGAATATCTGCTTTGAACTCGATTATCTGAGTCCACACTCATATGGGATTTTCTGCTTTGATAGTCTGGGATATAGCACTGTGTGGAAGGACCCCCATTCACTGAATTTTACAGAGGGGGCCCATGATCTTTTTTAAACCATCACCACCCCTTTCCACATCAACTCCATCTCCATACAGTAGAGAAATCATTCAGGAGAAAATCAGGGAATATCTGCACAGTGCCCTTTTACCTGCTATCATGAAATGCGCTAAATGCTGTGTAATATATCACTCAAATTGTTCCTTTGCACAAAACATTCCCTAAAATGTGGGTTTCTACCTACTGCCTTAAGTAGATTTAATTGGTACAATTTCTCAAATTGCTCTCATCATCTGGCCCACTTTACCTGTTCGAATGTTTCTCTCTCTATGAACCATCAAGGAATTTAAGATAATCTAGGGAGGCCCTGCTCTCAGTCCCACCACCATCACAGTCACATTCGGTGGGGACAAGAGACAGAGCTTTCTCCATGGTGGCCCCTTAGCTGTGGAATTCCTTCCCTAAAGAGGTTCGATCTGCCCCCTCCCTCCTGACTTTTCACAAGACACTTAAGAATTGGGTGTGGGAGCATGCATTCACAGAATAGACTGTTTTTATTGGCGTAGATGAGATTTTATGGACCACATTTTTGGACTGATTTGGAGGACATTTTAAACCTGGCAAACTGTTTTTAAATGTATATTTGTTATCATTTTCTGTAACTGTATGTTTTATTGGTGTTTTTATATTGTTGGAAGCCACCCTGAGTCCCTCTTCAGAAATCAATAATAGGACGGAATACACATGTTCTAAATAAATGAAATAAATAAATGAGTTTCCAAAATTAGATACTGGTGCTTCAGAACTAACAATGATGCATTGGGAAACTTCAATTGATCCATTACAGATTTCAACATTTTTAGAATGCTTGTTCCTAAGTTCCCATGTTTCTGCTTTTAAAAATCCGACATTAATTTTGATAAAATAGAATAAAAGATAAAACCTGTATGTAAAATTATATCAAGATCCTTTTGCTATGATGATATGTTCTTTTGCCAAAGTGCTAAAGTACATATACGTACTAAAACAACACACAGATAGAAAAAAATACATAAAAATTACAATTACTTGGTGGGAGGGAAAGCTCCCAGCAGTGTGTATCCGAATGTCTGAAATCTGGAATAAATTATTGATATTCTTATACATGTTATTTAAAAACCAGGTATAGAAAATCTGAAAACATTGGACTGCACAGAAATCACCCGTGCCCCCAGTAAGGCCTAATGCACCATTTCTGAGCTCCTACCAGTTTGTCCCTAAAATGGATAATCACATTGCACTTGTAAAAGCACCTTTTATTTATTTTATTTATTTATTTGTTCAGTCTTATATTCCGCTCCTCCCTGCAGGCTCGGGGCAGATCACAGATAACAGAATAAAAAATATGCTGCATACAACAACTTGCAGCACACAATAAAACAATTAAAATGATTAAAACATGGGACAAAATTACAGAAGACAATAGGATGGTTACAGTTTCTCAGGACCGTAGGCGCAGAGATCACTCAGCGGCCAGGCTAGCCAAAAGCTAGTCTGAACAGGGCAGTCTTGCACGCCTTCCGGAAGGGGACAAGTTCTGGAATCGCTTGGATGTCCTCAGGGAGCGAATTCCATAATGCCGGGGCCGACACAGAGAAGGCTCTCTGCCTGGTTGTGGACAGGTGGCAGGAGTGGATTGATGGCACGAGTAGCAAATTCTGTTCCTCAGAACGTAGTGATATCGGGGGAACATACGGGGTAAGGCGGTCCCTCAGGTATGCAGGCCCTAGACCGTGCAAGGCCTTAAAGGTTAAAACCAGCACCTTGAAGGCAATTCGGTACTCAATAGGGAGCCAGTGCAGATGCTGAAGGATGGGAGTAATGTGCTCCCTCACTGGTGCTCCCACCAGCAAGCGGGCAGCAGCATTCTGCACCAGCTTGAGTTTCTGGATTGTCGACATGGGAAGGCCAACGTAGAGGGCGTTACAGTAGTCTAATCTCGAGATGACCGTCGCTTGGATCACCGTGGCCAGGTCGTCCCTGGACAGGTAGGGCGCCAGTCGCCTAGCCTGTCGCAGATGAAAAAATGACATTTTGCTAATCATGGAGACCTGAGCCTCCATGGATAGCAGAGGGTCTAATTGGACACCTAAGCTCTTTACGAGGGACGACGGGCTAAGCTGCTCGCCGTCCAGGGTAGGCAACCGGCACTCATCCAGCCCAGGGCGACCAGGCCACAAGATCTCAGTCTTCAACGGGTTCACCTTCAATCGGCTGGCACGCAGCCATCCAGTCACGGCTTCGAGGCATAGATGGAAACAATCGGGTACGGTGTCCGGCCTACCGTCCATTCTCAGCAGAAACTGGGTGTCATCAGCGTACTGATAACACTCCAGACCAAAGTCGCGGGCCCCACTCATATAAAAGAATTGGAATGTGTCTTTTTAAAAAAGAAGAAAGGAAAGACTTGCAGAAAGACTATTTTCCTGTAAAAAAAAGCCTTCCTTTTCCTCATTTTTAACTACTTCTGCTGCTTCCAGAGCTGAACTGGTTTATGCCACTGTCATTATTGAGCCACTGTAGATTAGGCTTTGGGGCTTTGAATGAAATTACTTATAAACATGTCTTTGCCTTGCTCTGGAAGCTGATATCTTTAGTAGATTTTTTTTTAAAAAAACCCAACACATTTCACTGCAAGTGTGGAGGTATAGAAAGATAAATTATTCTGCTTTCCCCAGTTAACTAGTAGCTGTCATATATGGCTGCACCAATAATAAGATCCAATGTTTTGGGGTTTTTTTGTGTGTGTTTCCCCCCCTGAAAACACCAGCAATGACATGAGGAAAAACAAGAGTTGTTTCCAGCATGGAAAATAGGTCTATTGTTCAGAAAGAAGCGGAACTGCAATCATGTAATGCATTGGGTTCCAAAACACACATTGAAGTGACAAAATGCTTCTCCGTTTGTGGGTTTCATTAATCAAACACTTGAGCCCCACAGCTATGCAGGCAAGTGCATAGTCCCCATTAGTGTTTGTTCCTGTTTCTGCCTGTTTTCCCCTAGTGGAACTGGGAGCCAGCCAAGGGCTTGCCAAATCTCACTTTTAAGTATTCAGAATTCACAAACCTGTCTTTATAAACTAATTCATTGATAAGAGATAAAGAATAATGAGTAAAATTGTAGATTCATTGGAGTCCAGGAAATAATACTTTTAGTAGCAGAACTGTGGCTTAAAACAGCACACTAGCACTGCATTAACGGGAACAGAACACTCAGTTCACAATAATAACTGTGCCTTGCCCCACAATGGTCAGGGTGTATCTAAAGTATGGTGTTTGCCTTTTGAATAATAATAAAAATAATCTCATCATCATGATTCGTATATGGTGCTTTTTGTGTAAAAGAACAACAAAAGAGTTCTCTGTCTTCAGACTTACAAAAGAAAAGTGGGGTGGCCGTATGAGAGGGGGTTAAGTTCAACAGATACTGTGTCTTCTCTTCTGACTCTAAGGCCAGGTCAGTGACAGTTGACATGGATGGAGATACTGACATGCCAGAGCAAGTCCAGAGAAAGAATACCAGAATGGTCAAGGGTCTGGAAACTAAGAGTACATTTACACTGACACTGAATTCAGGGATGATCCAGTATGCTAGAAAATAGATTGACCCCAAAACGTGTTCCCACAGGGATTCCTCCAGCTGCTGTAGAAGAAGAAAGTTAATTAACTCTTTCTCCCTGTCACAGTGGCCTCCTGATTCGGCATGGACCTACCTGTTTCCCATCATTTGCCTGATGTCAGCTGGCACAATGGGACCCGGGGGGGGGAGGAATCCTGCTCATATCCCCCTCCCTTCCCAAAGATCCCATGCTACAGCTGGAAACTGCAGTGACTTGGAGCAGGAAATGGGGGGAGAGGAAGGAAACAGACCACCTTTTTACATTGGGCACTGTTGCCCCATTGTGTCACTTTGCTTTATGGCAAAAACGAGGCCTGCCATGTGCCATCGCATAATGCATGGCAGGCATCACCCACTTTCCTCCCAGAGTCAGGGAAAAACACCAAAAGGCACTTCTCCATGATTACTGGGAGGAAAATACATTTTGGGTATCTCCAGTGGAGCTATCTGCACTTTAAAAAAAAATCCCTCTGTAATGGCAGATGGCAGATTGGGCAGTAGGGAAATGCACATTGCTGTGCGTTGCTGCCCTTTCTGCCATCTCCCATCCCTTCCATGTAATGAGGGGAGAAGGGAGGGTGCACGGGGCACCATGAGCAGGTCCTTGCCACTTCCCTTTCACCTATGCTTGCCGGCGCAATGACAAGGCCCAAAAGGGCCCTTTGAAGAGGTTAGTCTTCTTCAGTAGAGATAAAACATGGTATTATTATTATTATTAATAATAATACCATGTTTTATCTCTACTGAAGAAGACTAATAATAATAATAATACCATCCTTTGGATCTGGGCAGCCCAGGGACATAGGATGACAGTGGGGATAGTTACAGTCAGTTCCCCAGTGACCCTAAGCATACAAGGGGGAAAGCACAAATGCTAAAGCAGAATTTGGACTTTCCCTTGACATTGCATAACATGGAGCAAGGTCATGATAAGGTGGCCTTGCATCATATTACTGAAGATCAGCCCTGTGTTGTGTTTGACCACCATGGGCTGATCCTGATCTACACTGGCCACTGTAGATGAGGCCTAAGTTATAATGAAATGTAGAAATAGCTATGTTTGACCATGAGAAAAGAAGAGGACATATGAAAGAAGTGTTCAGATAATCTGAAGGGGTGCTGGAGAGAAAATATAAAGAAAAGTTCCACAGCACCAGACTAGAACAAGTGGTATGTATAGAAGGGAAACAATTTGTATTTTATTGTTGTTGTATATGTATATGTGTTTGTGCATGTACATTCTCTACCCCCCTTGGGGGTAGAGAAGGGCGGGGTATAAATATTTGAAATAAATAAATGAGGTTAAAGAGCAACTGCTTAACAATGGAAATTGTTCAACTGTCAAATAGACTTCCTTGTGAGGTTTTGAATTCTCCACTAGAGGCTTAGAGAAAAGACTGGATAGTCCTCAGCCAGGGATATTGCAGACACAGCCTACATTGTAGAGCCAATACAGACCAGTGGGATAGACTCAATTATGCCAATGGCCATGTCCAGTTCTAGGTTTTTCCAGACTCTTTGTAAAACATCTTCCAATGAATTAATTATTTACAATTATGAATATATGTAGAAATCACTGTGCATTATGCCAACCCAAGGATAACTCACAACTGAACATCTAGGCTATTTGAAACTTGAAACCGACTCCCCTGCAATTAAACTGTACAGTATTCCCACAAGTAGTGCCTTTTTGTGAAAAAAGTATTTGTAGAGAAAAATAGTGATCTCTTACCTGACAATAAAAGCCAAGCAGTTTTGCTCTGGGGAAATGTCTGTTTCCATAACTTACTTTGTATTTATGCTTTAGGAGACCTACTTGTACAGTGAGATTTATAACACAGAGCACTATGTATGTGATGAAAGATGATGGCTGTCCCTCCTCAGGCTTACTGCGGGAAAAGAGGAAAAGAATGACATTTAAAAAGATTCTTGCATCAAGGGTCAGACTAAGGATAGCATGTTGACTTTGGGCTGGTTTACACATTACAGTCCACTTGCTGCCAATTTCAATTGCTTCAAGTGGGAAATTACAGAACATACTTTGCCGATCATGCAACAGCTCACAACACTGAGTAGGACATTCCCCCCAGGCCTTGCAACCCCACCATCCCAAAAGACCTGAGTCAATATAAATATTAACATTTTGGCAGAAGTTGACCATAGTGTCATACCGAAGGACCTAGAGATTCCTAAAGAGACTATATTGATCAAATCTATGAATAATCAAATCTGGAAAAATTAAACCCGCAAATGTGGAAGGCCAACTATAAAGTCTGGCAATATACAGAGGAGCAATTTAAAACTTCAGTATATACTAGCTCTGTCAACAAGTCTTCAAATTCAGACCTAAGAGACAGGGATACTTAGTATGTACCACCACCCACTGGATATTATCTACGGGCTTCACACAATATTTAAGAAACAGCTATCAACGGAGCGCATCACAAGTTCATACTGTGGGTTTCAACTATTTCACCATTTCTAAAGTATGATTTTTCCTCACTATGCCTCAGTCGATTGGAAATTGACTTCATTTTAAATTCCCCACATAGAGACAGGTAAAAATTTCACATGTCATGGGAATTCCCCATTGTCCACTAAATAAACATAACAATGACATTGTTCTGGAGGGAGAAACCAAGATGGTTAGTATAGATTCCTTTCTTCCACCATTATCTTTTTGAGACTGAGGATGAAGGAATGTTAATTTATATCTTTTAAAAATGTGATCTCATGTTAAAAAGCACTCCCACAAGAGGATTTTTTTAATCAAAAGAAAATGGGGGAGGAGACAATGGGAGGAAAAATATGCCTCCCCTCTAATGGGAAGGCAAACAGATACTGTATATACTTGAGTATAAGCTGAGTTTTTCAGCACTTTTTAGGCTGAAAACGCCACCTCAGCTTATACTTGGGTGAGGGTCTTGGCAAGAAAGTATGCAGCTAAAAGACCAGGACCCTCCCCTCTTTGCACAGCAGCCCTTCTGTCTTGTGCCAAGTGTTGTTTAGGCAACAATAAATGAAATGGGGGAAGATAATGTGCTTTGAAGCATTCACATTTCTTGGGGTAATTAAAAGTACCCATTTAGCAACTTTTGTGAAATGAGGAGGTAACGTTTAAAAATTAGAAACACAGCTGTAGCTAACTATATTTTTGACGTTGGAAGTATATCTTAACCACTCTACAAAATACTTTCTCAGTTATGGATTTAATTATACTTTTTAGCCTAGAACACACAGAATGGTGGACAGATGTTACTAATGCCTCTGGGTTGTCATGGACAGATCATTTTCTAATCAGGACTGGCATCACAGCTACAACCTACCCTGCAGGGATAAAGGACCTATTGAAATGGTCCAGTTTTAAGGTTCATAAATCCTTTGAGATTCCAGGAGGTCTTATGATTATATCACATTCGAGTTCT
Organism: Anolis apletophallus; assembly: GCA_030556195.1. NCBI lineage: Eukaryota > Metazoa > Chordata > Lepidosauria > Squamata > Anolidae > Anolis > Anolis apletophallus. The sequence goes on along the minus strand of JARBWK010000005.1, from coordinate 93,176,768 downwards.
AATGCATAGGTCCGTGTTTCCCTATTGGCTGGTTTGCTCCTGCAGAATTCTGGCAAATGTAGTTTAGGGAAGCCAAGGGCCTTTCTAGCTGAGACTTCCAAAGGCTCCACTCTATACTACGTTTTCTAGAAGTCTGCAGAAGCAAAATGGACAGGGAAATGTGTACCTGTGCTTTAGAGCCCTGGTTACATTTTAATTCCAATTATTGACCAGGGTGTCAACAGGATAATCAATAATACCAGTCATAGAACAATATGATAATGACATCACATTAGATACCATTATTAGAGTGATCTTTGGCTGGTATTACCGATGATACTGTCCTGGTCAATAATTGGAATTGGGCTATTGACATGATTGCCTCTAAATGTCCTTTCCAGCCTATTACTAACCAAGCTCCTTGGTATACCTTCAAGAAGCAGAAACAGAAGATATAAAGACTAGAGCACAAATGGTGGAAAACTCAACAAGACACAATATGGAGTACATCTCTGTTTCAATGAGGTGGCAGCACATACAGCCAAAGAAAGCTTTCTTCTCTGCACATGTTGCATCTCATGTTAGCTGAGCTATTTAGGATAGTGAGAGGTCTAACCTTGATACCCTCCTCTCTGAACTTGCTGTTAGAATCTGCATTAGCTCACTGAGATGCCTTCAGTGACCATTTTGCAGATAAAATCTCCTGCACAAAAGCCGACTTAAGATGCTGTTAATGGAGCAGAAGTCAATAATGGGGGTACCCAGAAACTCCCTGAGTCATATTACACTAGATCGAATGGCTAGTACTGCTGATATTGCCCTTTCCCTGCCTACACAGTGGGCGGGGAAAGGTTGTTAGCTTCTCCCACGAAGGGAGATTATTGGTTCCATGAATGAACTTTCTGGGGAATGGGCGGAGGCTACCTGGCACATTGGGGCAGCCTCCTGTGCCATTCTTGCCTTAGGCGTTGACCTACCACTCCCACCCAATTAACAGTATAGTGGTCGCGACTAGGGGGCCGGATAGGAATTTTTTCCCTTCTATGTTCTAGGGTGTTTTTTTTGCCTACCCTGTACTGTTTAGTGGCTAGCTGGGATGGCGGTCTTTAATTAGGACTGCGTAAATAGTTTAGGGTTATCCATAGACCCATATTCTCCCATGCACTCAAAGTTGGACGGGCCAGTGCACAAATACACTTACCAAGACTGCGGTCTGGGGTAAGGGGGATACCATTGGTCCTGAGATTTTGAGAGTTTAGTTAAATATTGTCTGAGATGTTTGCTTGTGTTCTTCCTTGAGAGGTGACCAGTTTTTGTGTTATAGGGGAATCAGGGAAGTTTCCCGTTGCCACATATAGTTCCCTTGACACATGAGTTTAGTCGAGCTAAGCCTAAATAGGTAACTTTGAAAATAAAAGTTGCCCTAATTTGATCCAACTACTGTTGTCTGTCTCGTTATTTCGGGGGTTGGAAGATAAAAACAAGTAGCTAGGGCAAGTAAGGAAAACAACCTGTTTACTTGATCCCCACCCTTTTTGGCTGACAGGAGACAATAATTCAATGTGAAATACAATACATTAGTAATGCATCTCTCAAGGAACTTTCCATCCTGTTAAAAGAAACAGTAGTTAGACTCCTGCACTATCTTTTTTTTTCTTTTTGGGTAAAGTGGTTGAGAAGTTCGTTGCCTTCTAATTCCAGGTAGTCTTGGAGGACACATACTTCTTTGATCCATTTCAAACTGGCTTCAGAGCAAGATACAGAGTTGAGACTGCTATGGTCACCTTATGAAATGATTTTTCTGCAATCAACTGTACATTGGGCTACCTGTGTATCAAGTTTGGAAACTACAGTTATGATAGACAGATTGGTTACAGTGCATCTTGAAGTAAACATATCACACCCATGCTAAAATCCCTCCATTGGTTGCCAATTAATTCTAGGCAAAGTACAAAGTATTGGTTTTGACATTTAAATCCCTCCATGGATTGGGCCCAGGTGCATACTGTATATGGCAGTGAGGGACATGTATCCAACAATGACTTTTTTCTTTTGTTGTTTACAGACACCGAAATCAATATTGTTGAACTGCATATCCTAGACTAGGCATGGACAAGTCTAGGAGCTGACTGAAGGAAGATAGACGCTTTTTAATTATGGTGTTGGAGGAAAATTCTGAGAGTGCCTTGGACCACGAGAAGATCCAACCAATCCATATTTCAGGAAATAAAGTCCGAATGCTCTTTGGAGGGAAGGATATTAAATTTATTTATTTATTTGTCACGTTTCTATACTGCCCCTCTCAATCCGAAGGCGACTCAAGACAGTTTACACAAGGCAGTCTCTGCCCTCAATACAACACAAGCAAACAACCCAAAAAAATAACCATATAACAGCAAATAACAACAAATTAACAATTAAAAACATACAATTGCAGTCTCAGCGTCATGTTGAAATCAGTTTCCGTCACATCGTTGTCATTAAAAGCAAAGATAAAGTACTTTGGCCACATAATGAGAAGACAGAAAAGTGTAGAGAAGACAATGATGCTGGGGAAAATGGAAGGAAAAAGGAAGAGGGGCCAATGAAGGGCACAATGAATGAATAGTATCCTTGATGTGACTGGCTTGACTCTGAAGGAGCTGGGGATGGTGACGGCTGACAGGGAGCTCTGGCGTGGGCTGGTCAATGAGGTCATGACGAGTCGGAAGCAACTGAATGAATAAACAAAAACAACATTAAGCCCATCCTTTGGTGAATAATTTCTTACATCTCAATGAAAATCCTAACAGCTGGAATGTACTGCTGTTGTGTGCCTTCCAGCTGTTTCTCTGCTTTTCTCCTCCTAAGGTTCCTCAGATGCTTTGGCCTTCAACTCTCAGAAATCCTAACAGCTGGTAAACTGGCTGGGATTTCTGAGAGTTGTAGGCCAAAACACTTGGGGACACATATTGAGAACCACTGCTCCAAGGGTAGCTCAACTGCTGTTGAAATAGTTTTCTGAGGCCGAGAATGTGTGACTCATCCAAGGTGATCTAGTGAGTTTCCATGGCCAAGCGAGGAATCAAGCCTTGCTCTCTAAAGTTATAATCCAATGTTCAAACTACTGCAACCTGCTGGAATATATATGCATATCAATCAAACTATGAATATTTATTTAATCAATGCAATATTGAAGTGGTCTGGCAAGAGAGTCACTCTTCTGAAAGTACTATCAATAAAGAGCTGGTAGCACTCAACCAAATACTTCAGGGAGCGACTCCACACACTCTCACCTAGCAATTTTAAAGACAATAGAAAAAGCAGTGGGAAAACATAGGATTTCAAATGGAGAGAAACAAGCTTTCAGTTCCATGAATACTTAGGTCCACTTCATAATAAAAATCTGAAAGAACTGTAGTTACTAGCATGAGGTTCTTGGACTATAGCACCATTTCCTCATTTCACTCTACAACAACCATGAATGCCACTTGGTGATTCAAAAAACTTGCATAAACACTGTCGTCCTAATTCTGCACCATTTAGTAGGGGATATCTCCAGGGGCGGTCTAACCTAATCCGGGGTACGCAAAGGAAATTTTGTTTTGTTGCCCGCCCCCGGGCTGGCTGCCTCCGCGCCGCCTCCGCCGCCACGCCACGTTGCCTCCGCAGCCTGGCCCCATTGAACATCCACGTGAACATCCACACATGCGCACTGCCTCCCGAGCGCCTGCCGCTTTGGAGCCAGCGTGCATGCACGCAGGTTTTGCACTTGCGCACGGGCTCCAACGCGGCAGGCACGCTCGGGAGGCAGTGTGCGTGCACGGACGTTCGCGCATGCGCAGAAACGTCTACAGGGGCTACAGCGCCTTTGGGGTGCTTCTGCGCGTGCGCCAGTGGGGCCGGCTGTGGAGGCGCGCCCAGTGCGCCCGGCACACCCGGCGAGCGGCGGCCCAGGGCAGTGCAGCGGCGGCGCAGGCAAGGAGGCGGCGTGGTGGTGCCCCTCCCAGCCGGTGGTGCCCCTCCCAGTCGGTAGTGCCCTACGCGGCTGCGTAGGTTGCGGAATCAGAAGGACCTGCCCCTGGATATCTCAGATGAACTCTCAGACCTACTTCCACATAAACACGTGGAATTGTGTCTTCCAATTTGACCTTGTTACACAAAAGAAATGTCTGGTCAGATAATGAAAGCCATAAAGTGACTATGCAAGACTTCTGGTAACCATACATAATGAAATAATAAACTCCCAAGCATTTTGATCCAGCCCAGCACTTTTAAGCACAATTGGTTTCACTGGGAGAAAGTTAAACATATTACCAACCTTTCAATAGAAATCAATGGGGCTGAGTAATGTTTAATTTTTACTAGATTGTGTCATCTGCACACGTGAAGTGCAGTTAGTCTGCCTCAGTCTTCAGCTAAATTTGTGTCCCCCTTAAGTTTTGCTTTTGATTTTAGTTAATATATGTTCAAGTAGTCAGTCAGGCAGAATTATGGGAAACAGACTCAAAGGCAGTTGGGGTTGAGTTTCCCTGCAGTGTGGGATCCTACATAGCACAAACTTTCCTTTTCAAAATGTTTGTATTCATTTCTGTAAAAAAGGCTGATGCATACATCTCCCTGGATGTACACAAAATACATAAATCTATTCTCCCCCTCCCCTGCTGTATGTGCATAATCTATTTAGCCACAGAATCTGGGTCAAATAAGTGAAGCAACAGATTTGCTTTCCAGTTGCTTGGGCTCTCACAGCTGGGTATATCATCTAGTCAAACATATTTGTGTAACTGAAAGCCTTTCCTTTCACCCCTTTGCAATCTAAAAGCTGTGAGCAGTTGTAAAACTTCTCCCTGACTCTAGTGTCCATTTTCCCAGGGCTGACAGCAAAGGCTGTATAAATGCTGGATTCTCATGAAACAAGGAGGAAGCTCTGCTTACAAGTGCACGTAGTGTGCTTCCTTATGCCCCAAGGGTTTTGCTAGGGAGGAGCTAAATCCCTGAGCTCAGGTGTAATTCTTCTGCATATATGCTCCACCTTAATCTTCCTGACTCTTGCTGTAGGATTTCTCTGAACTGCTGAGCACACAGAGAGGAAGTTCTTTAGTCTCTTCTGCTTTGAGGACTGACAGTCAAAATGGGCTGAAAAACTGTGGCAGTTCACAACGAAGCACAACAGTAGGAAAAGAAGTATGGATATGGTCATGAATATGGTAATGTTTCACTACTTGTTCCCTGTGTGGACTGAGTGAGAAAGGGGGTGCATAGTCTTTTGCTGTTTAAACAGTTCTTCTTTGGTTGGTTAGAAAGCTGGTTGTAATTTTTCATGGCTTATTAGGGTGCAGTGGAAAGCAAATTGAATTGGGGTGGGTTGACTAGCTAGGAGAGACAAAAAAAGTTATATTCCAGATTTGGTTTTGTATTATTAATTCAATGAAAATGTACCGGGGCTATGTGGAGTTGGCTGTGGGTCCTTATAAAAAGGAATAACACTATGTGGAACTATCATTCTTGTCCAGTAATACTGTTAAGTTGGCTAGAAATGATTTACCAATCCATGCACTCACCTGTTCAATTTGTGATGCAGTGGAAAATAATATATGAACACTGTCTTGACTCTCTAGCACAGTGGTGTCCAACCTTTGGTTCTGCAGGTGTTTTGAACTCCAGCTCCCAGAATTCCTTTCCTTTGGATAAGCTGGAAAAAGCTTCTGGGAATTGGAATCCCTAACACCTGAAGGACCAAAGGCTGGGCACCTCTGATGTTGAAGTAACACCGGGTGTAAATGCAGGAGATAAATGAATGGATTAAACAGTGTTGGGTGTGAAAACTAGACATTTTAGCTATGTACAGAGATTTATTAGCAAACACACAAAGAGCCCCCCCCCCCCCAAATGTGCTTGAGGGAATTGCTGGTTCTGCGTACTGGGTGGGATGCAGAAATGAAACAAATTTATCTGCACTGTAGAAGTACTGCAGTTTTACACCACTTTAACTGCCATGACTCTATAGTATGGATTCCTGGGAGTTGTAGTTTTATAAGATCTTTAACCTTCTCTGCCAAAGAGTGCTGGTGCCTCACCAAACTACAAATCCCAGGAATGGAACCATGACAGTTAAAGTGGTGTCAAACTGCAGAAATTCTACAGTGTGGATGCACCTAAAGTTTCAGGCTGTGATAAGTCCTCTTTATGTGTTCCCTTGTGTGGGTCTTCAAATTGTTTCTAACTTATGGCAATACTTAGGTTATCACAGGGTTTACTCGGGCTAAGTGTGTGAGAGTCACCTAGGCTTTTTTTCATGTCTGAGCAGGTATTTGAACTCTAGTATCTAAAGTCATAGTCCAACACTAAAACCTCATAGGTTTTATTGTAACTTCACTGAGCAGACTGTGAATGTGATAGACTTGTGTCATCTCTCTTAGGGAGAGCCACACTCCTCAATGCAGTCAGTACTAAACACAAGATTCATTTCTTATTAAACTTGTTTGCGGCTGGCTGGCGGCTGTTAGCTTAACAGTGCTATGCGATACATGCACACCTTTGTAGCTTCATTTATTTTGGTTGTGAAACGAGCTGAATAACCTTTTTTTTCATTTTGAACTTTTGAGGGAGTTTGGGTGGCCTTTCTGGGAAAACCTGCAGGAGAGGCTACTTCCTGGCCCCAGCATGTCATCTAACATTGTCCTTGGCACCTGACGCATGTGGCAAATTTCCAGTCAATTCTGCCTGCCGGGGTCAGAGTACTACTGCCTTGATTAAACAAATGATAAATGGAACATGTTCCTCTTTAGAAGCACCAGGCCAATAATGTCCCTGAAGACAAGCTGTAAGTAAGCTGTCAGAAAACAGCTTTTCATGGAATTCCCCTGCCGAGAAAGTGCAAAAATGGGGTTACTGCTGACTTTAAAAAAAGCAGTGAATATAACAGCCACAGAACATTTGTAAGACTTTAAAGTGGGTGATAAAGAGACTCAAGTTGTTGGAAAATGTTTGTGTCTCAGCCCAGGTGTTAATAAAAATGGAGATTGATCAAGAAATCTGAAGAAAATAAAGACTTGGAAAGTCGGCTGTGAAGGAATTACAGTTGTCCCTCCTCTTTTGTGGTTTAGATTTTTGCAAATCTGATTATTAACAGATTTGATTTTTTTAAAAAAAAACCATCCTCACTAGGAAACTCAGAGTTCTCCAGTATGTCTCTATGGTCAATTGCCTCCAGTCATGGTGGAAGACCTATAATTTTCTGAGGAGACCACTTCTCTAGGGATTTCTAAGTGTTCTGGTGCGATTCTATATTCAGTTTCCAGTGGAAGTTGACCATAGAGTCATGTCAGAAGACTTAGAAATTCCTAGAGGTATGTTTTCTCAGACATTTTCCCTTTCTTTGTAAGTAATGTGCAGTTGGAATAAATACTGTGATCCTGACTTGTTCTTTTGCTTTAAAAAAACAAAGTCTACTGAGCTCTGACCTATTTTTGGTTAGAGATGGATTGTTTAGGTCTGTACTGAAAACCTTGAGTTGTGTCATGCTAGCCCCAAATGTTTTGGCTGTCAATAGTGCCCTGATCATAGGGCAGTAACCCATTGAAAGCTTCTTTGGGGTTGACAGAAGGGGCTCATTTCAACACCAAATTTAGACTTGATTGTTCGACCATGCCTTTGGGACTCAGTGATCACATCTTGGTCTTAGTCTAGTGCAGTGGTTCCCAACCTGTGGGTCCCCAGAAGTTTTGGTCTTAAACTCCCAGAAATCCTAACAGCTGGTAAACTGGCTGGGATTTCTCTGAGTTGTAAGCCAAAACACCTGGGGACCCACAGGTTGAGAACCACTGGTCTAGTGGGTTAGTGGTTTTATTTGTTTAGGCCAAATGGTTTTAGTCAAGTTTTAGTTTGTTTTTATGTCATGAGGAACCCAGTTTGAGATGATCAGGCATCTCTCCCAATCTTTTTCTTTCAAATTTTATATATGGTTCTAATCCTAAACCATTTTCAGTGTCTCACTTTCTACAATGCTGGAAATTTGAGAACTAAAGCAAAGTTTTACTTATAGGAGCAGAATTCTTATATGGCAGCCAATGCATTCATTTTGCATTCATTTTCGGTAGCTATATTCCAGTACTATAAACTTTCCTTCCAGTGCTGCTAAATGGTTTATTTTAAAAATCAGTTAAGTCAGATAATAGATTGCAAAGCTTGGGAAGAAGAGAATATTAGTGATGTCAAATTGATTACCAAATGTAATTACATTTGACAAAGTGACAAGTAATAAACAGGGGCCAGAAAGGAAATTTAAATATTTCTAGCAACAAGGTGTTCCCAGTGGTAGAAGTGCCAGCATCGGAGGTTCAGCAGCACTGGGTATGCATGGATGCACTGCCTGTGGTGATGGTAGTATCCATAGAACACTTCACAAACAGGCAACTTTGTGGTATTCACACTGTCATTCCAGCTGTGGTCTAGGTATAAAATCACAACATTAAACAAGGAAAACCACCTTATTTATAGTTTGGGAGCTGGAGTCTTAATTCTAATGAGAACATTCCATAATAAAAGAAGCACCTGGTTTGGAAGAAAGAACTATAAACAATCCTGTGAATCTAAGTTGATTTTAAACTATGCACATTGATATTGTGCCCGAGCTACAGAAACAATGGTGTTTATTTTATCTTGGCTTCTATTGGTTGTAGTCATAACTCTTTGCAGTGTTTTGGATGCAGATCAGAAGGTTTGGTTTATCTTTCCTTTATGGCATTGTTAATTGTATACACATTTCAGTTTTGACTATTGTCTGGCAGAGGGGGCTGTAGGATCATACAGTTGGCTGCTCTAGTGTAATTGGAACAATTGCAATGTCTCCTAGGTGCTTTGCGTCACACTGTGTAATGGGGAAATAATGGAGTTGACTAAAAAGGGTTATTCAAGAGAAGCAGTTCGGGATTTAATAAGTTGGATGCAATTACCCAGAATTCAATAATGGCTCAGGACAAGGCCCAGCTGTGTTTCCTTTTCATTAAAGGCATCCATGACTATCCTTTAGCATAATGGATGTTCTGTCCATGGTTGTCTCTTTACCTCTACTTTCTGATCTGAAAAGTTACACCCTAGTAGTGCATTTCCTTTGCACAGGGCTGTGGTTAGCATCCCTCAAGCCACAGTAACAGATAACAAAATTCATAAGACAGTTCAAGATACGCATAAACCTTAAAAAATCCATATCTGGGAGAAATATTCACTAACATGTTTTATGTTGTGATTTCCTGCACAGAATCCTGAGGTTACTAGTAAGGGATTCTATAGTCTTTTAAATAGTGGCTAGTTTACTATAGAATAAAGAGAGCTGAAGTATCTTTTTTTTTTGTATAGGCTAATTGAGATATTCTAGGAACTGCATTTGGGGTGTGCTAGGGCAACATTTTCTTTTAAATAGTTAATATTTTCAGAATGTAACGAAAGCTACTATTTACATCAGCCTTCTCTTTAGCACTAGTCCTACTTATAAATTTCCCAGGGTCTTTGTGGAAGGAAAACAGGGGTTCTAGTACTTATAGGTTCTGGGTGGGCATATTTATGAACTACTTGTCATTCTGATGTTTTAGAGATCATTTGGAATTAATCTGGACTAACTCCAGTTCAAGTGTTACTCTGATTCAAGTATTGCTCTGTTTACTCAATTAGACCTAATTAATGAATTATTTATTGAACGCTGTGCCATTTTTGTATTTTCCTTTAGATTTGCCAGTTTATTTGGTTGAGAATTTCTGAGTCAAACTGAAAATAATTGCACATTCTGTTCTTGGCTGTTTTAGGAAAGAACTGAGGACTTCAAGGCACTGCGAGCAAAGTTTCAAAATGACACTAACTTTTCCAATGCATTGCTATTACCTGCAAAGAAACCTCCTGTAGTGACCAGACCACAGCAAAGTTCTGATGGCAATTCACTGCCCCGTCCCAAACCTAAACCCTTGAGCCACATACAAGTTCCAGAAATCATTCCACGGCAAAGCTGTGATGGCAACTTTACATCTTGTCCCAAACCCTTGGGACCAGAACAAGTTGCAGTTCCTGAGCAAAAGACTGAGAAGTTCAGCTACATATCTCAACCATCTGAAATAATACCAGTCAAACCTAGAGCATTGCCAAGGGTTAGGCTTCGAGATTTGTCTGAGGTAGGGAAGAACATTGATAGGAAAGACTCAGACTTTCCAGGGACTCTTGGTCAAAGACCAATACCTACGGCAGACCTGCAAAAGCCACGTCCATCATCATTTGTTCACCCTGAAGAAATTTTGTCAGGAAAACCCACTTTCCAGAACACTCGTAAACTTTGGGAAAGTGCTTCATCATTGAACAGTGACCAAAAGTCTTCTACAGCACCACCACAGTATCCAAATAGGACAACCTCCTTGGGATATCTAAAAACTGCTTATGACGTTACTGATGTACCAAAGGATAAAGCCAAAAGTGTTGAAAATGAGCAAGCACCAAAGAACCCTTCCCAATGTGAACCAGCTCAGTTTCTCATAGTTTCACCTCCAGTGCCACCAAGGAATCACATGACCATAGACAAAGTAGCATGTGAAGCTGTAAAGCCTACTGATTTCTCCATAAGCACTAATGATTTAAACAAGGCAAGCATGACTCTGCACTGTTCAAGTGGTAAGTCCATTTTTGTAATGTAATCTGTGAAGGCAAAGTATAGCTCTTGTTTCAATTCAGGTAGGTGTGGAAATTGATAAGAGAGCTATTAAAATGACAATGGGCAAACTTCAGACTGCACGTTTCTCAGTCTTTCAGTATTGTGCATGAAATATGCATAAATGATATCTATCCCATTTTGTAGAGAAATGCTTTTTAAGTTATCACATGTGGGAGACTATAAATATTTTCCTGCAGTGTCCCAGAACCATTGTATGTGCTTTCAGGTCAGCTTCAACTTACAGCAACCTTATCACAGAGTTTCTTGGTAACATATGTTCAGGAGGGGGTTGTCATTGCCACCCCCTGAGGCTGAGAGAGTATAACTTCCTGAAGGTTACCCAGTGGGTTTCAATGACTGGGCAAGGATTTAATATCTAATCTCCCAGGATCTTGGTCCAAACCTCAAATCAGTATGCCATGCTGGCTGTCACTATGCCGTGCAGATCAGTATTGTATCTGTGCCCACTGGCTACAATTATTTCCCTCTTGGAATGCTTTGGGGATTGACTCCATTCCACAGGCCACCAATTTGAGTAGCACTTTTGTATGGAATGACAATCTAAAGATTTAGGTAGGAATAAGGGGAAAGAGTAACCATCCCACTTATAACCTCATTACATGGAGTCTGGGCTGTGTTTTCATGCACTTTAGTAGTGGAGTCTCACGGAGGCCATCACATGATTTAAGGGCACTTATGCTGGGACTCCTGTTCTGTAGCATATGGAAACAGACTCCAAATAGCATTTTGGGAGACAGGCAAAGGATATGGGATGGCTGGCCATCCCAAAAGACAGACCTTGTCAGTAGGGAAGTAAGTAAGATGATTCCTTCTACTTTCCCCTGCTTCCCTCCAGTTTGTGGAGGTCCTAAGTTAGATTTTTTAAAAAATGTTTGAAAAATTCTTTTTGGTTAAATGTAATCCTTGGTTTTCCACAAGTGAAGACAGGTCACAGTTTATGATAATGAGTATTGAAAGGTTCTTGGAACTAGTATTCACTGCAATAATAAGGAAGTGAGGAAATGTTTAATGACCCCTTTTATGAAAGTCAATGTTTGGAGGAATCTTATAGTAGTAGAGGCAGTGGATGGTCTGTAATAGAGGAAGTAATATTAAAGAAAAAACTTTTCTGGGCTAAAGGCCTCCCTTCCATTGCATGCAGTAGAAGGGAATTCCTAATGCCATCAGGCTAGCAGCATTTCTTGCTCTGGTTGTGGACATGCCCAGGAATGAAAGATTCTTTAGGTCCTCACCTGGATTACCAAGCCTTGATACTGGTGGCCATATAAAAGAGGTCGATTGTTCAACCCTGCCTATGGGAAAGCTACAGCAGTGGAAAACTTCAGCTCCATCCCTGATGAACATTTCTTCTTTTCTGCTATCTCTCCACACTTTCTCAAAGGCCACTGATTTCCTACCTAATGCATCTAAGAAGTTTCTAAGATAGGAGGTAATCTGAACACAGTCCCCCCTGTTGTCATTTGGCTAAAGCTTTGAAGTAACTATACCTGGCTTCTGATTGAAGCAAGTTCCTCATAAATATTAAGTGGTTTCACTATTGTCATGGTTACTGTGGAGTAAAAGTGATGTGCCTCCACAATCTAGTGCACAGTAGTTAAAGGCAAAGGTTATGGCTGAACAGCCTTTGAGAACCAGATTGAGGAAGTTGGCATTCTGATTTGACATGCTTCCTTTACAAGATCTAGGCTGAATGCCAAATATGAAAGAGAAAATGATCAAATTTGTTGTTTTCTTCTTTACTGGAAACATTTGCCTTTTACAGAAACTTAACATTAAACAACTGTTTTGCCAACCTACAATGGAATGCAAATGATAAGATTTTCTGTTGTATGTGTTCCAGGATGTCGTGTTGGCTAACCTTTTGTTTTGTACTTTTAATACAGGACTTTTAATTCTGTTTTAAAGTTTTTTTTCATATTCATATTTGTACTTAAGAGCTTTTAATGGCTGCAGTTAAAATGTCTCTGAGGCCTCTTCCATACAGCGGAATAAAATCCCACATTTTCTGCTTTGAACTGGTATATATGGCAGTGTGGACTCAGATAACCCAGTACATAGCAGATATTGTGGGATTTTCTGCCTTGATATGCTGGGTTATGTGGCTGTGTGGAAGGACCTTGAGCAACAGAAGAGTGGTAAAGATCTTCTTGTTCAATGAGTACTTCTTTCTTTTGAAACAGTGACATTAAGATAAAGAACTCACTGATTCAGAGAGTGGCTCTAGGGAAACCAATTGCCCACCTATTTATCCTCCTTTCTTCCCCACAGAGTAAAGTCATGTTTGCTTGCCAACAGGTTTCAACTCCTCTGCCAAGCATGCTTTGGCATTGGCAGGTGGAAATTGATTCAGTAAAGGAAGTTCTAGTAATGGGGTCCTGTAATGGTAGGCTGTGTGAATGCTTTTTTCTTTTTTTGAGAATGAAAACTTGCTGAGGCAATCAGTATCGTGTATGTTCTACCCTTATTTCCAAACTGCAGATTTCCCCACTGAAGATGGGATAATAATCTTCTAAGATGTCTTGTATCAGTGTCAGACCAACCACAGGATCAATTCCATAGCCAAGTTTTGAATAAGTGTGTTAAATGAATCATGTGAAAAACGATCAATCCGCTTGAACTACAGAAATGTACATCTGATAGAAGTAGACAAAAAGTGGTTTGGAATCTGCACAATGTTCAGATAGCTCACACATCCCATAACTAAAATATAGAAATCACTTTGCTTTTTTCTCTCTCCTTCCCATATAGCATGGCAGTCTTCTCTTAACTCTGGTATAGAGGGACGACCTCATGGTGAAGAAACTCACCTTTCAAAAGCCAAATCACTTCCATCCATTATACCACCTCATACAGAAAGACAGCATGATGGGGAAGAGACTAAACTTCCAAAAATCAAGCCACTTCCATCCATTAAATCTCTTGGACCTCCTCCAAAAAAACCACCAAGGCCTCCCAAGGTAGAACTTTGTAACTTCCAGGCAATCCTTCATGGTAAGACACTCTATATTAATATCTACTTCCATTTTGAACACTGGAAAAATTATTTTATTTTCAGATCTAGAGGATTAAGGGAGAAAAATGGGCTATAAACCGAGAATGTGAAATCTTTGCTATGTCTCATTTTGGTACCATTATTTTTGTTGTACTTACCTTGGAAAGCATTGTTCAGTTACTTTAAATTTTGATATGGCTCTTCTTATTTGTCACTATTCAATAAGAAATACTGCTGAATGACTTTCTACTTTCTATGGTTCAAACATTAGAAAGCTTGGCTATATTTTTTCCTATCCTGATATATATTCTCAAGAGTATCATGCCACCCTTGGTGATTTACTGATATGCCCTTGAACAATGCATTTTTCTCCCAATCCTTCATTCTGTTGTATCCAGTGGTGTTAACAGTAAATTCTAAAGCCCAGGAAAGTCTCTACTGCAGCACCCCTGTAGAGAGTCCAACAGTGTAGGCTGTTGGTTGATCTAAAAGCAATATGAAGCAGTAGTTTTCATCTCCACATGGTGAAAGTGTTTTTGTAAAACTAATGAATTTTACCCAAGCCATTCCAAAATATTTTGGGTTACAATAAAGATCTCATAAAAGTACACAGTTACTTAGGAGGTTAACTTGCCCTCCTGTTACTGTGGAGGGAATAGGAAAACCTGCAATTGTGTGGCAGCTAATGTAATTGTCCCGGCTCATCACAAAATCCTTGGGTTCAACCCTGCAAGTTCTGGCTCCACTATACTACTGGTTGTAGCTCTGCATAGAAACCCTCAGAAATAATGTTGGATACAAGGTTGTGAAGTTTGCCATGACCGACAAAGGCTATCATCTTTAATACATCTTGAAAAGCATATACTGTCAGCATACTCCTACAATAAAATGATGGCCAAGTTGTTGTTCTGAGAAAATCTTTTCCAGCAGAAGACCTGGAACATATTCATGGAAAGCCACAGCTTTTTGGGATCCTTTTCACAACTTCTTGGCATGGGGTAAATTTGGTGCCATGCGCTGGTTTGCCTTCCCTTTTGCCACGGAGCCCGCTAGCTCCTATTCCATGATGCACATCTACTTGCTGCAGGGGCTCCATGGCAAAAGAGAAGGCAAACCAGTGCAAGCTGCTACCTGGTGGTGGGTGAGTCAGGTGATGCAGAGCATGGGACAACAGGTTCCCATGCCATGATGCATAGTGATTCCAGCAGCCTGTCTGATGAGGTCGTTAGTGCCATGGAATGTATACATGTCATCTAATATGCTATGTCATGAATTCCAATTTTAACTGCAAATCACACCACACTGTTATAGTGCTATATTCTACTTTAAAAGCCATGGCAACATCCTATGGGATCCTAGGATTTGCAGTTTAGAAAGGGATATTTAGAATTAGCCAGATAGCTTTTGGTCATTACTAGACTACAAACTCCACCAGGATATTTCCATGGCAATACAATTATAATAAAACAACATGGTGTGTGTTAAGGATATTAGCTGTATATGGAATACAGCTGCAGAAATCAATAGAATTTATATTCATAATGAGTAATGTAGGTCCCAGTGATTTTAGTGGGCCACCTCTAAATATGACTAAATCTGGATCAACCTGAACTAGTGTTGTGGCTGAATTGGCAAGTGCTGTTTGAGGCTACACCTTTCCCATCCCTAATTGAATAATGCTACATTTAATTTTTCAGACATACTGTGTGGCTATAACCATTGTCTGCATTATATTTTTGTTACTTATTTGTTTCAGAGGCTGTAGACGATGCATACATGACTCCTGAAATGTAAGTATGTTTTTTGAATTGTCCAGAAAACAGAGTTCCTAAACCATACACACAATGAGCAAGCAATGTTTAAAATCGTTGAGATTATAGGGAGAGCTAAAGATAGGATTTTATTGTACTCAATTTCTCTATTATGGTGCTTGCTATTTTTGTGACTTACAATCATAATGAAATTTTAACAGTGCATATGTTTTCAAAAAAATCCGAGTCAGTAATTCCATTATCTTATCTTTAGAAAGAAATATGATTACTTGTCTGTGAAAGGCCCTCTTATTTCCTAATTTCAGATATTGAAGTTCTCCTTAGTTGCTTTTTCAAAATCTAAAATTGGCACTCTGAACTACTCTGTTGTTCCAATAGCTATAGTTCTTGTTTTGGATTAGCATGTAATAGTTAAACAGAGACAACAAGCAACAACACGTACTCCAGGTGAATTATCATCATCACCACCAGCAGCACCGTTGCTGCTGCCATCACCATGTATTTGTATAGCACCATTTATGTGCATGGTGTGTTAAAAGTAAATCTTTACAAAATATCCTTTCAAAGGCATACAATAGAATAATAGAATCATATATTTGGAAGAGACCACATGGGCTGTCTATCCAGTCCAATCTTCTGCCATGCAGGAAAAGCATATTCAAATTACCACTTTCGGATGGCCATACAGCCTCTGTTTAAAAGCCTTAAAGGAAGGTGCTTCCACCACTCTCTGAGGCAGTGTTTCATTCTTGAACAGTCAGAAAGTTCTTCCTGATGTTCAGGTGGAATCCCCTTCTGTTAATTGAATCCATTGCTCTGAGTCCTAGTCTCCAGGGCAGCAGAAAACAAGCCTGCTCCCTCTTCCTTTTGACAGCCTTTCAAATATTTAACATATGCACATATGAAATACAGGATAATGAAGGTATAATGCAAATATAAAACTGTTCAATGCAATTACAGAACAGATTATCAGATATAATATTGAAACAATACAGGTTGAATAAAGCAAAAAGGCAGCTATATAACATCGAAATATACAAAACAATAACTGTATTAAAGGGAAAACTCTAGAAGACAAAGTTTTTCACTGGGATTTTTTTAAAGAGGAAGTGGCAGTCCACAAATGTTCCAGAAAACAATTCCAAGAGTGGAACAGCGAGTGAGAAAAGAAGAAGAAATTCTTGATTGATTGAGAAGCCTTGAGAACAGAGATCCCAAACAGCCTGGTCAAAAGAAATGGGAGATGAAAGCTAAGGAGGAGATAGGTCACATCGTTCTTTCAAAGTTAAAATAAGAAGCTTGCATTAATTCCAAGAAGGAGTAGGCAAGTAATGAAGTGATGTCAGAAGTGGAGAAACATGATCAAAATGATACACCAAGAATAATCATAGCAGCAGAATGTTGAATTGAAATTAGCAGGTTAAGATGAGAGCGAGTGATTTTTCTGCTGAAATGTAACTAGACAGAGCCATTCTTAAATTATCCTTTCTCCTTCTCTGCCATTGTAATAAAAATTTTCATAGGTTTGTTTTTTTCTGAATTTTGGTGCATTCCATTATTCAAATATGTTGGTTTTCAAGGACAAACAAAACCTATTTTTGTATCTCTTTCTTTAGAAAGCATATATTAGCAGAGCTTGAACTAGGACTCAGTCTGTCAACATCTACAAATCATCTATATAGTTTCACAAGCAGGATGCTTCTTAGTGTCAGCTGTTGAACACAATGTGTGGTAGGGTGCTATTGGCCCCAACATCTGTTTTCAATCAGTTTATTGACCATGGTGGGAAGAGATTGCTGGACTAGATGGGCTTCTGTTCTGTCTATGAAGGGGCTTTGCATGTATTATTGTACTTTCTTACAATAATACTTACAAATTGCCTAAAAAAATACAGATATCTAGTAAAAGACTAATTGTTCATATATTACCATTATTTCCTGCTTTGCTGCAGATCCAACTTTATTTTATTCCTTTATTTATCTGTTTGTTTTAATTGATACTTTTGTTACACTTGTAGTATATATACCATGTACATTGTTTATGAGGTATACACACCCTTTCAAGAAGTTGACCCCCACACAGTATTTTCCTCTACTTTTTCATTTGTTGACATTTTTGAAGTTACAGACTTTGAGGGACTGTAAACACTCTACTGAATTTAATCCATGGACACTGAGACCTTATTTTATTGTTATCACTGAATGTCAGCAGACAAGGTTTCTGATTATGTTTACACAGCAGTTGTAGGCTTAAGCGACATAAGTTGGGGTTTTTTTGGTGGTCTTTGTTTAGACAGCTTTTTGAGTATGCTTTCTGGGTTTTTTGGGTCTTTCCCTCTATATGTGTGTGTGTGTTGGCTACCTAACAGTAGGATAATCAAATAAATGTGCCAGTGTAAATCAAGACTGTTGCTACCAAATCGGCAAGATGTGTGTAAGCAGCTGAATAAACTAGAAGCAAGAGGATTAGCTGCAATAAAAGCTTTTAGCTCTTCAGAGGTTTGGGGAAATCTGTTTCAACCTGTTAAACAAAAAGACAAGACTCCACAATCTCATGTTATTGGGTTCCAAAATAGCTTTTCTAGAAGAATAAACAGCTTGTTCTTGTGTCATTGAGATAATGCATACACCAGATTGACTGTCACAGGCAACAAAAGGGAATAATATTTTAGAGAAAAAATGATGTTACTTTGCAACCATCCTTGACACTTGGCTGACTCTTTGGCATCCAGTTTCCAACTCAGTTTAGCATCTGCTATCTTAAAAAATAATATTTAGTCCACTGATAAACTAGCTGAGCTGGTTCTTTGGGACCTGGATGCACATGGCATGTTTGGCTTTTGTCAGGTCGAACTTTTGAAATAACTTATAGAGGCATCAGCCAAAAATTACATTTCTAGTTTAGTGAAACAATATTTGGGTGGTTATCCAAGAAGGTGGGTAACATTTTACAAGAGTTAAATTGTATGCTATTAAATAACTTTTTACTAAAATGTATGTTTTCTATGACATATTGTGATTGGTTATGATTTGATATTAGCATGTTGAAAAACTGGTTCTTAACAAGTCACAAGAGGAGGTCAATCTACTCCCATTGCCTTGGAGTCACGCAGTGCTGGCTTGTGACTTTCCTAGCAACATATGCCCTACTGCCAAATCCAGAAAGCATCAAAGGTTTCTTAAGTCAGAATCTGGAACTCTTGGTTAAAATGAATTCATTAGTAACAAATGAGGGAGAAATTATGATAAATTTTATTTTTACCCATCTCTCCCAAGGGATTGTTCTTTTGGGAAAATTAACAGTGTGTTACTTAATTTATTGTTACTTAATGTATTTTAATTTAAATTAAGTGTTGCTTTATTTATTGATCAAAATAGTTTTTTAAGTGACTGTTTTAAAAGTTCTCTTTTAGTCGTTTTTGTGTAAGTTTTGTTTCCCAGCTGTTAATTATTGTCATTGAAGTTGTATTCTCTATTATCAAAGTGATTGTTAGAAATAAGAATTGTAGACCTATCAGTATATAGGTCTATAATTGATGTCTTACAAATGTGTACTTTCTCCTACAAAAACATTGGCCAGATTTGTCTGGTGTGGCATGACCACACTTGGTTCAATGGTCGAAATAGAATTGTGCATATAGTGCATCACTCATGCCATTGCTTATGGTCATTTATTGTGCATGGTTACACATTGATGCATAGGCTTTCAGACCTGATGTTTGTACATTCATGTGCACTCTGTATTGGATAGTACAGTGTTGCAGTGCATTAGCAGGACAATGTATTGCAACTGCTGCAGAACTTCATGGTTATTCCCTATATTTTCAGTGTAGAATCATGTTCATTGTATTCTAGCATTAGTAGGCTTTGCTTTCATTCTCAATCTTTGTGCTTGGTTCATTGGTAACATTGTACAGTATATGTCTGTTTTTTTCCCAGTGGGTGTACAAATCCTATGAATCACAATTTGAATATATAAAGATTGCTTAGAAAATGTCTTGTCACTATGTACTGTATGTCTTGTCACTCGGCACTTCTTGGAGGAAGACAACTCCTATGAGTAATTTTAATTCTTTCACATAGACATTTTCTTATATAATTTCATTTTCTTTTCGTTTTCTTTAGTACTGAAATTGAAGAATTGAGTACATATGAAGAAACGGTGTCATGTCTGGTCCATCCAGAATGTTCTAATTCAATACATGAAGCTAAGTATAGTGAGTCTTACCAGCTGTTTGCTTCATTCATGGATGATCTTTGGGATATGTTGCCAGTTGGATAGCAATTTCAAATTCTGCAGCAAGGTGTAACTTGAGAAGAGAGCTTTTGAAAGATGGTCCCTGATAATGTATGTAATCTATAGACATGAAGGGTATTTCAGGGAAAGGGTACATTCTTTTAGTTTAATATATTTTTGTGCATGTTTTTATACACTTACTCACCTTTTCATGCATTTTTGTCTGTACTAGGTATTTTCAACCTTTCTTCATAATGCTTTGTTGAGATTCTGTATTGACCTGAGTACTGTTTTGGTCAATTAAGCTGGCTCTCTGTAGTTAAAAGATCCCAAGAGTCATTTGTTTCAAAAAATAAAGCTCTTTAAACAAAATATGTTCAGGCACAACAATAGACAGTATTAGCAACATGTAAAACAAACAGTCTTACAGTTTAGTTCCATAAGAACAACATAAATCTTTCTTCCGTCTTCTTTTCGACGTCTTCTGCAAAGTTGCTGGCTTCTTCAAAACAGAATTCCTCACCCAAGGTCAGTCTCTCAGCTGCCTTATTTTATACAGGAATAGCTGCAAAACACCTACAGCTGTGACTTTTTCCAGCACCTTCTGGAGGCTTCAGGCTTCAAGTAAGTTTGTAACAAACTTACTCCAAGTAGTCCCATTTAAACTTAATACATATTTTACATTATTCTTACATTTTACAATATAATTTGCCCACTTACATTTTAAATCTCAACAGGCTCCTTTCTAATTATATTGTACAAATGATAACTAAAAAAACATTTAAACACAACAGACTACATTTTATGCACTAACAGCAATTAACCCCATTTTTGCACATAACACTTTATGTTGCATGGCTGGTAAAGCTTTGGTGAATATATCAGCAACATTCTCTTCAGATCTACAGTACTGTAGAACAATCATACCCTGTTTTAACAAATGCCTCACATTCTGATATTTTACTGCAATGTATTTCGTTTTGCTTTTCATGCTCTCATTCATGGCCAAAGCTATGCAGGTCTGTGAGTCTTCATTCACCACTATGGGTTTTTCAAACTTTAAACCCAGGTCAATTAACAACTGCTGAATCCAAATTAACTCATTCCCCACTTCCGAAAGAGCAGCAAATTCTGATTCCGCTGTAGACACAGCAACCGAACTTTGTTTTCTGGATCTCCAACAAATGGGTTTGTCCCCATACTTGACAAAATAACCTGTCACTGATTTTCTGTCTCCGTCATCAGCAAACAAACTGTCAACAAAAACTTCCAGCTTCTCACTTTCCAACAAAGGATAAAACAAACTATAACTCACAGTTCCTTTTAAATACCTAAGTACTCTCTTCAAACCCAACCAATCTTTGGTTGTAGGACAAGCCACTTTTCTACTTAAAATGCCAACTATATAAGCAATGTCAGGCCTTGTCCAGTTTGCAATATGCAAAACACTACCTATCACTGAATGGTACAACTGTACATTAGGAAAACGTTCTTCACATGTCTGACTCAAAAAATCTTCAATCATTGGAGTCTGTACTGGATTTGCATCTTTCAGCCCAACTTTTTCAATCAACTGATGTATCTTCTTTTTCTGACTAAGGAACACACCTTGAGTGGAATTCAACACTTCTACTCCAAGATACTCTTTAACACTTCCAAGATCTTTCAACTTAAAATACTTATTTAATTCCTTAAAAACTTTATTAAGGACGTCATCTGACTTAGCCACCAAACACAAGTCCTCTACATAAATTAAAATAAAGACTTGTTCTACTCCTTTACTTCTTGTATAGACACATGAATCAGCCACACTAGAAACAAACCCTAATTTCAACAAAACTTCATTGATGCACAAATGCCAACATCTGGCTGACTGACGTAAACCGTATAAGGCCCTTCTCAGCCAATACACATTGTTGTGGCTGACTTTACAACCTGGTGCAGGTTCTAAGTAAATCTCTTCATCAAGTTTAGCATTCAAATAAGCCGTCTCAAAATCAAAATGTCTCATTTTGAAATCATACTGTTCTGCTAAGGCCACTAACATCCTCAATGACTCTGCCTTTGCAGTAGGAGCGAATGTTTCATCATATGACTCATGCATAACCTGTGAACAACCCTGTGCAACTAATCTTGCCTTGTATTTAAAAGAACCATCAGACAATACCTTTTTCTTGAATACCCAACGGAAACCAATTACTGGTTTCCCAACAGGTCTGGACACAATCTCAAAAACTCCTAAATCAACTAAAGTTTTATACTCGGTGTCCATAGCCTTTTTCCAGTGACCTCTTTCCACTGAATCACATTTCAACACATCACTGTACGTTCGAGGCTCAATACACACACCTTGATCCTCTTCAGTCAATACACACTGTACCATGAACCTATCTGGTGGCACTCCTTTATTGGAGCGCTGACTTCTTCTCAGAACTAATTCAGGTTCCACTTCAACCTCAACACTTTCCTGTTGCTCACTGCTAGCCATTTCTTCAGGTACAACACCAGACTCCTCAGACACTTCTTCAACTACTTCTGCTTTTATCTCACTACTGGGCCCAGCTGTTTTAGCTAACTCTGAACCCTGGGATACTGATCTCTGATGAAATGGGAAGAATACTTCAGAATTTTGATGAATATCAACCCATCCCTGATGTTTCTCAAAATTTGCACTTCTTGAAATCAAAACCTTTCCATTTCCTAAATCAAAACGAAAACCTTTAGTTTTTTCAGCATAACCCAAAAACCTTAGATTCCTCCACTTACGTTGATTCTTATTCCTACACTGTGATGGAATATGAACATTGGCAAAACATCCAAAATTATGAAAATACGAAAAAATAGGTTTCCTTTTGAACAACAGGAAATATGGTGTTTCATTTACCACTGAACTCCATGATCTGTTTACAATGTGTACAGCCATATTTATAGCTTCTGCCCAGTACTTTTCACTCATCTTTGCATCATTTAACATACATTTTTTCATTGTTTTAAGACCCCGATTTTTCTTTCTGCCGCGCCATTTTCTTCCGGGCTGTATGGATTCGTAAGTTGATGTCTAATCCCGGTGGCGGTTAACCAGTTCTCTAACCACTTCACAGTGAACTCACCACCCCTGTCTGTCTGGAAACACCCCACCTTGTGGTTAAAACTCCTTTCAACCATGTTAACCCATTCCTTTATTTTGTACCCAGCTTGGGACTTTTGTTTCAAAAAATAACAAGTATAGCGGGTAAAATCATCCACTAGCACAAGAAAATAAGATGCATTTCCAAAACTCTTACACATTGGACCCGCCAGATCTATATGAACAAGCTCAAATGGCTTTGTTGTTTGCCTATTGCTTTGCTTTGGAATGGAACACCTTTTTACTTTCTCCTTAGAACAGACAGCACAGTCCAAATAATTATCACAGGACTTAAGTTTTAAATTGGTTACTTTAGCAAGCTGTCTTATAGCTTTAAAGCTAACATGTCCCAACACTCTATGATAATAGTGAATACACTCATCATGAAGAGGCTTGTTTTCAGTTCCTTGCACTTTAAACACTTTCTCTCCTTTAGGAATCTGGTACATTTTGTTTACCAATCTGCCCGTAACACAATGCTTTCCTTTAAAGGACACTTCACATTCTTTTGCCCTAAAGCACACTTCATACCCTTCAGCACATAGGCTGGAAATGCTAATTAAACAAAAATCCAATTTCTCAATTAACAAAACCTTTTTAAGCATTCTATTTAACCCAGGTACATAAACATCCCCCTGGATCTCACATTTAATTTTTGACCCATCTGCAAGATTAACACTTGTTACTTCAGCTTTTTCCACATTTTTTAACAACTTTATATCATTTACACAATGCTCTGTACACCCAGAATCTAACAGCCACACAGGACCTTTTACATTCTCTTCTTTAGTACTTCTTGTTACCAAAACATGAGCACCCCTATTGGAAGAAAACCCCCTTCCCTTTGCCTGCTTTTTCATCTTATTGGGACAATCTCTTATTACATGAGAAACTGCTCCACATCCATAACACCTTTTAACACTATATACTGCTCCTGACTGCTGGGCGTTTTTACTTTGAGCCCCTTTTGCAAGAGAAGCTGTTTCTTTAAGGAACACATTTCTTTTCTCCTGCTCCATAAGCCTGGAACAAACAAAATTAAGTGAAAGCTCAGTTTCAGGAACATTCTGCATTGAAAACACAAAATTGTCCCACGACGCATCCAAACTGGAAAGCAACACACATGCTTGGTGTGAGTTCGAAAAACTCATCTCTCTTTCCTCCAGTTCCACGAACAGGCGACGCATTGTATCAATATGCTTCATTACATCTTCTCCTTTATGAAGCTTTAAATTATAAAGTTGCCGAGTGAGGATTATCTTTGCACTGGCTGTTGAAGCACGATAAATATCTGTAAACTTCTGCCAGGCCTCGTGTGCCGTGAGAACTCCATGCACATATGCCAGCTGGGAGTTGTCCACACACAACAAGATTGTTGCTAGTGCTTTATCATTCGTCCTCTTCACAGCCGCTGTGGTGTCATCTGCTAAAGGTGATGATGTAACATCCCATAAATCTTCCCTGATGAGCACACTTTTCATCTTTACGGCCCAAGTAGCATAATTGGAGGCTGTAAGACGCTCCAACCCCAGACCGCCCAGGGAAACGGATGATAAACTCATCTTCACAAGAATGTCTTTCTCCTTTGCAGCTCTTGTATACTGTCTGTGCCAAAAAAACAACTAACAGAGAGTAAGAAAATACTTGACCAGCTTCCAACAAAAACAGAAACTCCAACCATCCTCTGCTACCACCTGTTGAGATTCTGCATTGACCTGAGTACTGTTTTGGTCAATTAAGCTGGCTCTCTGTAGTTAAAAGATTCCAAGAGTCATTTGTTTCAAAAAATAAAGCTCTTTAAACAAAATATGTTCAGGCACAACAATAGACAGTATTAGCAACATGTAAAACAAACAGTCTTACAGTTTAGTTCCATAAGAACAACATAAATCTTCCTTCCGTCTTCTTTTCGACGTCTTCTGCAAAGTTGCTGGCTTCTTCAAAACAAAATTCCTCACCCAAGGTCAGTCTCTCAGCTGCCTTATTTTATACAGGAATAGCTGCAAAACACCTACAGCTGTGACTTTTTCCAGCACCTTCTGGAGGCTTCTGGCTTCCAAGTAAGTTTGTAACAAACTTACTCCAAGTAGTCCCATTTAAACTTAATACATATTTTACATTATTCTTACATTTTACAATATAATTTGCCCACTTACATTTTAAATCTCAACATGCTTTAGTCATCCTTCTGGTTTTAATAGTGTTTTAATAGTGTTTTCTCCTACTTTTATAGCTGTTTTTCTGTGTGACTGTATCATTTACCTCTTAAAAGTTAGCTCTTAAAAGTTTTGAACAGATAAAAGTCATACATTCCCAGCCACTGATTACCTGAATATGTAATAAACTGAACTACAATAGGGCAAATAAGGATTGAATGCAATCTTGAACTTTCACTTTGTAGGTCTGTATTTATGCAGTTTATTTCTGGGAAAAGTCATGATTTTTAGCACACTATAATATAACTTTATTCTTATATCCCGCCACCATTTCCCCAAAAGGACTCGTGGCTGCTTACATGGGGACCAAGCCCAGCATTAACAAGGGTTACAAAGTAACATATCATATAACTTGCAATAGTATCATAAAAGTAAACGCTAGTCTAAAATTGCTCAGATGGAAAATCCAGATTAATGTAGCATTGCACCTGAAATGGAATATTATAGGTTGTGATTTTTTAAAATCGTTTTATGGAAATAGATACAGAAAACAGCAGGGAAGATATACTAATTTGTACACAATCTTGATTCTAGTTCCCAAAGCTGGAAAAAAAGAAGATACAAAGGTATGTGTTTTCAAGACTGTGGTTTAATGTTAGCAGTGATAAAGGAGAAGCAAGTACAGAGAAGATAGGAAAGGAATGAATGTCTTCACAAGAGATCAAATGCTTCACTAATTTCATTTTTAGAAGAAGCAATGAGTAACGACATTGTTTTCAAATACTATCTGCAAATACATACTCTACATTACAATATTTACCTGTGGCTTTTTACATAAAATAATGATAATCGTTATTTGTATGCCGCCCCTCTCTCAAAAGGTAATCGAGGCGGCTTACAACAAAAATACAATATACATAGTAATAATAGCTACCAAAACAACACAGATCAACAAATCGCAATACAAAAACAGAGCAGACATAAAAAAAATTAAATTATAACATCAAAACATCACAAAGTATAAAAAAAATTGTGCTGGAATAAAACATATTATACATAAGAAGTACAAACAACATTTTTTTGACTAAGAAGCAAAACAAAAATTAATATTTCTATTTTAAAAAGAAAACTTATGTGCAAATTTTATGCAAAATTAGTTCAAAACTGTGATTTTGTAAGTCCAAGATTCTGGTTTTTCAAGGCTTCTCAAAAATTTTAAAAACGTTTTGACCTCTTTTTTTAAAACATATTTTAGCAAATTCTTTCCTTTCCTATGTTCCAATACATCACTAGAAAGTTAGTAATGTATTAAGTACATTACTAACTTTCTAAATGTGTATACTCAATCCTGAAATTTTGAATATGAAAGAGAAAATACATACATATTTTACATGAAGTAATAACTTAAATTATGGCTTAGTATGGAGCAGGAGAGGGGCATTCTCCCTTTACACCAGTGGCTCTCAATCTGTGGATCCCCAGTTGTTTTGGCCTGCAATTCCCAGAAATCCCAGCCAGTTTACCAGCTGTTAGCAGGCATGTAGCCGGGGGGCTTGGAGGGCTTCAGCCCCCCCCAATTCTTAGGATGGTCCATGAGAATGTCTTGCTGGTACATTATTTAAACTGTTATGTTTATTCATATCATGATCTGATCACCATGATCAATATATCCCATATTCTTTGGGGTATTGGGATAACGATACAAAAGGTTTGCTAGGGTAGACCCTCTCCCACTCAGACTCAGCCCCCCCCCCCCCCCGAATCAAATTCAGCCCCTCCTGAATCAAAATCCTGGCTACGGCCCTGGTTGTTAGGATTTCTGGGAGTTGGAGGCCAAAACATCTGGGGGCTCACAGGTTGAGAACCACTGTTCTACAGTGTATAACCATGTTTGATGTGTAAAATACTGTATGGACTATGCTTGATTTAAAGTTTACAGGAATCCCAAGCTGGTAGAATTAGGGGCCTTGATTGTTACAGTCATCATCTGAGAAGGTTGGCCACACAAGAACATAGGTCATCTGATCATAGTTCACCACTGTGGTGAGATGGCCTGCGTTTTTAATTTACTGGTACCAATTACTTCTCAGTTTGCATACATAACGTGTGTGTGAGAGAGTATGCAAACTTTCCTCCCTCTTCTTTTGGTAATCAATTCCCTCTCATATGTGTAAGTGACTGCTAGAAGCTGAGAACCCACTCATCAGTTGTGTAGCCTAAATTTGCACAATCAAAACAACCAAGTTACTGGGTCACATTGTCATGCAGCTGATCATACAATGTTCTTTATGGCTGTGTATTTTCCTACTGTGCAACCATCATCCACTGCTAAGGACAGCATTTGCAGAAATGTCTGAAACAGTGTCCCACAAGCTATCTAAATGGTAGAACTGATAATGTTCACCCCGTATGCCATTATACTTGCCATTATACTTATCTCCATTAACATAAATATAGGGACTAACACTATATTTATGTCCATTAGTTGCACTGCCCTTCTTTCCTGATGACTCTTCAGGGATTAGTTGCAGACAGCATTGGTTCAGAGATACCCCACTTTGAATAACATTGGTCTAGAGAATTCAGCCACTTGACAAGTAACTTACACTAGTACAACTTACACTGAGCAATCTTGATCAGAAAATACAAGGCAGTGACAATTACCTCATTCCTACTGGGTGCCAAACTATTTTAGGTGTTAAATGGATATGATTGGAAATGGACTCCTTATGAGGTTCTACTCTTTTGTTTAGGACTGATTTGCTGGCTCTGGACAGTTTCCATTTTGATCCTTAGGATTCCTATAACCTTAATGTTTTTCATCTTTAATAAGAGCTTTGTGTCCATATGTGCAAAATACAGACTAGAATCTCAGAGGCCTATCCTTCCTTGTAAACCGCTCTGAGCTCCGGAGTGAGCGGTATACTAAATCGAAGTTAATAAATAAATAAATAAATAAATAAATAAATAAATAGATCAGGGGTGCTCACACTTTTTCAGCATGCGAGCTACTCTTAAAGCAACCAAGTCCAAAAGATCTACCTGCCCCCGCGCGCTCTTGCCACCGCACGTGCTCCTGCTGCTGTTTTCCACCTGCGCAGCGCTTCTTCCGCCTGCAGGAAGGAGAAAGCATGAGGCGGGGCATCCAGAGGGAGCGCTCTGCGCTGCCTGTCTCGCCGGCAACAGAGGCTGCACAGCTGCTTCTGGACGAGAGAGAGGCAGGGTGCTCCCTCCAGAGGCCCTGCCTTGTGCTTCCTTCTTTCTGCAATGCCCCGCAGGCGAAAAAAGCACCACAAGAGCGGAAGCCAGCAGCAGGAGCGCATGTGCGCACAGGTGTGCGCACGCATGGCAGGAGTGCCCCATCCGGCTGGTGAGGCCCGAAGATCACCTGGAAGAGGGCCGAAGATCTACTAGTAGCTCCTGAGCTACCTAATGAGCACCCGTGCTTTAGATACACCTTTTTTACTTGCCTACACACTTCTCTGTGCATAATGAAAAAGGTGCCCCTCCAGACTATCAGGTGTCATTCAAAATGAGCCCAACAGGGAAATGGCATACATGTGCATTTTAGTAATCCTGTGGAACCTCTTTGTGTTTTAGTGGCTTCTTTGGCTTCTAGCCATGATTTCATAGGAGGAAATGAAACACAGATGTAGAGAAAGATGTTTCTTCTGTAAATAAAGTTCTTCAATCTAAACAATGCTATTCTTTTCTGAATGACTTGACCTCAGATTTCTGAAAACTGAAGCTTTCTTTTTGTGTTTTACATAGAAACAAAATTTCCTTGTTGCCATACCCAGGTGAGTGATCTTCCTGGAATTTATGTCTTGAAAAAACAAATGAAGATGCCTAGCAACTAGATTTTTTCCCCTTTAGAACTGAACCCGAATAAATAACTGAAGATTACTGAAAATATGTATGAACTGCCAACTTTTATTTTCCTTCTCTCAGCCTTACATTGTATTTTTTTAGAAATATGTTTTATATTTATAAAGGAAATAACCTTTATAAATATAAAGGTTGTTGTGTGTCCATCCCTCAAGGTCATGAAGGACATGTAGCAGTTCTGCTCTTCCACCTCTAATTTTTTCACAACCTCTGCCTTTTCAATAGTTGCTTATAGCAATTTAGTATCCCATCCAACAATCCAGACATACCACTCATTATTATGCTAATAGATGTTGAATGCATATTATCAGCATTTGCATATTCTTGTCATGTTCTGATTCTTTAAGAGGCAAGCTAGGACAGGCAGGACAATGAATGAAATGGAAGGGACAGTTTCAGATTTGTAGCAGACACCTATGCGAGTTTGTGGATGCCCTCTAACTGCCCTGCCAATTTGGCAGTACCATTTTTCAGCAGTTTTTAAAATGTAACAGGTTTTTTTCTTTCGCCCTTCCATTTTCCTCTTTGTTCTCAGATTACTTTAATGGCTGCAAGTTGAGTACAAAGTACAAAAGGGTTTGCACTCAACTCGGGAGGAGAGGCCATTAGGGAGGTGGAATCTTGCCCTTCCTTAAATGTTTAGGCAAAATCAAAGTGTTGTGATCTCTCTAGCTGGTATATCCTTCTTTATGCAAAACGTTTGCTTTTGTAACCACACTCTGATGTTGTTTAGCCACAAGTGTCTAGGTTTTCTAGGGCCCATAACACATTTGAGTCCAAGGGGATCAGTAACCAGGGACAGATCCAAATAAAGTCATTCTTAACTCTTTACCTTTAGTTTTTCTGGCCAATTGTAATAATAAATAGTTGAAAATTTTGAAGAAATCTAGAGCACATTATTTGCATATATACAATAAGGGTAGCAGGATGCCTGTGTTTGTTTTGAAGCTCTGGATGAATTTCATCCTCATTCTGTCAAAGAACATCCAGTTCATCTGGAGCATTGTAAAGATTTATAAGATTTCTGTAGTTAAAATATACTTGTTATTGTTAGGTTAAAGGAGAGAACATCCAGGAGACCTAGAAATGCACCCTTTTATAGTTCTTTAAATATGCTTCTGTTCAAGTGCCAGAGTATCTGACCTATGCTATGGTAATTACAAAAAGACATACTTTGCTTTCTCTTAGATTCAGAAACCCTTTAAAATGTGAATTGTGGAAAGTTCTTATAGGACAAAACCCCTAGATATCTGCAATTGCCAAATTCAGACATTTTATTAGGTTTTATTTAAATTAGCTGTTATGTGTCTTCAAGTCATTTGTGATGTATGGTGATCCTAAGGTTAACCTATCACAAGTTTTTCTTGGCAAGATTTGTTCAGAGGGGATTTGCCCTTGGTTTGAGAATGAGAGAGTGTGACTCCTCAACAGGATTCTATAGCCAAGTGGGGAATCATCCAACACTCAAACTAGTCCAACACTCAAACCACTACATCACACTGTTGTACCTGCCTTGTCCATAAGTGATGGACATGAACAGAAGCCTATAAGAAAAAAGATTATGTAATCTAAACGCAGTTTTCCACAAGTGTGGTTTGATCATCTAGAGACGGAAGGCCAGGCTTTTAAAAGCTAAGTGCTTCAGTACCAGAACTCAAGGCTGAATGGATTAATAGCTTTTTGAAATTCTCAAGTTCTTTAGAGAGAATTCAGAAAGTGTGGTTTGGAAAATTCTCTCCTATCGCCACTAGCTTTGCTAATACAATGAGGCATAACCTTATTGCACTGTTTCTGAATTAAATCTGCTGATGATTACAAAGGCAGAATGAAACTGCTGGGTATGGCATTATAAAACTGAAATGGTGAGTCCATTCAGCTTGGATTTCCATAGATTCTGATAAGTTTCAAAAATGTCTAGGAACGATTACTATCACTGTATCTAGAAATCCCAACATTACCCTTGAGGCACTGGGGCATTGCAGTCATGAAAATTATAGCAAAATTGCTTCTAATGTGGAAAGTTGTGGTAAAGAAGAAAACATGCAGGGGACTATTAACATTTCTGTGAACTGTAGCTGGGAAATGTGCAAGTACATGTGATAATGATATTGTCCTTTATAATTTTGAGGTGCTTATAGCTCACTGTGATGCAGCTAACCCTGAGCACCAAACGATCAGGGGATGAGGAAGGTTATTGTCCTTGGGGATGGTCTTTGTTCTCACCAAGAGGCCATTCACCTTCTGATCAGTCGTCCAATTTAATAGCTCGACTGGGAGCAACCTAATTTTTAAGTTGTGTTCCTTCCATGGATTATGGTGATCTTGCCTAGGGAAGTTGGGGAGGAGGTCTGCGGAAGACCACTGAGTTAGCTACATGTGCACCTGTTGCTCTCCCATTAGTTTCTCCATATCACTTAGAAACTATTAAATAGCTAACATTAATACTGTTGCCATTATTTCAGCCCGTACATTTTGGTGTGGTGTGGTTATTCCATCTGTTGGTCAGCAGTTGAATATACAAGCAAATTGTCCCCAAGTTGTAAACAATGTAGGTTTTGTAGGTTTGTTCTTAAGTTGATTTTGTATATAAGTTGGAAAAGGTACATTTTTACATGTAACTCTAGCCAAATATATCTACATACTGTATATATAAGCTTTGGCTAGCATAGGGGAAAGTTAACAGTCCTGTGGTGTTTCTTTTGCTGTCTGTGCACCTCTTCAGAAGATTTCACCTCACTTTCTGTCCCTGTGATGATTGGATTTTGAAAAAAATAAATGTCTTGTTGTGGAAACAAAGCTTGGTGAGAAAACTTCAATGGAGATACCTTCCCCATGATAGACTTAGGAGTGATTTTCCCTTCCTAGGGGTAGATTTCTCTCACTCCCTGTTGTCTCACTCCCATTCTTAAAATGGAGTCATATGTAAGTCGGATATTTGTAACTCTGGGACTGCCTCTATTATATTCTACTATATCTGAATACATTATTACAATGTGAAAGGGAACATGGTTTGAATTGTAGTGTGGATGTTATGTATTTATTTTAAATATGTTTTACTAGTACAATGTACTGCCTTAAAAATGGAAGCCAAACATATTAGGTGACAATATACCTTATTTTAAAAGCACCCTATTGATTGCAAGGTAATCTAAAAATCCTCCAGAATAGGAACATTTGGCCTGGCAGAGGTCTAAATACAGTTTTTCTAAGGAATATTGTCAGCTTTGGTGTCATTACATACAAAGTCCTGTTTGTCTATCAAATAGGCATTTCCCGCAAAGCAGGGATTCAAAGAAAGATATGAGGAGAGGGCGATATTCCATTTTAAGCAGATATTTAAGGTATTCTGAGTCCAAGATGCCTGAGGTTTTACAGATTGATACCATCAGTTTAAATTGTTGGGTTATCCTGGGTGTAAAGGAGGAAGGGATTTGATTCTAAAACTGTGACAGGGTCAACTATCCCACCGCTGCCACCAAATTGTAAAGGCTCTAACTACAGCCAATAATGTAAAGATCTTCAATTATATGTAGGCTCAAACTTTGTGAGGATCTGAATTCGAATCTGTATTTTAAGTGTGGAGAGAATGTGAGGATTCGAACTCAGGGCTGTGACAGGGCAGAATGTCCTACCAATGCCACTACAATATGTAAGGACTCTTTTACTTTTCACTTGCTGCCACCATATAATTTACTGTGCTTGGCTACCCACTAGGAGAAAGTTGTTTTCAAGGCTTGTGGGAGAAAGAACCACTAGAAGATATGTTTTAATCAAATAACTATGACGTTTATTGAAGCAGAGGTTCAAGTGTAGAGGTTTCAAAGTTCAAGAGCTTGGGTGGTTACAATATCTACTCAGAGGCACGTTTCTTAAGGTTACAATATTTATTTATTTATTTATTTATTTATTAGTCAATTTTATATTCCGCTCCTCCCTACAGGCTCGGGGCGGATCACAATAAGAATAAAATGTACAATACAAATGCACAACAAGGTTCCATAAAAACAGTAAAACATAGTCAATAGCCAACTAAATACATATCCCAATCTTAAGTTCTGAACTGGTAAACTTCTCCGTTCTATCCTATCTATGGAGATACAGTCTGCTATTATATCAATGCTCTCCTAGAACCAATAACTCAGCAGTTTTCTACACTCTGCTGGTCTTTAAATCACGCTGCTTCCATAGCAGTTAAACACAGCTGCACTGCTACTTTCCCTCAGA
Organism: Anolis apletophallus; assembly: GCA_030556195.1. Taxonomy (NCBI): domain Eukaryota; kingdom Metazoa; phylum Chordata; class Lepidosauria; order Squamata; family Anolidae; genus Anolis; species Anolis apletophallus. The sequence continues at coordinate 93,143,701 of JARBWK010000005.1, read as the reverse complement.
GTAGAACCAGAGTCTTTTTAACACTCGCTGATAGCTACTTAAAAACAGACTCGCTAACTCTCCACACACCCTTCTGCTTTCGCAGTTAACCACCAACTGACATAGTTTGAATCTCAAGATTCCTGAGCCACTTACAGGCTCCGCCTCCTGTTTCCACGGTAATGGAAACTCCCTGGAGGTTCTGTCAGCTAATATTCCTGTTAACCCTTTAAGGTTAGCTAAGTTTTACCCCTACAATATACATACAAACATAAAACCTTGTAACAAATATATATGACTTCACCACACTGGGTAACAGCAAAATTAGTGCATGTCCAGAAAGCATTTAAATGTAGTTTCAGATTCAAGTTTCAAAGCTAGCACTGCATAAAGCTCACTTTTATAGTCCAGTTTCAATATCCATTGTAATTCATGTCTTAGTTTTACGTCATTATTTGTTAGAAAAGGGTACACTCAGTTCAAGGTTATACACTTTCTACGAATACCACTTGGGAATCGAGTAAGATTGGATTAGTCTAGGGACAGACTCAGGTTGCAATACATCTTCCAATTTGAAACTCTTATCTTATTTGCATTGAATATGACCTTGCAGAAGCTAACAAGACAGCCCCATTTAAGAGAACAATGATCTGGTTTTGCTTGTAGAAAGATACTGATAATAATAAAATTCAATGGTAATTCTGTGCATACTGTAATTTGAGGTACTATCGACCTCATCAGATGATGGTTTCCCTTGTTTCTATTAACTTTAAAGATGGAGTTTCTCAGAGCCAAGAGTGACACAGGACTGTTTCTAGTGGTTGCCCGTGGGATTTTGCCTTTAAATGTATAGAAACGAGAGGATTCTGAAGCCAGGGAGGAACTGATTCCACTGTTCTTTCTGTGCATAGAAACAGCTATAACCTGATATTTTTAAGTGGGATAAAAAATTTTGGATTTTAAGTTGGGATGGTAACTATTGTTAAATTCTCAGTTTCCTTTGGAAACAGAAGGCCACTGAACCCTATGCTAAGAAGATTATTGTAGCACCCCAGTTCCCTTTCGTGCCTGGGGGGCAAGGGGCAGCACCGGGGGTCCCACTCGCATTAGAACCAGCGGCAGCTGAGGAAGATTCTGAGGAGGATTTGGAGGGATTGGAAGAAGGGGTTAATGAGTTAGCTGGGCCTTCTTCTCCCACAGAGAGTCTGGCCTGGGATGATGGATGGCCTCACCCGGACGAGACTGTGGAACGTCAGGGGGATTCAGATAGCAGTGATAGCGACGTTTGACTCTCACGAAGATAGGGAACCAGGTGCTGGGAGGCAAGGTCGAAGCTTTGATAGGAGATGGAGCATTGAGGCTAGCAGGAGGGCTGGCACCACAGCCTAGACCGGCCAAAGGGGCGAGGCCCGAAGCACAGATTGGAGGAGAAGCCTAGAGCGTCTGGGTCCTCGCCAAGGGAATTAAGTATAGGATCCGTGGGAACGGATCCTCAGTACCTCGGCCACTTCTAACCTAGTGAAGTGTAGCGAGCCAAGTACCACGGAGCCAAGCTGCGGCTCGTATCCTGCCAAGAAGTTTCTTGGGGTTTTGTTTTGTACTCTGCCTTGTTCCTTGTCCGCTTGGGTTTGCTGAGCCTTTGCCAAGTCTACTGCCAAGACCTTTGCCTTTGGATTTTGCTACGAACTCTTTGCTTTGAACTGAACTTTCAATACTTTTTGGACAATTGCCTTTTTACTTGTTCTTTATTCTACAATAAACTAGTTAGCTGATTACCGTCTCTGTGTGTGTGATTAAGGGGCTGGCCGAGTCCTTGCATCATGACAATTATTCCCCCGCTTCCCCCCGCCTTTTGTGAAATGAGTTCCAGAGAACTTCATAGAGGGAGCCAGCTTGGTGTAGTGGTTTGAGTATTGGACTATGACTCTGGAGACCAGTCCCTGCTCAGTGATAGAGACCTACTGAGTGACCTTGGGCAAGTTGCATTCTTGGGGGATGACAGAAGTAAGCCATCTCTAAACAATTTTTGGCATGAAAACCCCAAGGTAAGTTTGCTTTATGGCTAACATAAGTTGGGAAAAACGTGAAAGCACTCAACAACAGTAACAACCCCAAAGTTAAAGAGGACGTTTCTCCACATAGACCAAGGTGTACCCTAAAGATAGCTATGTTGGAAATGTTGAGTAGGTAGTTTTGTTAATAAAGGCTGTCAATAATCTAGCTTTTATTTTAGCCACCCGTGAGTTACCATATATGGCTCACCTACCTTTGTGCCACGATAGTATTTACCAAGACATGATAGTTTGAGCCATGACACTGAAGAAGTATGTGACAAATTACACTACCGTGTAATATATATGATCTTAAGATACAGGGACTCTTGCATAATGTTTTATTATTCCAGCTATATAGAAATAACAAAATCCCCAAACATGCACACATATGCACATGCATATATATCCATTCACATTATAAGATCTCATGAAGTTAGGGATGCATACGGATCTTAATTTCACATCTATTTATGTCTTGGGCTTTTTATGTATTTTAATACGTTGTTGTAGATGTTTTTAAATTGTATAGCATTGAATCTTGCTGTAAGCCGGTCTGAGTCCCTCTATGGAGGTGAGAAGGTCTGGGTACAAACGTTTTAAATTAATTAATTAATTAATATTTGTACTAATATTATTTGATGTTTCTTTGAAATATCTCCTATGCAAAAATTGTAACTTGGAAACTTTGTTATCTGGTTGACATTTCAGCACTGAAAAGAAGGATAAAAAAGAAAGAGGACCACTCTGGAATCAGGATATACCAAAACAACAACCTAAAGAAACATCCAAGGTATATTTAAACAGAAGAGTAAATAGTTTCATGATTTTCTATTTTATAAGTATGCCTGTTGGTAGACATTGTTGTTATGTGCTTTCAAATTGACTCTTACCATACATTGATATGTTTGCCATAAATCAAACACGTGTGCCATAAACCACCACAGACATCAGGACCAGATTTGTGTAGAATCATTAACACAAGTTGTGCAGGATTGTATTTCTTTATCTGAAAGTCTGAAGAGTTGCTGCCAACATTTTTAAAATGTGGCAGAATATCCTTTTGCTATAAAATATGAGGAGTTTAAGTGAGAAGTTTTGTGTGAAAATTTGTACAATATACGGTATGTCCCTTTCCTGCTGCATTTGCTTCCTGAATTCTTTTAGGACTAACAGTGTGTCAAATATCTTTATCTACATTCCTCCATATAATGTGGTCACCTTCTGTACAGTCTTCACAATTGTTTCTCATTTGTGAAAGAAACAAAATGTGCAACAAAATTGTGTGGATGTAAAAATGGAAATGCCAGGAAAGCCTTCGACAACACATCAAAATGGAAATGCAGTTGTTTAAAAGTCTGATTCTTTCCTAAGTGGAAAGAATTCCATACTGTTATTATCTGCAGCTTGGTCTAAAACAGGAATAGACAAAGTGTGCCTTTTCCAGGGCCATTTTTATGGAAACCAAGTTCTTCTCCCTCATTGAATCTTGCTGTAAGCCGGTCTGAGTCCCTCTATGGAGGTGAGAAGGTCTGGGTACAAACGTTTTAAATAAATAAAGAATCAGACTTTTAAGCCTGGATTTTTTTTCTTCATTTCCTCCTAAGAATAAATTGCATTGAAAACAACTGCATTTCTATTTTGATGTGTTGTTTAAAAGTACCTTTTAAATATAAATATTTTTTTAAATGTTCTGGAATGTCAAAAAAGTACCTATAGAGAATATAGGAACATTTTCACCACATTTCAACCACCCAGGTGTCTGAGGGACTCAAAATACCATTTTGTAATTTTCTGCCAAAAAGTGTTCCTCTTCTCCCCCTATGTCCTAGTGTCTCCTAGGTGGCATTTAAACGTTCTACAGAAGGGTGTGCTTGGCAGGGGGGGGGGGTTGTCTAAAATCTCCTGGGAGGGGAGTTAATGTTGCTCCCAGACTTTCACAGTTGCCATTCCCTGTACTAAAGGGATTTCAGTCTGTTCAGTGGTTACTAAGAACACTGTTTAGGCATATTTGTTTTCTAGTTGAGCTTGAGTTAAAGAATGTAAAGTATTCACGTGTAGTTGCCCAAATTAAGCAAGGTGCATGCTGATAAGCCTTTAACCTGAATGCCAATATGTTTGCTACTAGGTTAGTAACCGTGACACTGTGCTCACTAAGATGAAAATGAATGGAGAGCATAGAGATGAGAAGCAGGTGACTCAAGAAGAAACCACCCAGCCTTTCCCTGGAAGAATGCTAACAGTAGATGGAAATTGTGAGGTTTTTTTTTGCAGCTGCTTTAGTATTAAGATTAGATGTGATTTAAGAACAATGGAAGTGACGTGTATGTTGGATTATATTCTTCAACTCTATTTACAAATCACAAATCTGGGCAATGACTGAAGAGTTTATGATGAGTATATCCAGATTGAAAGGCGAGGCACAGTTGTAGGAGCACTTATTGAAATGTGTTGTGGAAATCAAGCTAGAAATGAGGAAGTTCCTGGTTCAAATAAGCTCTTTTACTAAAACTTGGCATGGGGTCTTTAAGAAGGCACACTGTGTCTCTACTCTACTGTTGTAAAGATCAGTGAGCTCTTGATGTTTCTGGATAGCAATTTGTGTTCCCTTTATCACTATGTTGGCTGGGAGTGATGGGAGTTGTATGTCAAAATTATGTGAAGCAGGAATGGCTAACCATAAAGAATACACTATGTGAAACATTAGAGGGCTAAACAACTCTTCTTGCTGCATGGAAAACATGCATGTGCATGAAAGGGGAAGTGGCTTAGATGGTGCAAGGGTAATATTGTCCTAGTTTTGCCTGCCCACTTCATTGTAAATTCAGGGGAGTCCATTTTTCCAATCAAAAAGTAACCAAGAACATTTTTTAAAAAGTTTTTCCTGTGCATAAAATACCTTAAATGTGTGTGTGTGGGGGGACGGGGGATGAGACATTTGAGATTTTTTAAAAACAACAGCAGCAGCAACAACAGCAGCAGCAACAACAATAAATCAGCATTTAACTGATTTACAAAGCCATAAAATCTCCAGGAAGTATGCAAAAAGAATGAAGGATGAATGAGGGAATGTGACAGCTCCCCCTGGTGGCCAGAAGCTGGAATGTTAAATTGCCTCTATGTCTGTCTATATGTTGTATGTCTTAGGCATTAAATGTTGGCCTGCATATGTGCATTGTGATCCACCCTGAGTCCCCTGCAGGGTGAGAAGGGCAGAATATAAATGATGTAAATAAATAAATATATAAATAAATAAACAAACAAATAACAACAACTGGGGTTTCTGTAGGCCTCTGTGGATTTCAGAAAGTACCCCATCCCTGATTTGAAAATACCAGAGAAATGTATCTCTTGGTTAAAATATTTAAAGGTTCTGTAGAACTGTTATTGTAGCTAAGTCTGGAAAATCAGCAGAACTTTAAAACAAAGTAAAGGGATTTTTTTTATCCTCAGGATTAGATCATCATGTAAATATAGAACCAAGCCGTTTGTGTTTCACAGTGCCCTGCTGTGTAAGAACCTGGTCTTGTCATACAGTGAATCCCTCTCCTTTGAGTTTATTTTCTGGTGAAAGTTTGAATTGCCTTTAATTTCATCATGATATGAATGTTCTTTGTGAATCTCCTTCAAAAGCTTTGCTTTTGCTAATGTAACCTGTTTTGCTTTCAAACACAAAAGAGCTTCCCAGTGTTTGTGTGTTAGAAACTGGCCTTGTTTCATGCTGTTACATCTTTTCCAAGTATAAACACTGCTGAGCTAAAGCCGAACTTAGCCGTCAGAGACATTTGTGTCTCTCACTGAAATCCATTAGTCTTCCTCAGCAGGGTTTGTATGGCAATGGAGAGAAAATGCAATTAGATCATTGGCTATGCAAGAAGGGTTAGAAGAATTCAGGGCCAAATGCTATCAGACCCGTATGATGAATACAGAAGAATAGTGTGAAAAACATAACCTCCAACTTTGCTGATTTGGCAGGGACAGTTCATATGAATCCCTTCCACTTCTACTTTTTCAGATGCTTTTAAAATATCCTAAAATTATTTTAACATAATTTAAAAATATTTTAAAGTATATATATTTTAAAAGATTCAAACCAATATTCCTACTTATAAAACTGTCAGAGAAAGTTAATAAGTCCATATGTTCCCTTTCTGTAGGTTATAAAATGTGTTAACTTTGCTTTAAAAATAATCTTCCTTGAGGTTTACTTATTCCCTCTACTTGGCTATTTCCTCTCTAAGACACACTGTTCCCAGAACAGTGTGTCACCATAATATAACCTATTATATGGTTGCTGGCTTGGGTAGCGCTATGTTGTGTTTACTAGAAACATGCTCTTATGCCAGATAGAAAGGCATGGAGAGAAAGAAAATTTAGCTTATGCCAAGTTCATCAACTACATATTTTCCTTTGTATATGAGCTGGTTGTAAACGTGCTACTATGTTCAATTGAGAGTGACTTTCTACAAACTGCTGCCATTGCAGATTTTGGAATAACATCTGAATGTCAATCCACTGAAAATTCAGTGGATGGTACTGACTGAAAGTGTTGGCTTTGCAATATGTTTTGAGGAGCTATATGCAGAAACATTGTCACATTCCTAGTAAATTTGCTGGATTCACAGGACGTGCATGGTCTATTTGTGCAGCAGTCTGCTTTGCCAGCTTTCCTGAATCCGGGAAACGTGGCAAATAGAATCTTGTTACTGTTTATTAATTTGTTTACTTATTTACTTAATTTTATCCTACCTTTCTTCCAATATAGGGACTCAAGTTGGCTAATAATAAATATAAAGCAAGGCACATTAAACCCACATAAATATATTAAAATAGAAGTATAAAAATTAAAAGCAATTCAACTATTTTTGTCATTGAACCATTAAACATAAATGAAAATGCATTAGTTTCAGATGACTATGTATGCCTGGAAAATTTGATAGTAGATGAAGAGAAAGCAAGAACAACAGCTCCCACACCGATGCAAATTCTGGAGGAAGTATATGATGACGTGGAAGGACTACAAAGTGACCTGTGAGTGCTTTGTAGAAGTGAAGCTTCTGCAAGTTAATTTAAGCTTTCCAAAACTGGGAAGTCTCTTTTAACATCTCAAACATTTCACCCAATGCCTCAATATTTTCTTTTATAGGCAAGCCTGTGATGCCTACAGCTCATTCATTTCAGACGCTTGTAAGTGTAAAATTAACATACTTTTTAATAAATAAAGTGGACCTGTTGGAGAGGAAAGCTAGTCCTGTATTTGCAAAGCTCAGCCATACCTTCAGTGAATTCTGCACAGTGAGCCCTTGATATCCTCCACAGTTTGGTTCTATGATACCAAAATGGATGAATCATCTGCTATAAAGGCCAACTATATACATATTCCTCCCATATCTGCAGAGAATATGTTTCTGAGCTTCATATGGATATGTGAAACTGCAAATAACTGCAAACTCTATTGAAATTAGTACCATAGAGCAGAGGTGTTGACCTTGTGGCTCTCCAGGTGTTTGGGCCTCCAACTCCCAGACGTTTTTGCCCACTTTTCCAATGGTCAGGAACTCTAGGAGCTGAAGTCCAAAACACATAGACACCACTGCATAGGTCATGTTAGAGAATGTCTAGATATGACTTTTTTGGGACATTAATAAATCCAACTATGGATATAGACCTCACATATATTTAATTTCTGAAGCACAAGATTTGATGTGTCTATCTACAGCATGGTTGGGAATAATGCAACTGTGCTGAAGGTATTGAACTTCACCTCCCAACAGTCCATACCACAACTTCACCTCCCAACAGTCCAAATAAGGGAATTATATTATACTTGTCACATGACCAGATAAAAAGCCACACTAGCTCAAATGAGATATTAATATTCTACTATTTTATCATTGTATAAGAGGACAAATAATTTTTACAGTTTTTACCCATACCAGAAAAAAATAATATTTATCTTCATAGTTATTTCCTGATAATTCACACATCTGGACAGTTTGGGGAAATAATTTTACACAGAAATGCACAGAGGTTTTGGTATTTGTGTGAGTGAGATTTGTAGTGTTTAAAACAAAAGCAACACTGTCTTCAGACAGTGGAGGTTTTCTATGCAATATACAGCAATCTTACTAAAAAGAATCTTGTATTTGTCCTAACTATATATCCTGAGAGCCAGAAAACCCACTAATCAGCCAGAAAAGGCTGAGTAGTGTATATATGCTCTTTCCCTACATGGGAGGACTGTGAATTTTGGCACAGCATCACAGAGACAAGGACTGTAATGCCTGTATTCAACTAGCAGTAGTTGGGGGAAAAATTAGATGACAACTTGTAGATCAGTCTATTAAGATTTCACTTCCTTGGACATGATCTGGGCCAGTAAGCCATTCAAGGTCAGTCAGTGATTTTTGTGCCTGAGCAGAGTTAGTTACCTGCTCATCTTTTACTAGAATCAGCCATAGTTACAACGTCCAAAGGGTATCATTGTGCTGTCAAAGGGGAAAAAATGGTTCTTTTATGAGAAAATGATTTGACCATAATAATACTTAATAGTAGCAATTCTCTGTGCAGTGGTGAAAGTCATGGTCATCTCTGCTTTAATGGACTTTTATGTCAATGTTTTATTGAGGGAATGGTGATAGTTTTTAGTCTACTCTTCTGGCTCAGTTATTTTTATAGACTCTTGGTCAAGGGATATATGGACTGTGTAACATTAGCAAAACTTATTAAAATAGGTTAGTATTTTAAGGAACTAGTTAAAGTACTATATAGGTAAAGCTCATTTAACATGTCTTCATGTAGGATTTTATAGATTGAATAATTCAATGTTGATTGACCTTTTAAATGTTCCTTAGTTTTATTTGGGTATAACAGGTGGGCTTTTCTCCTTGTTGCAAATTTGCAATTGCTTTGGGTTTTTTCCCATCCTTTTTCTCAAGCCCTTTTCATTGTCTCTGTTTATATCTGTACTTCTGAGCTGAGAATTATATAACCTGCAGGCCACAGTTTCAGCTTTCCAATGAAACCTATAGAAAAAGAAATCATGTATGTTTTGTTTTGCCCCTCACTCAACTAAGTTTTACCATATTGACCAAAAATTTCCAATTGCTTCTGGGTTTCATTTATATTGTCCACTTCAATTTTCAGGGGATCTGTGCAGCTTGTGGTACAAACCAGAGATAGAGATGAATCTTCACATTCATAGAACTAGCCCAGTCCTGGTCTCTATCTGGTTAAAACTATACTAAAAGTATTAAAGTGTTGAAGGGCAAGATGATTTCTAGTACCTAACTGCAGCCGTTTGTTTTCTGTGGTAAATCTGAAGTAACGATTGCCGTTACTGTATCTTTACATGTCTTCTCTGAGCAATGCATTGCATATTTCTTTCCGAGAACCTCACGTTGCTGATAATGAATTGTGATCTAAAAATTATTATTTTGATGTATTCAGTTGCAGATGAAAACAGTGAAGAAACCTATGAGGATGTCCAAAGTGAAGAGTACAATTCAACCAAGTCAGAGTAAGTGTCTTCATTATATCCACAAATAAGTTGCCTTTTCTTTGATCAGACTTTGCTTTTTACCTATAGTGAAAAAGAGAACATTGTGTTTTTTGCAGTTTGTGTAGTTAGGCTATCTGGGGAGGCTTTTTTTTCTACACTCTGAGGTTTTACCTATACACACACCTAAAACATTTCTCAAAGAATGTCTTTTATCCTGGAAACGTCCAGGAATAGCAGATCATGTGTGAACCTCCTGAATATCTTCCATACCAGGGGGGGAAAGCCCCTGAGCTTTGAAATTTTTATGCACATCCACCAGACCTTCTTTTTCGTGTTTATTGTTACCATTATTAGTATGTTCGGGCCAAGGCTATTTGACATCCTGCATCGCCATTTATAAACCTGCGAGTGTGGAGAAGAGCAAACCACAGATCAACTATAACAATGGAGTCTGAGCCCTGCCAATGGAGGACCTTATAGCAACACCAGAGGCACTCCAAGTGGCCAGCTACTGGTCAAAGGACATTTAATATAATGCCATTTAATATAATGCCTTGGCCTACTTCTGATACGATAAATACATAAACCTGCTCAGACCATGCGATCATTGGAGGGGACCCTCCTCTCAGTCCCGCCCCCATCTCAAGCACAGCTGGTGGGGATGAGAGAGGGGCCTTCTGTGTCTGGTCCTTCCCTCTGGAACTCCCTCCCTAAAGAAATCAGAAAAGCCCCCTCACTCCTCTTCTTCAAGAACGAATTAAAAATTATTAATGGAGAGGAGGATGAATAATGTGACTAATTCTGTCTTGGTGGACAGGAGCACCTGGTGGCGCAGTGGTTTAAACCCTTGTGCTGGCATGACTGAAGTTTGACAGGTTGCAGGTTCAAATCCAGGGAGAGCGCAAATGAGCTCCCTCTGTCAGCTCCAGCTCTCCATGCAGGGACATGAGAAAAGCCTCCCACAAGGAGGTTAAAACATCAAAACATCTGGGCATCCCCTGGGCAACATCCTTGCAGACGGCCAGAAGCAACTTGCAGTTTCTCAAGTCACTCTTGACACAATTGTTTTTAAAATGGTAGTGGACGAAGTTGACAATGACAACATAATTTTATCTAAGAGCTATATTTTTATATCTTTATACAGATTTTAACTGTTTAGCATGATCAATGATGCCTGCCTGCCTGATTTATAACTTTCAGCCAAAGTCATTTATATTGTTTTAATTGTTTGTGTAATGTTTATATTTTTATGTCAGTGAATGTTTGCTTTGTTTGTGTTATTTTTGGAAGCTGTCCTTAGTCCCTTCGGACTATTATTATTATTGATATTGTGTTGTGATTTATCATTTTTTCAGTTCATCAGTCTAGTGGGTTTTACTGATGGCTTATGTTTCATTTTTAAAGTAATATTTTGTGGGGTATAGATATTTGTTCTGGACTCTACTGGATAGAAAGGCAGGATGAAATTGGAAACTGTAGCCATTATTCTCTTAGTTGGTAGTGAAGCAGATGGTGATGCAGGAAAAATCCTTTCTTTTCCCACTCAGGCTGCTTTTCGTGCAGGCGCAGGAACGAGGAGACGAGACAACTTGGTTACTTTTCAGGAAAGCAGTTTATTCCAAAACTACAGCTGCAGGGTCTGCCCTTTTGGCATAACAAGATGCTAGGAGCAGAACAGCCCCTCCTTTCAGTCATTCAGTTTTTATACAATCAATGGAGTCAGTTTAAGCAATGCCTCCTTCATTCATTTTTACTGGCTAACACTTATGATGTGCATTAATTCTAACCAATTAACAATGCATTAGGTAATCTAATATTCCATTGGCTGAAAGACACTACGCACTTTATTTTCTGACCAATTATTAAAGCTATCTCTATGTGCGTAGCTTGTCCCTATATTGTTACTTTCTCTGATAAGCTTTCCCACCGGTCCTGCCAAGTGGGTGTTTTATCAGGCTAACACATGCGATGTCTCCTAAACCAATCTCTGCCTGGTAAACAAAGTGCACATGGAGTTTTCCTAACCAATTGTAATGCATCCAGGACAACCAATGAGGTGGCTTCTCTTCTAAGCCAATCACTGCTGTTTTCTAACGTGCTTGCTAATCTCTGCATTCTTTTCTATGCTTATGCTTGGGTAGCATTTTCTCCTGATGTTTCTTCTGCAACTCAATGAGTCTCCTTCAGTAGCTCTCGGTGCTCAAAGGTTGATTGGTCCTGAATGCTGCATTTACAGTGAATCATGACTTTGTCTCATCCTTTTTAAAAGATGATTAAGCTTGTAATAATACATTCAGTGGTATTGAATGATTGGTTGCATGCTGCAAATCACTTTTGGTGTGAGAGAATCAGCCATCTACAAAGATGTTGCCCAGGGGGCCCCTGGATGTGCTACGATCCTTTGGGGAGGCTTCTCTCATCCCCCCCCCCCAATTTGCTTCTGACACAATGTGCTGAAGTGTTTATTTTTTATTATAGGATTGAATATGTATTGAAATGTTAGGATAATGTGAGCCGGAGAGAGCTGATATTAAGAGCATGTCTCTGCAGGGAGAACAGAGTTGCCATAGCAACGTGGCTGTGAGGCAGAAGTGGGAGGAGTCAACAGCTTTCTACCAGAGCCAAGAATAGAATTCTGGGGAAGTTTTGAATTTTGACAGTTGGTGCCTGGCTGTCAAGCCAGGAGGGTCTGTTAGATTCTACTCTGAGGAGAGGAGTAGGAATCACGTGGTTGAAACTGCAGGGAAGCAGTTAGTCTTAGGAAAAGACAATCTTCAGTGTAGGTTAGGCCTGAGAGGCTGACCTGTAGGAGTTGAACTGTCAGACCAGCTCTAAGACAGTTGGTACAGGCCAGCTCTAGAGAGAGCAGGGTTAGCAGTCGGTTTTTAGGGCTGTGAGAATACAGTTCTAGTGAGCTGAGCTTGCGAGCCAGCTGGTTTTATGTAAAGCCTGAGGGCTAAAATAGACAAAGTGTCTTTAAAAGGCCAGAGTGCCTATATGTTGAGATAGAGAGAAGCTGATATAGCTGAGTAATAGCAATAGTTAAGCATTGCAACTTTGTATTTGCCATAACTAGAACATTTGTAACCTTTTTAAGTTGTGCCTCTTCGGAAGTGTTATATAAAGTATCAAACCAAGCTTTTGTGCCAAAATTAACTGTTTATTGTTACTTCATCTTGAAACCTCTCTCTGTGCCATTGATTTCAAAAGTCAAGTCTCAGTTTAAAAGTTTTATCCTGTCTCACGACTTGAACCCTCATTAACCCTCACAAATAGCTGACATTCCTCACAAAATTGGTCCAGTTGGTCTCTCTCTCATAAAATGGTGGCAGCAGTTTGAAGAACAAATATTCGCATAGTGATGCCAGCTAAAAGCTGTGTCGTCGCAAATTTGGTGTCAGAGGTGGGACATCTTCGCAAACTAGTGGCAGTGGGTGAGATAGCCTACCCTGCCACAGTGTAAAAGTTGGCGTGCAACTACCACGTCATTACACACAATAAATGAATAGTGGTATTGAATTCTAGAAATTACTAAGGTGCCATGTTTAGACTTGTTTGCTTTTGCGAACTCTAATCTTTCTGCCAAACAGTTCCATTTTCATAAATGATAAAAGGGGGAATGTGTAAAACTTGGAGTTTGTTGTTTTAATTTGATCCTTTGTCTTTTTTTCTTTATCCAGGGATGGCAAAGTGGAAAAATTGAAGGGACTTGGAAAATTTTTCAAGAAAGGAAAAATCAAAATGAAAAATGCAAACATGAAAGAGAATTCCCGGTATGCAATTTTTGTGAAGGACAAAAGGGCAGCAGCTGATTAACTTATGAATTGGTGAATCATTAGCTAACCTTAGTCTGTATCAAACATTTGAAGTTTTGAAATACAGGGATACTGCAGTTCAGGCTACATTATGGTGCACACTAAACATTCCTGTCTTTTGTAAAATGCCCGCACAGTAGTGGTAGGTACCATGTGGCTCTATAAATGCAGGTGCAAAAAAAACTGGCCATGGTTGAAATATCTAGATGGCCAAAACTGCCATCCTAAACAGAAACAAGCATTTACCCCATCTATTTGAACAGCAAAGATAAGAGTGTGGCATAGGATATATCAGTGAACAAGTAGAAACAGTGAACTCTCAGCAAAGAGAAAGAAATGGGAAGGTGAACAAGCATTGATGAGAGGGAGGGAAAAGAAAATTCTGGAATCAAAAGTGCTATAGGGACTTAATATGGTTCAAATATGTTCTGTTGTGCAGTGATTTTTCCCCTTCTCTTTTGATAATATTTATTTATTTATTTGCAGTATTTGTATACTGCCCTTCTCAACCCTGAAGGGGACTCAGGGTGGTTCACAGTGTTGGCAACAATTCAGTGCCATCAATTAAAAAAACAGTATAAAACATCAAAATTGGCCCTCTCCTGATAAAACAATAAACATTATTAAACACATAACATAACATCACATATCACACAAAGACATAATTTGGATAATCTATATTTTATTGTAAGCTTTGGTTATAAAATCTGTATCAGTGTTTCTTAAACTGTGTGTCCTGACCCCATATGGAGCCCTCTTAGCTCAATGTTGGGGTAATGAACAAATTGGCAACAGTAAAAGGTTTCTGAATGCTACCCATTTACATGAATCTGTTATCAAAAACGTGCTATGTTTATAGTGAACTCTGCAGAAAATGCTTTAGCTCTGCTCTACAAAAAGGGAAATCAGCCTGTTTAGCAAGCCTTACACATGATTTATTTTCAATAAATGGTTGGTTTTTATACCTATTTTATATATCTATATACCTATGATCACATTTTAAAAAATTGGGCAGAAAGGGATCACAAGTGCGAGTTTAGGAAGTCTTGATCTATATTAATAGTACTGTGGTTATGGTTCAGCCATAGTCAGACAGATGCAAACGGCCATCTGCTGAGTATTTGGTCTTACATAATTTCTACAATGTAACGATTCACTGTAGTTGCATGTAAATAATGTTTCTATTTGAACCCATCCTGAAATGGGCCATTTTGTTTTGTTTCTCCTCTTCAGCAATCTTTCCCGTTCTGCACCAAACCTAGGTATGTTTACATTCTGGTGGTGTTACAACCTTCTTGGAGAACAGTGTGTCTTTTGAGTTGTTGTAGTTTTTTCAGGCTGTATTGCCATGTTCTAGAAGCATTCTCTCCTGCAGTGTTGCCTGCATCTATGGCAAGCATCCTCAGCTGTTGTGAGATCTTCTTTCTGTGTTACTTTGTTGTTGATCTGTCATGAAGTGGAAGATGTCCTGCTTGTTTCAAAGAAAAGTAGTAGATTGGCCACCAAAATTCAATGAAGTGACTTGCACTCATCGGTATGTGACTACAAATTAACTTTGAATGCTTGACTGCTAAATTTCTAATAGCTGTTTCTTCTTTCTGAGGCAAAATTTATTTATTTATTTTTATTTATTTATTATTCAGCTTCTATGCCGCCACTCCCGGCGGGCTCGGGACAGCTCACAAAGCTAAAACAAAACAAAAAAACAGCATAAAATACAACAACACAGGTTAAAAGAGAGCATAAAAACATCATTAAAAACATCACAGTGTGCAACAGCGGTAAAAAAAATGACCTGGAGCAAGAACAGCATTCCAACAGGGGGTGCAAACCAATGAGACCTACACATGGAAGGCCAGCTGGAAAAGATAGGTCTTGCACGCCCGCCTAAAGGGGAGCAGGTCGTGGATGGCACGCGTCTCTGCAGGAAGGGCATTCCAGAGTGTTGGTGCAATCACCGAGAATGCCCTTCAGTGGCTGTCAATTTGGCTGCTTTTGCAGAGGGGACAGCTAGAAGATTGGTATCCTCGGGGCGAAGTGATCTCATAGGGCAATATGGGGAGAGACAGTCCCTCAGATACGCTGGCCCCAGGCCGTGCAAGGCCTTAAAGATAAGCACCAGCACTTTGAAGGTGATCCGGTGCTCAATTGGCAGCCAGTGCAGATCCTGCAAGGTAGGTGTTATGTGGCAGCCTGCTGGGGTGTCAGACAGGAGCCGGGCGGCAGTGTTCTGCACTAGCCTGAGCTTCCGGGTCACCGACAGAGGAAGGCCAACGTAGAGTGCATTACAGTAATCCAGCCTCGAGATGACCGTGGCTTGAATCACCGTGGCCAGGTCATTCCGGGATAGATAGGGGGCCAGCCGCCTTGCCTGTCTGAGATGGAAGAAAGCAGACTTGCTGACCGCAGAGACCTGGGTCTCCATGGTCAGCTGGGAGTCCAAATGGACCCCCAGGCTCTTTACAGAAGGCGATGGGCATAACGCGTCCAGGGTGGGCATACCACCCGGCGCCCAGCAAGATCTACTGGATTGGCAGCCATCCAAGCCTCCAGCATTGAAATTAACTCCAGGCCGCCCTCCACCAGCTGTGTCATCAGCGCTGGTGGCTGCATAATCCGCACCAGCTAGAGCGGCTGCATTAATGTTAAATAACAGAAGGGAGAGGATGGCCCCCCTGCGGAACTCCACAAACTAATGGGGAGCCCCCCGCCCCTCGTCACATGCTGAGACCGCTGGTGGAGGAAGGAGGTCAGCCATTTCAGGGCTGTCCCCCTCACTCCAGCCATGGCCAGGCGGTGGATCAAGAGATTGTGGTCGACCGTGTCAAACGCTGCCGTGAGGTCCAATAACACGAGCAGCGCAGACCTGTCTTGGTCCAGCTGGCAGCGGAGTTGGTCTGTGATGGAGACCAGGACCGTCTCCGTCCCATGCCCCGCACGGAAGCCGGACTGGAAGGGGTCAAGCCATGTTGCATCATCTAAGAAGGACAGCAACTGCTCCATTGCTGCCCTCTCAACTACCTTCCCCAGGTACGAAAGATTCGACACTGGTCGGTAGTTGGAGGGAACCGACGGATCTAATGACGGTTTTTTCAGCATAGGAGCTACCACCGCCTCTTTTAAGCACTCTGGAAAGACTCCTTGCTCAAGGGAGCTGTTTACGATATTCAACAGAGGCCCACGTAATTCCTCCAGGCAAGATCTAACAAGCCAGGAGGGGCACGGGTCGAGGGAGCAGGTGGTAGGCCTAGTTGCAGCCACAATCTTATCAACAGCATATGCGTCCAGTGGCCGAAACCGGTCGAGGGTGGGCCCGGCGGAGGGCCATGGGGTCTCAAGTTCCCTTACTGTCTCAATCGTGGCAGGAAGGTCCCGGCGGAGACTCAGCATCTTGTCCACGAAAAAACTCTGAAAAGCACCGGTGGTAAGGGCCTGATCACTGTTCTTGGGGACAGTAGGGACCGTCGTCAAGGACCGAATTACTTTGAACAATTGGGCCGGGCGTGAGTTGGCAGACGCTATTGAGGCGGAGAAGTACACATTTTTGCTGCCTTAACAGCATGCTCATGAGCTTTTTAAATAGCTTATAGGCTGATAGTGAGGCTCCGTCATGGAATTTCCTCCACACGCACTCTAGCTGTCTCCGCTTCATCAACCTAAGATCTTCCATATACCAAGGGGATCGATGTTTGTGGGGTCGGAGAGGGTGCCTAGGGGCAATCTCGTTGAGAGCTCTAGCTAGTGAGGTGTTCCAGGACTGAACCTGTTCATTGACTGAGACGCTGATATACTCCAGATCCCTCAGAGCGTTCTGGAACCTTTCAGGTTCCATAAGTCTCTTCGGGCGAACCAAAATCCGTTCGGCGCCCTTGCATGGGGGAGGCGGTTGCTCAACCCGGATCCTTAGAGCACAGTGGTCCAACCATGGAACCTCTATTACGATGGCTAGGTCCACTTGAACCCCCACACCGAAAACCAAGTTGAGGGTGTGACCAGCCGAGTGTGTGGGTCCTGAGCTACAGAGGGAGAGGCCCAATGTCACCATGGTCGAAATTAGGTCCGCGGCTGCAGATGGAACGGAGGCTGCGTTGGTGTGGACATTGAAGTCCCCCAGAACAATAAGCCTGGGGAACCTCAATGCCCACTCCGACACAGTCTCCAGCAGCCGCACAAGGCTTTCTGCCGGTGCGCTAGGCGCACGGTACACCAGCAGAAGAAAAATGTATACTGAGAACGAAAGGTTGCTTTGGTTTCTAAAATACATTGATTTGAATTTTAGATTTTGAGTTAATGCCTTGGCATAAATGATTTTGTATGATGTAATCTGCTAATCTTTCCTACACTGTGAATTGGTGGTGTTCATTTATTCCCTTTTTCTCCATTCCTTGAGATGTGTGCATTAGATCAGGGCTGTCCAACTGGCGGCCCGGGGGCCGTATAAGGCCCCCCAGCCCCTTCCCTACGGCCCCCTAAGCTTTTTAATAAAAAATAAATTGAATTGAAAAATAAAATGAATAATAATTTTTTAAAAAAATACCTATTTCCGGGTTCGGAGCAAGTATCGTGAGAATACGCAATCCACACGGGATTTCGCTGTCAACGCGAGATCACGCCTGCGTTGACAGCGAAATCCTGTGTGGATTGCGTATTCTCGCGATACTCTTTGGCTACTCTACTATTGGATCGCTGAGGCCCACAGACGCGATTAGGACCTTCTTCGACTCAGTCGGTCATCGCCTCTCTCGTCGTCCGGGTACTCCTGGATCCTGCGCGTTTGGAAAAGGTAGGACGAAGCAGGGGGCTCCTCATGGGGCTCCTCATTCCCTCCCCCAATCTCCCCTCATGTATTAAATATAAAATTAAATATATTTAAAGATGAAATGAGGGGAGATGGGATACATTAAAATAAGGGGAGAGGGGAGGATGGAATTAAATATATTTAATATTAAATTAAAATAAGGGGAGAGGGGAGGATGGAATTAAATATATTTAATATTAAATTAAAATAAGGGGGCCGGGGAGAGGGTGGAGCTGGGGGCGGGGCGGGGGCGGAGCCGGGGGCGGGGGCAGACCCTACGGCCCCCCAGGTCATCAGTGACTGGAATTCAGGCCCCTGGGCCGGTAGAAGTTGGACAGCCCTGCATTAGATTGTAAGGTCATTAAGAGGACTGTATCCTTTAATCAATGAATCTTTAAATGCTTTATAAATACTAACTAATACATTTTTTGGTTTTGTTGACAGATGTTATAGCCCAGGAAACCATGGTGTATACCAATGTTGACACAGAACAAACTGATGCTACGTAAGTAAATAATAATAATAAAGGATGTTTTACTCTCATACAAAAAACTTTCTCTTGCAAAAAAAATCAGATCTGTTAATATAAAATGTACTTAAGATATACTTATTAGTATCTTGAGTATACTGAGGCAAAATCATAGGAACAGATATACAACCACACAGTTTTGAGCCAGATCTGTCTTCAAATACTGTATAGTACAGATATTGTAACTCTGAGAATAATTGTGCTTAATGTCTTGATAATTTATTGTTTTATTGTTTGAATGTGTTAGGTTGATATGTTGTAAACCGTCCTGAGCCTATTGGAAAGGACGGTATACAAGTTGAAATAATAAAATAAAATAAATAAAAATAAAGATTCATTCCAGATCCACTTCTTCAGAAAACAGAAAAGTGCATTCTTTTCATGAGGAAACCAATGTGTTGTGATGGTCTGAGTGCTGGACTACAACTCTGGAGGCCAGGGTTTGATTCCACACTTGGCCATCAAAACCCGCTGCAGGATCTTTGGCAAGTCACCAAAAAAACCCAGGAGAAGTTCATATTATAGTTGTCATAATCAGAAATGATTTAAAACACACAACAACACCAATCAGAACAATGAGAAGAATTTTCATCAGTTGAGAAGCTATTTGTGCTGAAATCCCATCTTCTACACAACTGTTAAAACTACAAGAAACTTTTCTCTTATTTCATCAGGCAATCCTAGTATAGCTATAGTCTATCAATGGCTTTTCATGCAGTCATAGTATCCCCCACATGTGAACCAATGTTTGATCTTTTAAAAGCCTAGATCTTAATACTAATATCAGTTTCCCTCTGCTTGGATCCTGGTTTTTTTTTTTTTGGTGATGATGAAAATGTAGAGAAAGGTGATGCTTGGTAGAACCATTTACATTCCACTTCTAGTAAGACAGTTAACTACTGAGAAATATGAGGATTGAATGAAAAGTAATGCCTCCACCTTCGTTACTTGGATTTAGATGAGAATATTTTAATAAATCAAATGCAGAAATAATCCTTAGAATGTGGTCTTTAACTACCACTATTCACTTTTCCACATAATCATGAGACAATTTGATACATTTCTGCCAATAATTAACAAGTTTTCTGAAGCCGTCATGAAAGAAGTCGACACTCTGTTTCCACAACCTGCGTCTCAGTTCTCTCAATGTCTTCATCAGAAGCATAATGATGTCCCCACAGATCTTCTTTCATTATCAAGAACAGATGGAAGTCAGACGGTGCTAAATTGTGGGTGCCGTACGGTGGTGAGATCCAGTGTCTGAAGTTCTGCTGCGTTCCCATTGTGCACAGATCTTCAGATAGCCAAGCACAGCAATAATGTGACCCACATGTTTTTGTGAAATGCCAATTATGCTTGAAATTTTGCTCAAAGTGATACGACAATCATCTTGAATCAATCTGTCAACCTTTTGCTTGTGAAACTTGATGGTTGCTGTCACAGGACATCCAACTCATTGTTTGTCACCCAAGTCAGATGTTCCCACTCAACATCTTTAAACTTACTCACCCAACGATGCACAGTACTCACATCAACACAATCATCATAAACAGCTTGCATTCTCTGATGAATCTCCTTTGGGGTGACACCTTCTGCTGTCAAAAATTCAATGACTGCACGTTGCTTAAGTCTGCGCAGGATTCCATATATCACATTTTAACAACACAACCATTCAATGCTAAGGCTTCCTGCCAAAATGAAACTGTAGAGGTGAGTCTACTGAACAAGCCAGTACCTGCCGTATACCAGTACTGCCATCTGTTGAGGAGTTACAAAGGTGGAGGCATTACTTTTCATTCAATTCTACTTGCACCACAGGGCAGCAAAAGATCTTCTGGATCATCCACTGAAAACAGTTGTTGAATGAAAGAAAAGGCAAAACAAATATGCACTGAATTTTAAAAGACAGATTGAAATCAGGCGATAAGTGGGTTGGTTTAATTTGGATAGTCCCAAGTCCATGAAAATATGAAGAGTCAATTTTCCATTAGTATATCTTTGTGTATAGCAAAGGCTCAGGTCTTCCCATCGCATTATTCTTTACCGTTCTCATATTTGCTTCTGCTTCACTCTCAACTCCTACTGACAAGCTGTCCCTCTTTCTCTTACCTTGCCATATCTCTTGTCTGTATACACCATCTTGTCTCATTACTACCACTAATGCTTGCCTGGCTGGCTGTCCTCTATTTGAGGAAGCATCAGTCTAGGATAGTTGGCTCTGAAGATATATATTTATGTAGCTATTGTATGTTCACCTTGCAGGTGAGTATTGTAAGGAGTCATCATGTCAAGAAAGGGAGTTCGGGCAGTAATGATGCAAAGAATGAAGAAAAAGAGACAATGGCAAAGTAACAGGCAGGAGGGAAATCTGGGGTGGTGGGGCACTCCTGCAATTGGAGAGACACAAAATTCTTTATTCCTGGTGCTTTGTCAGTTGAGACAGCTTCCAATGTACCTAGAGGTAGGATGGACCCTTTACTTGAATCTGTGGAAGCTTGATGTGATCTCCATCAAACTCAAATAACCTTTCTGTATTGTGCAGTCAAGCTTTTTCAGCCATCTTTCTTCCATATCTGTGCAGGTTTTAGGTGTCTTAAACTTAAGAATTCACAAATAGAGAAGACTGGAGGCTTTCACTTATGTTAGAGGTGGTGAATCTGTTTTAGTTTAAAATATTCAAGGAACTGATATACTCTGGAGAATGGTTCAGCATTTTGGATAGATGGATTAAATGCCAGACGTAAAATTGCGATGGACTCACAATCCCACTGTCCTCACAGAAACCTCTTTCAATCTGTGACTCATTCCTTCCTAAATTTGGAAAGAACATTCGAAAATTTCCCTTTATTTTTTAAAAAGACAACAACAGGTTTCTAAAAGTTCAGGTAATGCTGATGAAGAGAATCCTAAATGGGTGAACATCTTTACCGTTTGGGAGTGTTGAATGAAAAATTCATGTGGGGTGGGGATTTAATATTTTAAAAATAGCTTCTGGAAAATGAAACATTTCTGTACATAGAAGAAAATAGTTTCTTGCACAGAAATTCTGCTTTTTGTGTACAATAAATCTCTGTTCTTCTTGTAAAATGTTCTTCTTGTGAGATGTCCAGGGGATCAAAATAACTACTGAACCGTGAATAGTCTTTGTAAAATGTATAGTTTTCAATGACTTCATTCCATCAGAGAAACAAAATGTGGATTCACTTATTCTTGCTTGTGAAAACAAAATGTACAAGGATATGCATCCATAGATCCAACCTTTAAGTTCATTAATTTTGAGATATTTTACCTTTGCATGCAAATCTTATTGATGGGTTCTTGATACTCTCTTTAGAAACCACTAAGTCTATTTGGCATGTGTGACGACCTGGGCTTTGGTCCTCTTGGGGCAGAGTGGACTTCTCTATTCTAGATCCCACCACTGCCACCAAAATGTAAAGACTTGGGCTTGGACCACTTGGGTATTGCTGCCACCAACCTAAAGATAATAGCCTTTAGGATTTTGTATAGATCAAAACACACTGCACCAGCCTTGGCTCTTATATTAACAAGGGCTGGGAGAAGTACTGAGGTAAATAAAATCTGCCAAAAAGCTGGAACTGTCACCACAAGTGGAGCTGTTAAATTACTTCTAGATGGAATGAGGCATAAGAAAGGCTTTTCTTTAAAAGTTAACGATGAAAAGGTTTATTGTTGGAACAGGTAACTGTAAAAGGCACAGAAGCGTAAATGGTTGTCAATTAAGGTTCAATAGCGTGTTGGTTTCATTTAACATGTATCTTTAAGCTTTGATACAAGACTAGACCGATGTAATGTCTATTATCACTTGCCAAACTACTCCCTCACTCTAATATTAAAACTATTAGTGAGTTCTTCCACTAACTAAACCTAGTTAGTTGTCCCCAAGTGTGAGCCCATCTCTTATCCGAAGAGATGTAAGTCTGCTGACTGACTTTCTCTCTGCCAGCTTTCCACAGACTTCTCCTGCCAGCTATTCTAAGACACTCCCTGTCTTGCTGACTACTCACAACAAACCTTGATGTTGCTCTGACAAGAGCCAAGTTCCCTCTCTGACTCTGACTAGTTCCAAATCCCTTCTCCCAGAAAAAGTTACACTTTTTCCCTCCTACGTCAGCTGGCCCCTCCCTTTCACTCTGAGCCACTCCCCTGCAGCGTGCTCTCTCTCTCTCTCTCTCTCTCTCTCTCTCTCTCTCTCTCTCTCTCTCTCTCTCTCTCTCTCTGCGGAGAGGCTCCAAGCCACTCCCCCTTTCCTAGATATACTATCTTACCAGGGAGGCCAAACTGCTACCCAGGCCTTGGCCTGCTCAAAATGGGTGAGTCCTTACAGCATGCAAGCAGTTACGTAGCTGCTAGTATGTGTGCTCAGAGACGTTCGTCTTAATTACAGATGAGAGCAAATTTTATTACGTTCACATTTTAATTTAAACTGACAACTGATATTTCCCGAACTAATACACAAATAGAAGCACAATCATTCTTTGATTTTTCTCACTTCTCTGAATGTAGCAAAGCATTCTGTGTCTGAGTGATGTAGACATTTGAGAAAGTTGCATGTATACGTTTATGAAAATAACATACCAAACCGAGGTACATTTAGGAAAAGTGTTTACAAAACTTTTATGGAGAAACATGACTGAAAATGGATTTTCATGCTGATATCAAATTCATACATACATGCATGCATGCATACATATACATACTTGCTACATTTGAACAATTTGTGCTTGGAAAAAAATAGACATTATAGAAAACAGAGCAGACAATTTATTTCATCTCTAACCCTGATGAGTAACAACATTGACTCAGAATGTAAAGAAAGCCAACTGTGGGTTGTTTGTGGTGATGTAAGTAAGACTATTTAAAAAAGAATTGGCTCCTTAGCAGCATGAGACTAGTTAAATACTAAATATAAAATGTGTCTTTGTGAGGAGCAAAAATTCACATCTCGTTCAAAGAAAAATGTTAACTTTAGCATCTGTTTTATGGTTGAATTTATAAAGCATTACAACCCTTGTAGTTTTACGCCTGCATGAATACTGTGGGCTGCTCGGCTTGCCATCTATTGAACTGCCAGTTCGTGTGCTTCTGTAACTACATGATTTGTATTTGACATTTTTTTCTGTGATTCGATGGTGCATGAAATGAGGCTTGTTGTCTGGGATATCTTGCTTGATCTCCCTGATACTCATTGTCTCTTTCGAATGTCAGCATTTTACAGCTTCCATGTTATCAAAAAACCCAATCCTCACCATGAAATTAATGAAAACTGAAATTTGAAATGCCATGTGTCAAAAGAGAAGGGTTGAGTAAAGGAGTAATGATGATCCAGAAGCATCCTGCAAGAAATGTTGGGTGTCATTTCAAAGAAGTGTCTGGAATGGTCATATCAATTGAAAATCCTATCCAGTGCTGGTGTTGCATTTGTATTTATGCTATAGCTTAGCACCAGGATATATGGAAATACAGTCATCAGTGGCCTTTGGGTTCATTTAGGGCAGAACAACGCCCAAACATCACCCAGCTGCCTCTGCACATTTAGAAAAAAAATCACACAAGACAGCATTGGTGAATATCTCCAAGGTCGTACCATCACAGGATGTCATTCACTGCATTTGCATGTAAATAGCCTACTTACAGTGCATACATACATGTTTAGTCTCAGGTGAATCACATCATTTCCAGTTAGATTTTATAGTTTAGTCTTATATGTATATACAGTATGTGTAATCTTGTTTATTGTATTTTAATCATTGTTCTGTGTATTTTAATATATGGATTTCATAGAAATGTGTTTAATATATGAATTTTACACAATGCTTTATAATAATCTGTTTTTAACTCTGTTGTGCCACTTCGAGAAGAGGTGGGTTAGTATTAGTATAGGTTTTAGGCATATCATTGAGTTCAATATGAAATAATTCTCTGTAAGCATATTTAAGATTGCAAGTTTCATGCCATATTTGGAAAGGTTATGGCAACAAGTTGAACAAATATAACAGTACTCTATGCTTATACGGACTGGGCATCTCTTATCCAAAACTGTGAAATATTCCAAAATTGGCCACATGGATGGCTAAGTCAGTGATGCCTTTGCTTTCTGATGGTTCAATCTTTATTTCATGGACAAAATTTATATACACACACACCCCTTTAAGTCATGTGTATGTGGTCTATATGAAATATAAATGAATTTTATGTTTAGATTTCACTTCTAGCTTCATCGTGTATCATTACGTACATATATGCAAATACAAAGATTCCAAAATCCTTAAAATTCAAAACACGTCTAGTCTCAACCATTTTGGACAAGGGTAAGGGATGCTGTAATGCATTGATGCCCATTTATTGATTTATCATGTGCATAATCTTTCCTAGCTCTACCCCGAGGAACATCTTCAAAATCAAGAAATATAATTTAGAAAAGAATAACAAGATGTCAAAAGAAGAAAAAATGTTTAGAGAAAAGTTCATGGTATGTGTTCTTTGGTTGGTAGTCGTCCCCCCAGTGGAGCTGTTAGGAGAGGTTGGCATGGTTACGCATAGCTCAGATGATGATATGTATGATGCATGAAATTATGTTGTGTAATTTATCATAAAGGTAAAAGTAGCCACATTCCAGAAAACTGTTCTTTTTCAATTATATTGTAATTAGATTCAGACAGTAATTCCTATCAGTTGCCAAGGACTAAGATTTGGAGAAATCCATGGATTGCCGAATGCAGCAAAATTGCCTTTTATGGCGCAGAATTAACGACAACATATTCAACCAATGTTCTGTCTTTTTAATGAAGGAATATGTTCTCTTTAAAAAGAAACTATGAATACAACAGTGCAGCATCATAACACACAACACAATTTAACATGCAATAATTACAAGCAATAGTGTTTAGTTGGTCAAGTCAACCTGATGTTAAATGCTTCCCCAGAAAGGAAAAGAATTCAGATACATTTTAATGTGTCTCTTTATGCTAGCTACTCTGCTTGTAAAAGCCATATCTTAAAATGCAGCATATTGTGTACTATTTGTGAGTAGGTTATCAGTAACATTTTCTCCATCTGAAATAAATGATCATACAATTTGCTTCAAAAATATGCATCATTCTTTTGGTTCTCCCTAGGGTTTTGATGTCACCATATGTCAACTTGAAGACACACATAGATGCACATGTAGAATAACCATGAATCCATAAATGAATCAACAAGAAACTCATTATTAAATTTATGTGATATTAGCGTATATTGTTTTCTTTCCAGATCCCTTGCCATTTTCCACCAATTATTTCATATACTTGAATCATGTGTTATCTGCTTTTTAATCTCATATTAACCTACTTTGAAGGAACAGAGTGTAGAATTAAGTGAAACATCACTCTTCTGCATTTGCTGCTTTTTAAAGGCAGGAAACTAATCCTGTCCCCGTCCCGTGCACTACATGAATATTTTCCAGTGACCTTCCACTGGGTCGTTATTTGCAACTGCATCTTTTAAAAGAGATAACAAACATGAGTAAGTTGGTTAAATAATATGTATGTTCTGTACTGCAAGATTTTCTCGAGCAATTCACAGTATGTTCTGAGAGGCTGTGATCCAGAGAACTGCATAGCTCCCATGTTCCCCAAATAATAATCACCACTTTTTAAAAAAGAGATCACTTTAAAAAATCTACTGTATATTCTCAAACCCTTAATGATTATAAATGTCAAAATAAATAATATGTTCAGCCTGTTTTTAAGGATGGGCAGGAGGGAAGCAGGAGACATTGTTGGGAAGAGTGGGGAAAGCATCTTATCCCATTCTTTCATGGCAGAGTCCATCTTTGGAAATGGCCAGCCATCCTTTCTCCATCTGCTTTTTGCCCTCTCCCCTCCCAATTCTGGGAGTCTTCTCTCCCTTGTAGCACACTGGCAAGATGGAGTATCCCAAATGGCCACAGAAAGTGGATGTACATCATAGGATGGCCTCCCTGGGACTCTGTCCTGCCAGCTTGTGATAATGGAGAGAACATGGAAGAAACATCAATGTGATGAGCTTGTAGAAGTGATGCATGCAGTATCAAGAAGTGAAAGACATGCGTTAATCACATAGTAGATGAATTTCCTTACTTATGTATCTTGCATTTTAGGTGTATTGCCTTTTGATTGTTCATAGGGAGGTAAACATGGTTTTAAATTTGTGGGCTCTTTCACAGTACACATAGCACTAAAATGTCATTATAACCTTTGTGGTGACATCTCACAGATTACTGGGATTCACAGAGGTCTCTGGGTGGGAGTTTTAAAGGTTTTTCTGTAAACTGCAAATTCCAGGATTCCATGATACCAGGGAATTTAATATAGAATTATAGTAGTATAGTTGGGAAGTGTGAAATGGCCTGAAAGTCTGGAATTACATTCTAAGGTATGTACTGTCAGGAAATCCCATTGTGGGGGAGAAAACTCTTTTGTCCTAATGTGGGATTGTATTACCTTTGCCATTGAGATTAACCCCCCAATGCACTTAGCCAGAAGGAAGTCCACTATTTCAATGTGACTTGCTCCCAGGAAAGTGTGTATATACTATTGCAGCCATATTGATAGAGGCATCAATAACATCTGTGCAAAACTTACCCTTTCCTTTTATGAAGGTAAGTGTATGCATGTGCGTGCACATGAATGTGAAGGAGCAATAACACAAGCACAAAATGACAAACATAACTAAGCCATTACAGTAGTGCAGAAATAAATAATCGAAGACATATCCAAAATTGCTTTGACACATTTTTCTTTACATTTTCTTTTAATCTGCAAGTATAGAACAAATGAGGATTTATATCCCTATTTACTGATTTCCCCCTTCTTCTAGTATGATAAGGAGATCACAGTAATTAATACAGCTGTTGCACACTGCTCAAATGCTTCAACCAAAGGAAAACGTGACTTGAAGATCACAGCTGGAGAACAACTTGAAGTCATTGATGTTACTGAGGGGAATCAGTTAATATGTCGGAATTCTGAAGGCAAATGTAAGTTTCCTATAAAACTTCTTTTTTTGTCCTACATTCTTATTTTGTGCTACATCCTTGGAGGGAGTTAGACCATTGGTCCATGTAGCCCAATATTTTTTTAAATTATCTGGCACCAGTTCTAGGGACTGAGGTGGGATTCAGTAGTAGCCTTAATTGCAGACTGGATCTCTGTATGTGGTCTTCAGAGATATCATTTTAGGCTTAATATAGATGGATGAATTCCATTATTACAACTCATATTATCAATCACACTGAATGTTGCAGAGAAACAGAAGGTGATAATTTGAATGCATGAATGAAACAGTACAAAATGAATAGTTTGAGCATTGATTCTGGGTCCTTCCATGTCTTTCCAAACTAAGAAACTAGACTCCTGTTACTAAAATCTGATATTCAACTCCAAAAATGGTTCCTTTACATGAGTATACATTTAAATGTGACATTTCTGAATTGAAAAAAAAAGTTTTATTGAAATGCCAGTACTATGGCATATGAACATTAAGAAGAGCCATGCAATTTGTGTATATCTATGTGACTAATACTATGAGCAAAATTCATTTTTGCACAATTTTTTTATTCTAATACTAGATCATTTTCTTTTTTTTATTCCTAGATGGTTACGTACTATTAGAACATTTGAATTTCAGGTAATTTTTAAATGCGATTGAATTCAACACTATCCAATTCTGACAAATGCTATCTTTGTGATTGCATCTTCCCCTATGACCCTGCATGGGCTTTAAGATCTGCTGGGGAGGCGCTTCTCTCACTCCCCCCTCCATCACAAGAACAGTTGGTGGGAACAAGGGAGAGGGCCTTCTCGGTGGTGGCCCTCTGGCTTTGGAACTCTCTCCCCAGGGAGATTAATCGTTCTACCCTGTCCAACTTCCATAATGACCTGAAAACTTGGATGTTTCAATGTGCCTTTGATTAATTGGTTCATATATTGACTAGGCCCCCCTCACCCTAACTTATTGTCTGGCTCTGTAGCACTATATTTCCAGCCCCACCCTTACAGCTGAATTGCACTAACCCTTGCAACGCCCTCCTAGATCTGCACATGCCCACTGTTCTCAGCTACTGGTTGATGGCTATTTATGTTTTTATGTTTTTATGATGTCTGTTGCACTGTTTTATTGTTTCAATTATTGCAATGCAATGTATTTTAATTGTACTACATTTTAGTCCTATTTTTGCTGGGCTTGGTCCCCATGTAAACTGCCCCGAGTCCCTTTAGGGAGATGGTGGCAAGATAAAAGAATAGTTATCATTATTATTATTAAGGGGTTTTGTTTAGGTTTAGTGTAAGGCAATGAGAGGCTTCTTCTTTCTTTGAGATAATCTTAGGATTTTCATTTATGTAAAGAAATGCTTTTTAAAAACCCATTTGCCATCTCTCCACTTAGTGGGATGAAGAATGTGGCTGCTTCCTGAAAAAAATGAAGTTCAAATACACTAGGTTGCTGTAAATTTTCTGGGCTGTATGGCCATGTTCCAGAAGCATTCAGGAGAGAATGCTTCTGGAACATGGTCATAAAGCCCAGAAAACTCACAGCAACTCAGTGATTCCAGCCATGAAAGCCTTTAACAAGTTGAGAGATATAAATTATAGTTTCAACTCACTTTTGTGAGGTTTTACCACTGAGACGGAAGACCTCTTGGATCATGAAGTATATTCCTTCACAGTATATTTCATGTATATGTATACACATATATATTTCCTTCCATAGAATGATTCCTCTAGTAGTAGTTGTCTCAGATGACCGTCATCCTTGTTATATAATTTAAAAAATCCTGATTGCTTCCCTAATATCTTGTGTTAGTTCTTAATTTAGAGGTATACTCCAAGTTAGTTTGAAATGTGAGCTTTATCATAAGAAATCAATATCTAGAATTCATATGGATTCTTGAAGCTAAATTCATGTTTTTGTGTGCTCTCTTTGTGACAGGCCTTAGCTGTGTATATCTGAAGCACCATGAACTTTTCGTAATGAAGCAAGGATGCAAAGACTGAAAATATACACTAGTAGAACTATCTTTGCATAGAGGAGAAAGCAACTAAACAGTTTATGTCAAACTAAACACTAGCCATGACTTCTTCAGTGAGTGGGTTTTAATGGCTACCTATTGCTTGCCGACTGCCACAAGATGAATATGATTGCTTTCAAGAATTATGAGATGGATATACTTTGTTCTTTGAAGTCATGATTGGCTCCATGTTTAAATACATGCTGGAATCCCAAATGCCATACACTGATAGACCTCTGGACACACGGGTATATTACCAAATTTTGCTTTCAGTGGCAGTGTTCAGACACTTAAGAGATCTTCCAGTGATAGTAATTTTCCTCTGGGAATTAATAATCTGAAAAGTCCCTATGCATGTACAGAACTTTCCTTGAGTCTATGGTTCATGGTTAGCATAAACAGTATTCATTTCCTTGATAGGAGTAAAAGAGAGAGAGCAAATGTTAGCACACTTAGAAATGAACTACTTAGCATTTGTATACAATTCTGTATTAGGTCTACACTTTGACACAATAATTTTAAATGTAAATAAAAATGATTGGCATTTACTCATAGACCCTTTTCTGAATAATCTCTTGCTACCTATATTTCTTACATTGAATTGTAACAAGTTTTACACAATTAATTTGAGCACAAAAACTGTAATATGTATCCTGGTTTGCCATTTTACTTGTCTCTTCAGTGGCTATTTTAAAAAGTGAATCATATTCAGCATACACGGATAACAGACTAAATTCACCTCCCTCCTTGTAGCACTCTACATTTTCAAATCTGTTCTCGAGGATTGGGGACATTTTGGAGCAGAGCGAGGTATCCAGTGTCAAAAGAGAATAAAATGCCACTACATCACAGATGTTAACTTGTCCAGTGTTACTCAACAAAATTAGCTTTGGCCAAAAATATGAAAAAGTCCTTGTGATTTTCAGAGCAGGGCTGGTTTCACCTTAGATGGTAAGAATTCAATGTAGTTGGGCACATCATGCTAAAGCAGTTTTGAGTAATAGCACATAAAATGGTAATTTGAGCCAAGGGCAGGAGTCACTGGGGAAAAATGCAATATAGATGATTAAAAAGCAGGCTTATAAAGAGCTCAGAGCCTTGAAAACCAGCTCTTTTCAAGTCTGTAAATATTGTATTCATATTTATATCTGTTCCATGATGTGCTGGAATTTTATCTCAGAAATGCTTGTTGTCCTTTCAGAAGAGCTGAAGCATCAAAAATACAAATGTACTAGTAAAGATACTGAAACTTAAAGAAGGAAAGTTAACCACAATAAATTTGAATGTGTATGAATCTGTTAATTGATAGAATTTATGAGTAAAATTACCTTAAGCCCGGGTCGGATGTGAACACCTGCCATTAGCCCCACCTCACCTGCCCACCTAGCAGATCGAAAGCAGAAATGCAAGTAGATAAAATAGGTAATGCTTTTAGCGGAGCAGTAATAAAAGGTACCCTTAAGGACATCGATCAGAGACAAACTTCTTGGCATTGAAGATGGAGCGACAGCACTCTATCCCCATGGCCGGAGTCGAACGTAGCCTCCAAGATGCCAGAAATAAGATGGGAAAATTGTCTTTACCTCTGTTTGTGTTTTTTGTCTTTGTTAATTGTATAATTAGCATTGAATATTTGCCATATGTGTGTTCTGTAAGTTGCTCTGAGTCCCCTTTGGGGGGAGAAGGGCAGGATATAAATACTGTAAATAAATTATATCAACATGTTTCTCTGTATGGAATAAGGCTGCTAGAGAGATGGATTGTAGGAAGATAATACTGCTACTTGAATACCAAGAATATCTAAATATTTTCTTGAAAATCATTCTAAACAGCTGATATTCTTTACACATGTACAATTATCTGGATTTTCCCTCCATATTTTTATCAGACATTTCAGGATCAGGGACCTGCCAATGTCTCTGAAGTTAGCGTTGGAGAAAAATATATAGACTTAACACAGTTGAATTTACCATTGGTTTTTGTTGGGTCACCTTGTGATTATTAAAATGTTTTTACTTTTAAATGCAATTATCCAAAAGCACATGCTTCTTTTACAAACAAAGCTAGATCCCTATAGTACCTTAATCCATATCTTTAGCTTTTCAATACAAGCAAACTGATATCTTAAGTGTCAAACCTTTAATTTGATCATAAAGAATAGCCCACGGATTTAATATTTTATAAGATAATTCTCTTTATTAAAGTGCAGATGTCAACCATGGATAATCATACTTACACACACTGTGGTACAATAAAATAAAAACGTTTTTCAACACAAGAGAGGTGAATCAAATGCTTTCTGCAGTCAATCAGTCTTTATATTCTGCTTAAATAAAAGCAAAAGGGCAAGGAGTTGTACAGTTTCCAAATGCTGATGTAAGCAAGAGAACGAACACTTATAGATAATACAGATGTTTTCCAATAAACTGAAGTGCAACTTGGAAGCATTTTGAAGAACCTTAAAATTCTCCATATTCGGACATCAGTTACTAATATGGATTGGTCTCAAAGTCTGTGTTAAGCCATTAAGGTCTTTGGCTGAACTGGAAGAATCCACAGCTTCCATACTCTGAACTCAAATAGCCCTTGTAGTCATTTCTAATAGTTTCTGCTTTGCAAAATTCATTCAACCTTTACTTTCAAGAAAGAATCGTAACATGCGAAGAGAATACAGTACAATGGACCAGGAGGCAGGATGCTTTCCTGAGCACATATACTAGCTTGGAGAAGTTAGTTTTAAAAGAATATTTTCCAACATTTCACAGATCATCTCTGGCCAACACAAGGAAGTTTGTCTTATATCTAAATCCAGCCTCAACTGTTTGAAGAAGAATATGTGTTTGTTTGAATAAGAGAACAAGCTCTATTTTTATTTTATCTAAGTGGGGCTACAATATACTGTCTTTTCAAGCTTCTCAGAACCTACATAAATAGTGCTAGTGACCTAAATTACAGTACCTCAAGGACATAGCTTTATAGCCATGTGATTGCAGTTTTATTTCACTCGGTAAAGAAAGAAAACACATGCCATCGTACAAACGCGCATACATTTTAATATAGAAAAAATGAGTTTACCTCCAGCTATGAGGATAAGTATTAGTTTGTTTTTGTTTTGTGTGAGAAATATGGGAAAATCTTCCTTCTTAAAACTTGGGGAAACTATAACTATAAAAAGTCTCCAAAGAATTGAATGATATAAACTTACATTAGATCACTTAAGGCAATTTCAGCAGGACCATCGTAGCTTTTTGTTGTTGAAAAAACAAGAGTTGATGTGATTTTTAGATTGCTTAATCTTGTTAGCAGATGCTAATTAAATATGCATATTGCTGTTTAATGCATAGGAAACTGGTTTGAAAACTGCATTTTACAGGTTGCTTAAAATTTCCATAGCCAGAAAAATTAACATTTTACAACTAAAGGTACACATTTTAATTACCCCAGGTCACTTGCAAACCATGGAGTTTACATCTAGACCTTCCATTTTTCTTGAGACAACAATTTTATACTGGCTATTTTCTTATATTGTCTGATTTATTAGCCAGAAAACATGTGAAAGAAAACTCTAAAAGCATTCACTATTTTCTTTGTACTATGTGTATTATTGTTTCCATCAATGAGCACCTATTGGTGCATATCTAGAAAGTTTCCCCAACCCCTTATTTTTTTCTGCCGTTCACTTAATTGCAAACTCCACTGGGTATAAAGAAAGCGTTGAAGCAGCTGTGCTATACTTTGAAGTAGATGTGAAGTCCTTTAGGTAT
The DNA here is from genome assembly GCA_030556195.1 of Anolis apletophallus. Lineage (NCBI taxonomy): Eukaryota > Metazoa > Chordata > Lepidosauria > Squamata > Anolidae > Anolis > Anolis apletophallus. The sequence goes on along the minus strand of JARBWK010000005.1, from coordinate 93,110,211 downwards.
TCTCTCGATATACTGCAATATTAGTTGGTACATCTTAGCTTTTTATGAACGTATACAACATAAATAATAAATCAACATAAAATAAAAGCCTGACATAGCACATATCTACACTGACCACTGAGGTCAGTGTGGAACCAGTAGAAGAGGAAGTGATGTCACTGTGCCGATCATTACACATGAAGCCCTGGAATTGGTTAGAAGCCTGGATGGTGCTTATACACACCACAGAGACTGGCCTCAAACTGATTCAAGGATCAGCAGTATCCACAGCTTCAAAGCCAATGAGGAAAAGTTTTTATCTCCTCTCTCCCCACCACAATGCACATATATGGATTTTGCTTAGAGCCTTAATGCACATTGCTGAACATGTTTGCAGCATATATCATCTAAACAGTGCACTCAAGCTGCCTTCAAACTGTAGTAAGTGGTCAGTGCAGATGTGCCCATACTCTTGGTAACATGATGTTACAGTGAAGAAAGCAGATGAATAACAAATAATCTCCCTTTTCAGCTGTACCTGAAAAAATACCATATTTCATCTATTCTAAGACATCAATTCTGAGACAGAAAAAAGCTTGTGATTCTAAAATGTACCCTGTTTTCAAGATAATTATATGGGGGGAAGTGTGTCTTAGATTCAATGAAATAATAGTACCACTGCAATTACATGTTTATGTTTAAAACATTATACATGATATTAGCTTTGTACAAAATCAGACTATTCGTACATCTTGCATAGTAATATCTATACTGCCTGGCAACGGTTGTCTAGGGTTTCAAACAGATCTATTTTAACCTGATCAGGAGGTGCCAGGGATTGAGCAAGGGCTCCCCTTATTCATGCAAAGCATTAGCATGGCTTGTTGAAGGCTTTCACGGTCAGGATCACTAGAGTGTTGTGTGGTTTCTGGCCTGTATGGCCATGCTCTAGCAGCATATTCTCATGACGTTTTGCCTGCATCTGTGGCTAGCATCTCCAGAGGATCTGATCAGGAGAAAATGCTGCTAGAACATGGCCGTGCAGCTCAGAAACCTCAGAATATCATATTACTATGGACCTACAACTTTCCACAACTTCATTTCTGCAACTTGTCTACAGAAGTATTTTAATATGTTTTGTCCCAAGTAAATATCACCACTGAAGCAAAATGAGTGCACAGCAAGCACACTTCAAGTATTTTACATAATCTGTGTCTATAATATTAAAAAACAACTCACTATTTTATAAAATTTGTGAAAGTCAAGCATTTGTGACTGATGCAGTGATAGAAGGCAGAATTATAATTCACAAAAGTCTGCTTACTTATTAATCTTACCAAAATATGGGTAATGTGTTGTTAAAATTTACTAATCTAAATACGCAAACTTAGTAATACCTTCCGTTATTCATTGATGAAGAAATTAGTGCAATTTTATAACAGATGCACATGTGACCAGTAGAAAATTGTATTTTTTTTTCTTGGAAGAACAGAGCCTCAATACTGTGAGCTATTAATGTTTAATTATATGATCAATCATAGATGAGCATCAGATTTTAAAACAAGTTTGCTATTGATTCTAATGGTCTCCTAGCCACAGCTGAAGAGTGAAAATTGCCCTTCAACTTCAAGGGTTTTAAAATCAACCCAATCATTTTCCTAGAACAACAAAACTTTACCTTAAAGATACTAATGCTGGATCCCAGGATGAGTTGAATGCATTCTAAAACATGTAGCCAAGGCACAGCCTTTTTAGGGTATAGCATAGGTAACAATTTATCATAGCTATTTTGACTGACATTTAAATGCTTGACAGTGAGACACTAATGTATTCTTGTCCTGATTATTTATTCCACATGATAGGAAGAATCCACAAAAGCAACTGACTGAAAAAATGCTTTGTGTCATTTTATCAAGTGTGATAGACTGTGATGCACACTTTATGCTACGGGATGAACATTACAAATAGCTTATGGCCAGGTACAATTCATACATATAGATGAAGCTACATTGTCTTTCTCCGTAATCTATACATTCTAAAAACTTGTTGATTCAGTAGGCATCTCTGTGATATTTTTCCCCCTCGAGTGCATTTTTAAAAAAAGTAAAGTGCAATATAAGTGCAAAACATTAGAGTCAAGCTTAAAATAAATAAGAGATATATCCCTGTAATCTTCCCCAGTACCCACACATTCAGTTAATAGGGGAGCTATGTACATGTTTAAAAATTTACATTTGTTCCTGTTCATCATACCAGCCCAGCTGAAATATGAAATAACATTTCAAGCAGGAGTGGTACTAATAAGTGTTGGGTGAGATTCTGCATCAAAACTTTTGATGTATAGCTTTATGTGGACAAATGTATTTATGTATTTATTTACCACATTTGTATACCACCTTTCTCAGCTTGGAGGCAACTCAAGGCAGTTCAGTTGACAGTGATTCGATGCCTTAGCAATTATAAAAATACAGTTAAAACAATTATAAATCAATGGCAATTACCTTACACAGCTCAAAAATGTCTTGGTGTTTTTGTTTTTAGACCTATTCTTGGGGCTATTTGGGGTGCTGATTGAGAAAACTGCATTGGATAGATTGCATCAGTCTCCGTTTCTTAGTTTTCTATAGGTGAGAGAGATAGTGACTGGTAGATGGTATATGTTTTGTATCTAAAAAACTAGTTGAAAGGTGAAAACTGGTGCCAGCAAGTCAAACATACCCAGAAAGAGGCCTAACATTTGAGGCACCAAAATGGGTGTTGGCCAGTGTTATATTCAATGAGCCAACAGGGCAGCATGCCAGGTGTCTCCTTATGAAATGGGGCCTCCCATTGTGAAACAAACTGTATTTCACATCAGGTAACATTGCATGATGGGACTAGTTGCACATCAGAAGGGGCTGTGCATTATAACTGATGAATAATGGCCATGTGTGGGGTCTGCGTGTTAAATATTTTTAATTGTGTCACTATGTTTTTGCTCCCCTTCTGAGAGTGCAAAGATTGTGCGATAGCACCATTCAACTTTACACATGCATAAACTGGTTTATAATTATGTAACATTCCAATAAGAGCCTAGCTCAAATCATTTTATGAACTGGCTGCACTTTCCATCTCACCTTTCAAATTATGTAAGGCTTGTTAATAGAATACCATTTGTCTTCTCATGTAGAACATCTATCTGCTCTCTGTAGTCTCTAAAATACTGAGGAATGGTGGAGAATATTTTGACTGTGATTTGGGAAATTCATGTTGATGTCCTCTCTGAACCCTGATATTCAGGAGGGGAAAATAAGGGAAAACATGCTCACTCTTTCAGCCTGAGATGTGAGGCTGAGATCCTTGCATACCACCTTGAATTCACTGAGGATAAGAATTTCATTATAGCTTACAAATACATGAGGGGCATATCGCTGTCACCATTCCCAGTACTCACACATTCAACTCACACAAGGGAGCTTATGCCTACAGAATTTCTTGGGGTCTAGAATCTGAGGATGTAGCTACACTGCAGAATTACAGCAGCTTGACACCCTTTTAAGTGCCATGGCTAAATGCTATAGGATTCTGCATTTTTTTAAATTTTATGCAATATTTAGCCTTCACTGTCAGTGACCTTTGGTAGGCTACCACAACAAATGACACATTTCAGGATTCTATAGTATTGAGCAATGGCAGTTAAAAGTGTGTCAAACTGCTATAATACACCTCAAATCAAGTAGCCACAGGCCAATACCAGCTAAAACAAACCAACATAATACTTTCATTTTAAAAGTTCACAGAAATGGTAGTGTTATTCACATAAAACAAGAATTTTACCACTTTAAAAAGAATGGCAAACTTGTTATCACAAAATGTAAGTTATTCCTGCTTTATCATTGTGCTGGTGAAGGCCACAGTCAATTAAACTTAAAGGAACATGAAAGCCCTAAGGTTTGGAATAGTACTGTCAAATTTATGTTCCAGTTTCCATAAAACAGCACACTGAAGGGTTTCTGTGCTTTAGATTTGCTAGAAAGATTGACTTTGTGTTAGAAAGGTAAATTTGGCTGCTGTGCTTTGGAGAGGAAAATGCCCAGAGCTTCAATCACGAGGAATATTATTTTAATTGAAATGCAACATTCAACAAGCTCCTTATATTTCAAGGGCACTGGTCTGTATCATGCAAGTTAATTCACATGACCTTCCCAAGCGGCCTTTTCAATGCATTGAGGATAACCTAAATGACAATTCTGCCATGTGTGACCTCTTCTGCATTAAAAGATTCCATTCAGTTTGACTACAATGAACACAAACCTCTATGGTTTGTGGTATAACAAATTTTCCTTGCCCAACAATATAAAAATACATGGCACTCTAATTGAACAGTTATTATGTTTACCACCCTGAACTGAGGCTTGGGCTTGGTGTTAATGCTGTTTGGGAATTGAACACATCACAAGAGGACAACTGATGGCGCAACACAGCTTTTACAAATTGATGGCAATGCAAAATTCTGGATTGGTTATCCAACTATTGCACAATGCCCACTGCATTGTGGGGTGAAGGGGACATTCCCAACACAAAACTGGCATTAGTCCAATTCCCATCAGGACTCTGTTTTGGTGGTATAAAATATTATTGAATATTTGGGAAGAAGGAAAGCAGAACACATGATAACGTAACAGAAAGAAAAATAAGAACAAAAGTAACAGAGGGTGAAGTTAAAGAAAAGCAATGCAATGCATATTTTATTATTGGTGGATGCTGAAAGATTCCCAATAACAAGATGCATGGAGAAAAGGAGGCAATAAGCAACAGAACAATGGGAAAAGGATTGAAATAATTTAGTGAGAAAAGTGAAGATAAGAGTCACAAACACGCAGTAATGTAGCTCCTGATACCAAAATCCAACCCAAATGAACAGTAAACCCACTAAGGATTTAAGTCACCCTTTTAAAGACAGCTGAATGCATTCAAAAGTCAAAGCAACAACATGTTGCTCCTATTTGCAAATGAAGTCAGCCTGGCCTTTATGGCAGTCACAAATATCCACCCCAATCTTATGTTCCAGTCTGACTATAAAGTCTAGCCAACTGATTTTCAACCGGGCAGTCAAAAAACCATAAATAGAAGAATATTAACATATTCACTTTTCCTTAATGGACAAAGAAGAAACAGGATACAATCTTATGTCTGTTCACATAAAAGTGACTAAATCCAATGGCATTTGCTTCCCCAAAGACATATTCTAGATTGTTCTACAAATGGATACATGACATTCTGTGTGTCTTACAAAAAGGTACAACAACCATCGTTGTTCTTCTCTTCTCACCCCGAAGTCTTGCTGTAGAAGCGTGTTTGTTAAGTAAGTGAATTAGAAGGCAGAGATGATTTTTTAAAAAATAAGATAGGATAAAGTGGTTGTGGGGAGTTATGGGGAGAGAGAATTAGGGGATTATTTCTGTATTGTATAGATTATTCCAGGGTCTGTGCTTTTTATTTTTAACTGTACTGGGTTGGATCAAGTTGCATTTTTGTAAAATTTAATAACATTGAATTCAAAAAAAGAGTCCTGGATCAGAAACAGCCACATTGGGAAAGAAAGCAATAGCAGATGAAAAAATGAACTCAATTTTGAAGTGAGGCAGCACGTCAGTCTTAAATAACAGGATGCTATTGCCCAATTCTTCCCCTTTATTCTTTTAAACCTCATTTTTTCAGTCATCTCTCTGAACAGCCTTATCATTTTTATCAATCATTAGCTCCGTCAGTGTGGCTGAGACCTGGTATGCCCACTGGCATAGCGTAAATCTCATTGTTTTATGTCTTGGGAAGTTGCTCCTTTGCTCCTGGGGTACTTTTGTTTTTTTGGCTACTGATTGGCTGTGACTGTTACCTTTGCATTAAACTGGCTCCTTCCATCCCCAAACTAAGACTGCTCTTTCTTTCTTTCTTTCTTTCTTTCTTTCTTTCTTTCTTTCTTTCTTTCTTTCTTTCTTTCTTTCTTTCTTGGGTTCATAAAAATACCTGGAACAATCCAACAATCATGCCTACACTTCTCCTTATTTGTCTAGCAAGACGTGTTGGACAGTGGGTTTCTCAGATCTCCTCATGGCAGTCAGGAGTCATGGGGATGGAGCACTGACAACCACCCACTCCTCACACAATTGTTGCATTGCTGGAGCAAGGAACAGTATAACGAAGGCCCCTTCTACTCTGTAATTATATCCCAAGATCTGATCTCAGGTTATCGGATTATTCCTGATTATATGGCAGTGGAGATTATTATAATCCAGTTCAAAGCAGATAACCTGGGATCAGATCATGGGATATAACGACAGTGTAGAAGGGGCCTAAGTAGAGCTTGAGTATCCCTTGTCTGAAATGCTTGCAACCAAACGTGTTTTGAATTTTGAATTTTGGGGGGAGATGAATTTGTAATTATTTGAATTTGTATAGAGACACCTAATGAAATGTCTTAAAATCTAAGCACAGAATTCATTCATGTTTCATATGCACCTCATACACACAGGCTGAAAGTAATGTTACATACAATATGTCAAATAATATTGTGCATGAAACTAAATCTGTGTGCACTGTAACATAAGCAAGTACGTGTTGCACTATTCCAGCGACCCATGTAGATTTAGAATCTGCAGTATTTCAATTTTTAAATTTCTGAAAGGATACTCAGCCTATATTGGATGTTTCTTTTCACAACAGCCCCTCAAAGTACATGTACCTGTGTGACAAAGATCTATATTATTTGCAGGATCTTGGCTATTAATGGGTTTTCTTTGTCAACAAGAGTGTTAATAAGGGACTTGTCTCCTGAAATAAAATATAATTTTCTCCCCTCTCCTGCATTTATGCAAGTCTACATTGGTGTTTGTAATAATCTTGATCTGTTCTATAACTCTATTGGGATTAATATTTACTCCTTATTTAAATAAATAAGACTTGCACTTTGATACATCTGGTGCAAAGCTTGGTCTGCAATGATTGATGGAGGACTAGTAATGTAATTAAGAACAGATTGCTTATGGGACATAGTAGGCAGTCTGAACCTAATAATCCCAGGACAATGACAAAGCATTGAGCACAAATTGGTTATGAAAGATTGCAGTGGAAAGAATTTCTTTGGTAGGAAAAGAAACTCCCTAATGCAAAACTTTAATTAAAACTGTGAATGTGCTGTCGAGGGGATAGTTTGGAGAAAGCTGGTGACCTTGTCCTACCACCACCTCCCATAAAAGTTTGTTGGCATTTTAAAGATTTGCTGATTTATACAGGCTTCCAGCTGGGAGAGTGCTGCCTATCCAAATCATAAGAACTGAGGGACCATCCATTCACTGTTTGACACTTTTTGGCAGACAAAGAGGGAGGAGTGTAGGAGTGGAATTTAATCCATTCATTCTAGGCACTTGTTGTGAACTGTTAGAAATTATAAAGACAACAGGCAGGACTCCTATTGGGAAGCCTATAAGCTTCTGTGTATGCTAAATCAGCATTGTTTCTGCACATACTTTGTTCCACCTAGTGGCTCATACACTTCATTCTGGTTTATCTCCTAGTATCTACAACCCTCACTATGATAAGACATAGTCTGCCAGTAATCAAAGTTCTGTTACATCACTAAGCAAAGGCTTGTTCATGTTTTGAAACCATAGATGTTTAAGCACCATTGCTCACACATTGTTCATAAAAATGGCTATTTACTCTAATTCCATCACAACACAGAATCATAAGATTTGGAAGAGTCTACAAGCATTATTCACTCCAACCCACTGCCATGAAGGAATGCTAACTGAAGATGCCAATGAACTACATATATACCAGTAGTTTGTATTATGGCTAAAGTAGATGGAAACCACAATTACCTTCAGTGGATCCACAGTTGAGAACCTTCGATGCAGTCATTGCTACCAAAGATAACCATCACCAGTTCTTGTATTCTGCTCTTCTTGGTCTTAAGAAACAGTTTACCTGTGGTACCACCTAATTACAGAACTGTTTGGAATGAAGGGATGCATTTTTACAATGCAACCATTCATTCCCAAGAATCCAGAATTTGTGTTGACTCATTGAGCATTCAGAAAGCACTCACCAACAATTTCTCCATTGGAGATGTTTGGAAGTAAGTCTATAAATATTTGCACTCCAAGGTCTCACATGTTAAAAATTGCACTTCTCATTGAGTACACTCTATAGGTGATTTTGCCTCTTACAATGTGTGGAATAGCAGCAAAGGTGAAAAAAAAATTCCAAGTATATAATGTGCAAATCAACTCTACCAAGTCTGTATTATCTTTGTCTTCTGATATCAGTTTTCTGACTCCTTCAAAAGGAACAATCAAGTCTTCAGGAACAGTATTGCAGATATGTTCACAACAGCAAGGTCACTACAAATTCTACATCTGCAGACATTTTTTCAGATTTTAGCAACTGTTGCATTTTAGAAGGGTATAACATCTTAGTGGCAACCAATAGAAACTGGCAGCTGTTGGGAAGGGTCCATTGTGCTCTTGGCAGCTGTCTTCCATTGCTTCCACAGTTACTATATTCTCATGACCTAACTCAACTATTCCAAATTCCTTGCAAAAGTAAAACAAATTCTGTCTTTGGAATCACTTCAACTGAGCATGTGTACCTATTTCCCTTAATACACAAAACTGTGTGTCTACAAAAAGGGAACTTTCTACTTTCAGATTGAGACTTTCATTGCCACAAGTGCCCAATGTATCCTTTCTGTGCAGATTTCAAAATGGCTGTGCCTGACCAAGAAAAATCAAGCTTCCAACAGATACCTGTCAGCGTGCAAGAGCCATGATGAGACTGGCACACATTTCAAAGAAATCCATGGTGTGACTGCCAAGACGTGGTGTAACAGAGGGCATGCTACCTGTAAGGGAACCGGAGAGAGACCCCGAAAGGGGTTGGTAATCTGCAGTAGCAGAATCAAAACTCAGTCTTGGTCTGTGTAATCGAGCTGCAGAGCATGAGCGCTGAGGAGTGGAAGAGCCTGATCTTTGTTCCATGACATCATCTTAAAAGCAAAAACAGAAAGTTAGTTTATCATATCTGTTCTAGATGGTATGAAGCTTCAAGTTCCTTTCTCCCTCTCATGATCTGACTCATATGCTTGTGAGTTTTGCCTCTAAAAAAATCAACTGAAGATAAAGACTGGGAAAGTTTATACTTTTAAAGGCTTTTCCACAAATTATTTTTTTTAAATGAAACTTGGAAAGTAGTAGTAACAACAACAATAATTTTATAAAGCCCTACACAGCTCGGGTCCAGCCTATCTCCATTATTGCATCTCCCCCTATGAACTGGCGTGGGCTCTAAGATCTGCCGGGGAGGCTCTCTACTTGGTGCCGCCTCCTTCTCAAGTGTGATTGGTGGGAATGAGGGAGAGGAACTTCTCAATGGTGTTCCCCCAGCTCTGAAACACCCTCCCCAAGGAACTTAGGGAAGCCCCTAATTTCCCTGGGGAACTTACTTGGCTATGTATTGTCAAAGGCTTTCATGGCTGGAATCACTGGGTTGTTGTAGGTTTTTTGGACTGTATGGCCATGTTCTAGAAGCAGTCTCTCTTGATGTTTCGCCTGCATTTGTGGCGGGCATCCTCAGAGGTTGTGAGGTCCTCACAACCTCTGAAGATGCGCACCACAGATGTTTTTGATGTGTTTTTACTGTTTGAAACTGTTGCTATTTATATTTATATTTGTATTATATTCAGGCTTCGAATTGTGGCCAGTTTGTAAGCTGCCCTGATTCCCTCTTCGGGGATTGAGAAGGGCGGGATAGAAATATTGGAAATAAATAAATATTGGAAATAAATACAGCCTGAAAAACCTACAACAACCCAGTAAAATTTGGCTCTTTCAACAGTCCTCAGATAACATTTAAGATAGCAGCCAGACTACTACCTTTATCCAAAGAAGGCTAGATTGATTGCATGGATCGTTTAATCAATGTCTATTGCCATATTTTATTGACTCTATTGCTCTTGCTAATTTTATACAGTATGTCTGTTTATAAATGTGTTATTGGTTTTATGCTGATACACTGTATTTTATATGTTGTGTGGTACCATTGTCTGCTCTTTGTAAGCCTCCCTGAATCCCTACAGGAGATGGTGGTGGGGTATAAATGAAAGATGAAAATTATTATTATCATTATTACTTATCTGCCTCTCCTGGCTTGAGGCAGGATACAACATTGCTAAAAACACACATTCCATCTAAAACATTCTACAAAATACACATATTAAAATATATTTCTACAAAATACATATTAAAATACACAAAACAAAGATTAAACATAAGACACAAGTTTATAATTCATGATTAAAACTGGGTAGGTTTGCAGGAAGAGATGGGTCTTTAGATGGTTTTTAAAATTCAACAACTCATTTAGCTGCAATGGATGGAGTGAAGAAGTAAGATTTCATTCCAAGGACCAAAAAGCATGACTGACAACATGCAAACTCCAAAAATACTATCAGGTAAATGAAGAAGAAATTTCTCTTGCACCCCACACTTCTTTAACCTGATTATTTCCATCTTTGTTAGACTATAGCCCCCATCATCATCAGATAGCATGACTGCAAATAATGAGAACTGCAACAAATGGGAACTGCAGTCCAAAACAACTAGTAGGAAGTTAGAAAAATCATTTGAAAATATTGCAATGAGTGTTAGAGTATTGGAGTTCAAGAAACAACTGTCCAGGCAAAAAGGTATCATAAAGTAATGTAAAAGTTTTAAATGTGTGAAAAGAGATCATATTTCAAATCAATCTTTATTTTTAAGGTTTTATGCAATGATAGCTCCTTCTTACCATCAATGCTTTTAAAGTCCAGCAGATAGCTGCGATTGTCAACCTGATACAGCTGCAAACTCATTTTTACAAAATTTCCCGTCACTGGATTCTTTCTACGAACTCTAAGATGATAAGCATTCACCACCTACAACATATAATTATTGCACCAGAGAGATAATGACTTTTTATTATAATTTAATTTCAAGAAAACAAGTTTATCTTTATTAAAAACAAGAATGAAATCCTATACCTGTGTATTCAAAAGAAACTTTATTGACACCACAGTCCTATGCACACCTATCTGGCAATAAGTCCCAGTGAACCCCTTGAGGCTTACCTCTAATTAAATGTATTCAGGATTGCATCTCGGCTGTCTTAAATGTCAATCTCTTGGCTTAATAAAACAATGAGTATGAATTGTGAAAATAAATCATGAATACAAAATAAATTTATTCTCTGTCAAGAGAATGTGCCTTTGAGCATTTGTTTAAATTAAAAGATTATCACATTTCAAAGCACATCATAAGCACATACCTTCCTAGATGTGCTCTTTATACAATTATTTTAAAGCCTGTGTTCTTATTTCTTGCTCATCTACATTCACTTTGCTTTCACTGTGCTAATACAATTTAGGAGATTAGAAACAAAAAGTGATTCTCAACCTGTGGGTCCTCAGGTGTTTTGGCCTTCAACTCCCAAAATCCTAACAGCTGGTAAACTGGCCAGGATTTCTGGGGGTTGTAGGCCAAAACATCTTGGGACCCACAGGTTGAGAACCACTGTCCTAGGCCATTCAGATAGCATTCTGGTACAGTTCCGTGATGAAATATCAATTACACATAATTAAATTCCTTCCCAGATATATATGTTCAGAACTCCATTTTTTATATATATATAATTTTTTATTGTTTTTTTTGACATACAGAATAAGAAACAACATCCATACAACAACCATAACAAACAAGTGCACTGTGAAAGTGCCCCTTCCACCCTCACAAGCATCCACACCCCTCCACCCCTTCTGAGGGTTCCATCACTATTCTTCTTTTCCTTCAAGCCTTTGGACAGTTTACATTACAAATTAAACAGTAGATCCAACTTATTACTCGTGTCTTGATCTCGGGTTCTCCAAACAATATATTGTCTTACCCGGTCCCATCGCCCCAACAGTTCCTGCAATTTATTCTCATCCAACTCATTAACCCTGATCTCCATAATTTCAAATTGAATGTGTTATACCAGGTATCGCAGCCAGTTCTTGATTCAGAACTCCAGACTTAATCCTTATGGGTCATTTTGGTGCAAAGAGAACACAGTTCGGGCACCCCCTATTCCAGAAGTTAAATTTTGAAATACTCCAAAATAGTCTATATGGGCAGCTCAGATAATTACATCTTTGATTTCATACTCAAAATTATTTAAAATAATATTTAGAATTACTTTCAGACTGTGTATAACATGCATATAGCACGGGGATCTCGAGCAGAAGGAGGGCAAATGACCTGCTCCCGACCCCCCACAACCAGTACCGGGGAAGATCCTGCCGTCAACCAATGTATAAGCTGACCTCATGTATAAGTTGAGGACAGCTTCTGGGATCAAAAATATGGATTTTGAAATAGCCTGTGGATAAGTGGAAGGTCATTCCATGGAAAGGGGAAAGTGCCAGCACCTTTTCATGGGGTCAGCTGCCTGGCCACCCCTGAAATTTCCCCACTCTGACATTCAAAAAGTCAAAAATAATGCCATGGTGGAGAGATTAGAAGGGATTGGTGCATCTTTTACATTCTCCTGCAGTGGACTAATCTCTTCTTTTTCACCACTCTATTCAGATTGTTCATTTTTATAAGAGTTAAGGTATAGTACTCACATTGATTCATGGACAAGTCGACCCAGGTTTTTGAGTTAAGTTTTTGACTAAAATTTCTAGATTTATACATGGGTATATAGGATAAATGAATTTTGTGTTTAGATTTTGGGACCATCTTCAAGATTCTATTATTCTATATCTCATTATGTATATATAAGCAATACAGGTATTCCAAAGTCGGGGGGGGGGGAAATCCAAGATCCAAAATGCTTCTGGCCCTATGTATTTCACATAAGGGATATTCAACCTGTATTATGACATTTTATATTCCCTTTATGGGTTCAGATAAAAATCAGCTAAAATATACAAATATGTAAACCAAACAACAAATACAAATAGCAAAATCCAAATAATCAATCACAAAGTAATTAAATCCACATGGAAAAAACCACAATAAAATGAGCAGAAAAATGTAATATTTTAAAATTAAAGTTTGAACGTATTTTAGTACATATACAATCCGGCTTGCAGTGAACATATCTATTAAAGGTAGATATTTTGAACGAATTTTGGTCCATATAGAGTAAGGTTAGAGTTCTACTGTGTTAAATGAAACTCATATCCAAATAGATATGCAAAAAATTGCAGCTTGAGCTTATTTTACAAACCGAGTAATACTGTGTAATGTAGGAATTACTAATTAGTAAACAGAAGACTCAGCTGGAAAATATCCCACTTTTTAAAACAGATTTAAGGTGACAACATGGCAAGGTCTTCTCTGGCCATGTGGCTCCTTGAAACTATACACAAATAATAGGCAAACATCTTTTCTTAAGAGCTTTTAGGAAGATTAGTTACCAAGAAGGGAATTAACTACTAAAATTAGAAATCTGAAGAGTTCCCTGTATCCTTACAGCGGTGCCAGGCAGAATTATCTCTCCATCCTCAAGTTCAGTCAGCTTAAGGAAGAAAATATGTTATCATAAACCAATTATTAAAAATAGAAAGCATTTAAATACAGTTACAGTACAATCTTATGTCTGTCTGCTCAGAAGTAAAACCTACTGAATTGAGTGCGATAAGAGCACTCTAATGTTTTAATATTCACAAAGAAGATGATGTAAATAAATTAAATATATGTGCAGTTAGATATTGCTGATACTATCCTGACACTCAACAGGCTGCTTATTTAGTTACGCTGAAAGCCTAGACAACTTTGGAACCAGAGCACAGAAAAGTAAAAAGAGGAACATTTCCAAACTCTGTTGGGATCAGGGTATCTGAAGACCTCGGTCCTTTACCAAAGACCCTGCTCTGAGTGTCCCCACAGAGTCAGAAATTAGGGGAATAGTAACAATAAAAACAGAGGGCATCCTCACCAGGGGATACCTCAATCCCCTCCATAGGATGGACCTCCTCCTGTTTCTTTTTCTGCATTTTCAGCTCTAGCAAAATTCCATTAACTATTATGTGCTTCCTGAACATCTATAGTGGGATAAAATGCTGCTGGTGGTGGTTTCACCCCCTGGTTAAGTCCAATGATATTTATTGTAGACTTGTATTGTTCAGCGATGTGGGCATGCAAAATTAGTCCCATGAGCCACAAATGCCCCCAAGATTTATTTGCAAAAAATAAGCCAAAAATTCTCTTTTCCCATAATAGGAGGCCTCTAAGAGAAACAGTTTTAGGTTACTCAAGCTTGAACAGCTCATTTCCATAAAAATATTCAAATTGGCATTTACTACACAGGCACTTCTGATTATGTTTCATTACTATTTCCCCTCTTTTTGTTATAGATTAATGTGAACTATGATGAATCCTAGAAAGGAAAGGCTAGCCTCCAGTCCATCCTAGCCCTTTTGTCATTGATCACAATCATGCCAATCTCCAGCATCAGAAGTAAGATGTCATGAGTACCAGCAAAGCTACTATCATGGTCCTTTACTATTTGGGAGCTTTCCATAGTCATTTGGTTCAATTCTATGGGAAAGAATACTGTATCAGATGAGTAAAGAGTGGGAATTATGTGACCCTTCAAAAACCTGCTAGACTGCAACTCTCAGGGTTCCTTATTCTCAGCCTTCCCAAGTCCCTAGAGGGGAGATGGGACAGGATATAAATAAAGTTCATACTATTATGATGCTAGGTCTTCTGGAACATTTTGTCCAACAATATCCGAAGAACTGCCTGATTCCAGCTCCCAATAAATATTCTTTGTTTTCTTTATGTATAAATAATATAACACTTTCATTTACATATTTATATTAATATTATAAATTATTTAAACAAACCCATTTAATTGTATGTATGCATGTATATAACTGCAAAATATTAATAAGACAAACAAATTGATATTTCTCACCTTCCATTCAAACTCCAGTTGTTTCATAGCACGGTAGACTTCAGCCATGATATCATAAGGCTTGCTTTGACTCCGTATCCCTAAATGCCACTTGGCCTTTTTCACAGTCAATGGTTTTGGCTTAGTGGTATTCAGTGCATCCAGAGAACACTTTGCTTTGGGACTGTCTGCTACCAATGGAGGCATCCGCTCTGGGTGAGGTTTTACTCCTGGAGGGATGGGCATAGAGTCATCCATAAAAGAGCCAGAAGGAGGGCTAGAAGCGAGGTAGAATTCACTGGCTTGGTTCATGATTCTCCGATTGTCAATAATAAGGTGATAAGCAACTGCAAGTTGATCTTGAGGATCTCCACTGTATAGGCTTGCCATCACCTCAGATTCAGTGCATTCAAATTTCTCACAAACTTCCCGCACAGCATCATCATCAATGACATTGGCATCATAGGAAGGGTCTTCAGGAAACAAGTAATTGGGCAGATCCTGTTTGAACCACTCATGTTCTCTAGAAAAGGAAGTGTCATCTGACAATTAAAAATCCTATTTAACACTATCTTAATCTGAATTATTGTGAAAGATAAAAAATGTATAATAATCACAGGTAACTTATATTTGCTTAACAACTTTAAATTTCAAAGAGCTAAGACTTGAATTACTTCCTTAGTATTGTGACCAATAGTTTTGGGAAATGATACTGAAAGCAGAGGACAAGATTTTGCAGTATTAAAGTAAAATAATCATTAACAGGGAGAACTAAACTTGACAGGCACAGAGTTTGTTAATTGTACAAAACTCCCTTCTGCAAATATTTTGTAAAGAATTACTTTGTTCCAACCATATCATGTGGCCATAATGGGTGATATTATTTAATAACCTGAGCTCAGGGCTATGCAAAATTCTTGATACATATTTCTTTAAGAACATTGGCCATTCTTGTTTTAAAGAGGTCTCCTCCTCTACTCTGGGTGGGGCTTTACTCTTGTGAGAATGTCCATAGTGTCATCTATAGGAAAACAAATGAGAATACTGCAAACACTCCTGCAATTTCACCAAATGCTATTTCCATAAATGAATTTGTATGCAATAATGTTCTATCTTTGTCTATCCCAGCCTACCTATGAATTCTAAGATTGTCTTAGCATGCACAGCTATGCAATAATACAATGCTTCAATTACAGAATATTACTTCTGTACTCAGTTGATTTATTTTTGATATCAAGAATGACTTTGTTTTCTCTACCACAGAAACTTGTTTTAAGGTAGCATTTTTTAAAAATGGCACCGAAATTACCGCATATCCTTTATGGTTGCTCTTTTGAGTGGGTCAACCTGCAACATGTGCATCAGTAGAGTGGCGACTGAGCGGTTGAGGTATTCAGGAATGTAGAAGACACCTCCACGGATTTTTTTAAAGAGGGTTGGGACATGGTCGTCATCAAAAGGAAGAGTCCCACAGAGAAGAGCATAGAGAATAACGCCACAGCTCCAAATATCAACCTCTGGACCAGCATACAACCTAGACAAAAAGAAGATTACGTGAATCAGTTCCTTAATACAATACCTGTAAAGTAGGGAGAGGAAGAGAGGGGCGATACTTGAGCAGTAACTTCCACTTGGAATGACAGAGGTAGAATATCGTATCATGGTAACATCCTTCCTGCTAATTTGGTAGATCTGGTTTCTCAACCTAGAACTATCCAAATTTGACCTCTGTGATCCCTCTGCTATTTATTATCCAAATCTCTTTAAGGAATTGTTTGGCATTTCCTTTAAGAAGCTGTTCCTTAGATATGTGCTTTTCTTTTGGACATACCTTAGTGCAAGAAATATAAAGTTCTTATACCTTGACTCATTTTTGTGCTACTGTGTTTTGCTTAAAAATAAATTATATACAGTAAGCTACAAAACAGGATGCTGTCATATGAAGGTGAATTAAAGCACCACAAACTAATCAGTTATTAGTTGTACCATTTTCAATGTTAGTCACTTTGAGTCTTCTTTGTGAGAGAAGAAGCAGGATACAAATACAGACAGATAGATCTATATCTATGACAAAGCTTGTACCCATTGGCTTTATATTCTACCTTCCAGAGATGACTTCCGGTGCTGCATAGTTGGGTGAGCCACAGCTGGTACGGAGGAATTCACCATCAGACATCATGTTGGACAACCCTAAAAAAGAAGACTTTCACATATAGACCCACCCAGATGAAACAAAAATGTATGGTTAGGCAATTTGGCATAATGCTAAAAGGAAAATTTAGGCAAGGAGGAATACCAGGAAGAGCAGAAAAGAAACATTCATTTATCTGTCTGTCTGTCTGTCTGTCTGCCTACCTATCTGTCATGACTGTATGTATGTGTGGGGGGTGGGGGCAGGGAGTTGATGTGTGTTTGTGGCCGATTTCCTATTGGCTCCCACTTCCAGAAATGACTGTGACCCCTACTGGACCAAATTCTGCACACAGAATTCCCATGACCAACAGAATATACTGGAGGGGTGAAGGGGAACAGACTTGCCATGGTGGGAGTGCAGTTCACTCTGCATCCAGAGACCACTGTGACTCCCAGCACTGATGAATCTCAACCAAACTTGGCACACATATCCAACATGACCAACTTTAAGTACTGGTGAGGTTTGAGGGGGATTAACCTGGCATGATGTGAGTTGTAGTCCACTCACATCATTATACATTTTCTTAATGGGACCATTCAGTTCATATGATAATATTTCCCACATACTAAAAAATTTAAACAAGTTAATAGTACACCACAGAATATTAGAATACAGGGAATTGGTCCCTGAAATGTAACTTTTTATGTACAGTAGTTTTGGAGAATGCAAACTTTTGGAAGAATATTCATTCATATAGTGCCTCACATACAGATCTGCTACTTTGATGAGAGGAATAAGGCAGCTTACAAGTTTTTACAGCTGCACAGAAATTGCTAATGATGATGAAAACTGACTCTGAATTCTTTGAAGGATGCTAGTCCTGCAGCCTGTGCTGGTGGCTTACAGCCAGTTACATTTCTGGAATGCTATTGGGGTCACATACCAAAATCAGCTATCTTGGCATTCATGTGTGCATCCAGCAGCACATTCTCTGGTTTCAGATCTCTGTGAACCACCATGTGCCGATGACAGTAATCTACAGCTGACAGAATTTGCTGGAAAAGACGCCTGGCTTCAGTCTCTTCCACCTACAAAGCAAAGGAAGGAAAACAATAAGATTATCCCCCCAAAAACTAAAATACTTAGCAAGACAAAATGTGTCTCCTTAATGAGCCACAAGAGAGAGAATTATAGTAAACACTACTAAACAAACACAAAAATACCACCCTTAGGAGATATTTCATTGCAGTATTCTCTTATGAGTAAGAATGTTAAACAATGAAATGCTGCTAAAAGCTTTAAAACTGCAGTTTTAACAAAAGCAAAATTTCGACTAATTGCTTTGAAAAATTTCTCTGCTACAGATTGCAGTTCTCAAGAGTTCTTTGGCAAAGAACTTCACCAAAACAAGTCCCCTCATTCTACTCCTTCTGTAGTTGTTGGGAAGGATTGTGTTTCATCAACTTAAACTTTTGGAGACGAGGGCCAATATACGATTTGGCATGTCTGGACATCATGCAAGGTCCTCATCTTGCTATGGGATTCACTGATAAGTCTCCTGGCATTGCTGCTTCATTTTTGTTGTTTTGTTTTGTTTCCTGCTTATTGTTGAGGTCTTTGTTTTTTCACTCCCCAGTCGAGGAGGGAGCAGGAGGAAGGATGAAGGCAAAGATGAGGATGGGCACCTGCTGCCATCTGATACCTTGACAGTCCAGTCCCTGGTAAATTAGTAGTTAACCGTAATGGCAGTGAGAAGGATGAGACAACCAAGAGGATCTTATCATCATCACCAAATTAAAATCTGAACCATAGTTTAATGTTGGACATACATAAAATCTCACTACAGGTTGTGTTAACACAGATGGTAGATGGATTAAACCAGTTTAGACTTCAGTTGAATGTTTTGCATTCAAAACTCAAATGAAACTCCTTAGAAGAAAAATCAAATAGCAAAAACCCCCAATTAACCTATTTCCTGATTTGCTACACATTTTATATTTTAAAAGAGGGATTTTCCCCTCTAGAAGGATATTTCTTAAAAGGTAGCCCAACGTGCAAAGGCTTGATCTATTCATAGAAAATTATTTTTAACTGCGTTCAGGTCATTGATGAGCCACACCAACTACACACTGTGATACAATAGTTAAAATCATTGTTCATGCTTTATATTTTAGATCTTTAATAAGAAACAATATCATTTAGTATATATAATACTAATTCTTTGAATGACTTACAATAGTGAACCATGCTAGGAAAATATAAGACTACTGGATACAATTATTGTAAATCTGCATTTTCGAAGTTCATTCAGTGATATGACAGCTCCATAATATGTACCACACAGCATTTCAATACTACTATTGCCTTTCTAAATGTTTGGAGGTGGGGGAAACAAATAGATTCCCTAACATTTGAATTATAGCAATGGATGTTCATTCTGATTATTTTATATTGCAGACAATTTAGCTTCTAAATCTAAACAGCCACAAGGAGTGCTATTTTAGATAAAGGGGAAAATATGAGCAAGATCAATACTGTATAACCATCCATCGACTATGTTGACTAGCTGACAAAACTGTGAAGGTGAGGATTTCACTTGCTTCTTAGCCTGAACTCTTCCCTACATTCTAGGCAATATTGTGGCTAACTGCCTTTGCACGAGAATTGTAGCACTAAAATGATAAGTATCAGCAATCTATGCTCAGCAAATGAATGATCAGGAATGTCTGAAATGGCCATTACACCAGTTCTGCAACATAACGCCATAATAGTAAGCACACATACCTAATCATATTTAGGACTGGGCTACTCTCTCTCACCAAATTCCCTTTGCTGAAGCACTTTGACTGAATTCAGTGGCAACTGTCCAAATTACAGTAAATTGTCTAAGTACTGATGTATTTAAATTACAAAGACAAGGCGGGCATTGCTACTGGTTATCACCTACACTTGTAACATATTTTAGAAATAATGATATGTAATTTGAGCCAAGGGAACTCTGCAGAACATTTCAGTGGTAAGACTAGGGTATAACTGCAAAGAAAAAAAATATCATGGTGGTATTATGCTAGTCGCAAGCTATTCCAGATGGGATTGTGATGATGCCAAGTCTATTTTTGGCTTTAATAACCTTAAAAGAGTCCCATTTAGCAAAGCCATTCTACTTCCCAGTACTACTCTCTCCCACCCACATATTTATCGCTATTGGATAAAGTCACTTACACGTCCGTGTTTACAGATGTAATCAAATAATTCCCCACCGGACACATATTCCATTACCATGAAAAAATCTGTTGGTGTGCTGATGACCTGGTACCTATTAAAAAGGAGGAGGAAATATGATTTCTTATCTGAAAGGCTTTCACTAGTAAAGGCTAGAAAAAAGGATTGAAGACCTCTTACTAATCTAATGCCAACCTTAAAATAAGAAATTGGATTTCACTTTGCACATAATTGCTTCTCACTTCTGAAGGAGAAATTGATTACATTTTCACAATACAAACCAATTTGAAGTCTTCTGGGCTTTGTTAAATGAGTGTATTTTACAGATTTTAGCTCCCCGCCCCCTTCCTTAAGCCTGTTTAATCCTCTAAAATCTTGGCTCACTAAGCCTGTCTCATTTAGGCAGAGCTTAGAAAGTTACTTTTAAGAAGAATCTAATGACTTGCTGAAGGAATCCCTAACTGAGTGGTGGTGGGATGATGCCCTGGATCCCAGAGCACCATCCCACCACTGCTCAGTTATGGATCTTTTAAGCTCTGCTAAGCTCTTTTATTTTTCTTTAAGCCCTGATATGGTAAAAACCCTCTTTCAGATTTTCACTTTAGTTACATTTGCACAAAAAAGCAAAAAGGCAAAAATGATAATGCAATAAGCCCATGGAAGGAGCCATGCAGCCCACACATAACCCAGGGGACTAATGTAGTTTGAGTGATTATCCTTGATCACCACACACTAGAATATATGAAGCTTTTGTTTCAAACTCATCACTGTCAGAGGAACACAACAACACTAAAACCAGTAACACCTTGAAAAGAAGATCTACCTCAGTAAACTAAAATTGCTGAAGTGGCAGGCTATGACACTCCAAAGTGTTCCAAAATTGGATGGTATGACCCTGCAGGCTGATATCTTTCCCAGTAATAATTAGGCATGGTAAATATGAATCCAGGTGCCAACAGAAGTTATATGTCTCCTGCCATGTCACAGATCCTTCCATCTCTCTCCAGCCTTGCATCTTATACACAAATGAGACATGAGGCTGGATAGACACTTAGGATCTGTGAAAGGATGGAAGACATGGATTCGTGCTCTTGGGTTCCCATCATTTCACAGACCCCGTCTCTGTTCAGCCTCATATCTCATTCACAGAAGAGTAAGAAGAGTAAGAAATAAGGGAGCATCAGCTGCCGCCATGGACATAATAGTTGGCAAGGAAAGGGTTTGAAGGTTTTTGGATTTCCAGATAACAGAGGCTGAACGACCTATATTTTGATTTTGTAAGAAGCCTTTGCTATCTAATTTCTTAGCTTTACCATGAATTGGTAAAGCTGATATTGACTCCTCCATCCTCAGAATGAGTACTATATGATAATAACAATCACTTTTATCTCTACTAATGAATGTTATGTCTTTCTGGGTCCAAGTGAACTGGCTCCAAAGGACTGATCTCTTTATTGTGCACATTCCCCACTGTTTGAATCAAATTGATTATTTTCTTTCTCCAGAAGTGACCAATCAGATGGTACCGGAAAGACACCAAGCAAACACATATGGAAACAGGAATCTCTATGGTTTGTCTTCACTATTAGAGTCCAGAAGTATACTGCTTTTCAACACTGGGGGTTATAGGATTGCTATTGATTTCCTATTGCACTGTGTGCGAAATGGAGACTTTGGGACTTCCATTCATAGCTTTCATATGGATATTTCAGTATGTAAATCATAATTCCTTTAGTTTATTCATCTAAAACAATTAAAGTATGCCTAAACATAAACTATTTACTTTATGGGGTCTGAATGTGCCAAACATCTTGGAAGCACTCTCAACTCCTCTATAGAAAGAATTTCCCAATTATGCAACAAACTCTTTCACAAAAGTACATCAAATATATAAACTATTACTAGATTTTCTTCTGTTTATCAGTGAAAAATGATTATAATCTAGTCACTGCAGATTAGCTATCACAATTCCACAAATGAACAGAAGAGCAACATTTTATAACATTCCATCCACATTACTTTATCGGCAATCTTCTAACTAAATTGTAATAATATTATGGCACAAAAACAATAGCATAAACAAGCAATGAAGTTTTTTTTATCACTTCCTTTTCTGTCTCTCTCTCACACACAAATAGTATTAGCAAGAGGCTTCAAGTAGGCCCAGCAGAACTTAATTCAGAATATAATTTTTACCGTTCTGACAGAAAGGCAGGATATACATCAAATAAATAATAAATACACAAAGGATTCGATTTCATCTCATTCCAAAATAATAGACATGCAATAAACTGTCAGCAAGTCGTCATCACTAAAAGCATCTTTCTTTCAGACCACACATAAATAAGATACATTAAGGGAAGGAGGGACAGAAACACTTACAGTTTGATAATATGGGGGTGCCGGAAAAGCTTTAAGTTTTGAATTTCTCTTTTGATCTTTCCAACCACATCCAAACTACGAATTTTTTGTCGATTCAAAATTTTGACTGCTACTTTATGTCCTGTGAGCTGATGTTCACCAACTAAATGAAGAGAAAAGTTGAATGTTAACTGACGGAAAGACTTCTACCTAGATCAAAAATCTAAGCTTGGTCAAATATTACTTTTATTGTTTTACTGAATTAACAACGCAACCAAATGCCTTTTCAGAAGTAAATTCTTCTTGCTTTCAGTGAGATGTATTTCCTTGTCAATATGTCTAATATAGCACAGTCCTGTATTCAGGTACCTGGGAGTACGGTTCCATAGACTCGACAGGTGTTTGACCTGTAAACATACACAGGACACATTTGGAAGATTTTGGATGCCTCTACACCAGGGGTGCTCACACTTTTTCAGCATGCGAGCTACTTATAAAACAACCAAGTCAAAATGATCTACCTACCCACTACAAAAATGTGAAACATACAAAACAATATCTGCTTTGAACTGGGTTTTCTGAGTCCACACTGCCATATAATCTGATTCAAAGCAGATAACATGGGATTTTATTCAACTGTGTTGAAAGGACCTCCGATAACCCAGGGCCGGCAGCACTTAGGCGGCGTTGGAAGCCTGTGGGGCGGGACTGAGCCTTCCTCCTGCCCTGCCTGCAATCTACCAGGATGCCCCACGCGATCTACCAGTAGATTGTGATCTACCTCATGAGCACCCCTGCTCTACACTACATAATGACTGCTGTTTGACACCACTTTAAATACCACTTGAACTACCATGGAATCCTGGTAGCTGTAGTATTACTTGACAAATCCTTTAACATTATCTACCAAAGAGTGCTGGGGCCATACTAAACTACAAATCCCAGGTTTCTATAGCATTGAACCATGAAGGTCAAAGTGGGGTCAAACTGCATTAATCCGACTGTGCCGCTTTTGTCTCAGTCCCAACCCTTTATTCTTCCTGGGGTTTACTTTATTTATAACTAGCTTGGGGACCCGGCCCTGCCCGGGTCATTTGAGAAGTGCAGCAGGATGTACAGTGGGTCATGGGGGCTCTGTGTGCCAAGTTTAGTCTTGATCCATCATTATTGGGAGTTGCAGTGGTATCATGAAATTACTGAAGGTAGTGCAAGTCCCATCATCTCTGTGTGTCCTGTCCCCCCCCAAAGTGTAGTAGGATGTAGATTGGGTCATGGGGGCTCTGTGTGCTAAGTTTGGTCTGTATTGGTGAATGGATGAGGGATGCATTGTTTTTCGGAAGTGGGTGAAGGTACTTCAAGTCCCATCATCCGTGGTCCGTCTCACAGTAAACTGCACCAGGCTGTAGAGTGGGTCATGAGGGCTCTGTGTGCCAGATTTGGTGTTGATCAGTCATTGGATTAGGTTTGTAGCAGGATTGGGAAGTGAGGGAAGGTACTGCAAGTCCTATCATCCATGTTCTGTCCCCCTCCAAACTTCAGTAGGATGTAGAGTGGGTCACTGGGGCTCTGTGTGCCAAGTGTGGACTTCCTCGGTGTTTGTTGGGGGCCACAGTGGTCTGTGGGAACAGAGGGGTGTAAACAGTAGTACAAATCCCAACATCCATTCTCAGTCCTCCCCCGACTTGGGAAGTGAGTAGAGGCACTTCAAGTCCATCATCCATGGCCCACCCTCCTCCGAACTGCACCAAGACGTAGAGTGGGTCATGGGGGCTGTGTGTGCTGAGTGTGGTCTGTATTGGTCCTTTTGGTGGCCTCAGTGGTCTGTGGGAACCAAAGTCTTGGAAAGTACTATAAATCCCATAATACGTGGGTCATGTCATAGGGGGTTATGTGTACCAAGTTTGGCGCAGGTCCATCACCCGCGCTGGTTGCTGTGGCCTGTGAAAGTGGCTGCCACATATCCGCCCTGGCCTGTGAAAGTATACCGGTGTAAAACATAAAAGAGTAACAAAAATTGAAAAGGCCTGCATGGAATTAGCAGTAAGGTCCAATGAGGCTGGGTGAGGGGCTTTGGGCCAGAATTATTTATATAAGCATTAAAAGGCATTAGAGAAAGGTATTTATTGTTTTCTCTTGTGTCTTTTGAGTGAAAGTAGGGCCTTACCTTGTAGAGTGACAGTGCCTGTTCTAAAGATCCTGTCAGAAGCTGCCTTTCTCTGACACTGTGTTGAAGAGGGAAGATGGATGCCTCTTTTGGGCCTATCTGGGAGAAAGGGAATTGTAGGGGCTACAATGTTTTCTAGGAAGTGAATTGGGATGCAAATCCCATCATTAAATCGGCCATCCTGCCCTAAACTCTATTTTGGGGCCTGTAATGTTATGGCCTGCTATTGGTAACTTTAAAGGGTGCATGGCAGGCAGCCATTTTCTAAAAGCTGAGGGGGAGGAGAATACAGGAATCCATTTTGTTTTCACAGAGCCAAGTGGGGAGAGGGAATGTTGATTGTGCATTTTTCCCTCAGTGGGAAGAAATTCTGTTGTTTGAATGTAGAGGCCTGGATTCTGGGTTGCTGGCTTTTCCCCCCTCAGTGGGAAGAAATCCTGTTGTTTGAATGTAGAGGCCTGGATTCTGGGTTGCTGGCTTTTTTCCCCTCAGTGGGAAGGAATCCTGTTGTTTGAATGTAGAGGCCTGGATTCTGGGTTGCTGGCTTTTTTCCCCTCAGTGGGAAGAAATCCTGTTGTTTGAATGTAGAGGCCTGGATTCTGGGTTGCTGGCTTTTTTCCCCTCAGTGGGAAGAAATCCTGTTGTTTGAATGTAGAGGCCTGGATTCTGGGTTGCTGGCTTTTTCCCTCAGTGGGAAGAAATCCTGTTGTTTGAATGTAGAGGCCTAGATTCTGAGTTGCTGGCTTTTTCCCCTCAGTGGGAAGAAATCCTGTTGTTTGAATGTAGAGGCCTGGATTCTGAGTTGCTGGCTTTTTTCCCCTCAGTGGGAAGAAATCCTGTTGTTTGAATGTAGAGGCCTGGATTCTGAGTTGCTGGCTTTTTCCCCTCAGTGGGAAGAAATCCTGTTGTTTGAATGTAGAGGCCTGGATTCTGGGTTGCTGGCTAATCAGTGGCTATCAATGCCCTCTGTCTGGTGCCTTAGAATTTTGGAGTGGCGAGGCTGTCCAATCAAAGGACTTTATGCAAATAGCTGCCACATATCCGCCCTTCCGCCCTCCGCATACACACATACACACACACATACACACATACAAACATTCCGTTTTATAAAGGTATACAGATTTAATTGCATGTAATTCATACCCCACCTTTCTCCACAGGACCTAATTCAAATAGGAAAATAATATAGTTATCTGTAAATAGATAGCTTGCCATGCTAATAACAAGCAGCACTGAAATCTTCTAATTCACCACCCTGATTGTGAACGATGGAGGGAAATGCCATTTTCTAGTGGCTTGGGAATAGTGGGGGGAACTCTACAAAGAGGAGCAATGTATGCACTTAACTTACTAGTAATCATAATTGTACTGTGGTTAAGAGTGTTTATTCTATCCAGTTTGAAACGAGTAAGTTTTAAAACTTAATGAGGCTAAGAAGCTAGAGACAAACTATCTGCAGTTGTGGATGTGACTTGGCTAATAAAAACAGCAGAGTGGTAATGCAGTAGCTGTATAAGTTGAGCAAGGCACTATTATTAGAAGAGATAAGAGTGGCCAGAAATTCTTTCCTCAATAAGAGTGTTCTAAAAATAAGGTGCCAAGCCATGTATACTCCAAAATAAAAGCACTTCTGCCTGCTAGTTGGTATATGCTTCCCTCTAAGTTCTAAAAAAAACTCCACAAAACTTAAAAGATTATATTCTTTATTCTGTGCATACACAGCTTGTCCAAAAGTTCTCATGACAAAGATAAGTGAAGGTCTGTGTCTCTAAAGGGTAGTGTGGAAGAACATATTTTTCTGGAGCTGAAACAGTACATTGCCAGGGAATGTAAAACACCCTAAGAAAGACTTCAAGTTATGATTGCCATGAAATAGTAGGATAAAGAAGAATTATTATTCATTTTCTAGTTATTTACTATTATTCATTTAAAACATTTATATTCCACTCTGCAGGAGACTCAGGGCAGAGCACTATGTATACGGCAAACATTCAATGCCGGGACATAAAACCATAAAAATATACGAACATTAAAATCACTTATATCCACTTTAAAACCACTTACTTAAAAACCATCTCAGTACACCATTCTATTATTGCCTCATTGCACTGCCCCAAAAGCTTGGTCCCACAGCCAAGTCTTTACCATCCTTCTGAAGGACAGGAGGGAGGGGGCAGATCTAATATTGCCAGGGAGTTCCATAGCAGGGGGGCAATCACTGGGAAGGCCCTGTCTCTTGTCCCCACCAAATGTGTCTGTGACGGTGACCGGACCAAGAACAGGGCCTCCCCTGATCTAAGCTTTCACAGTGGTTTGTAAAGGGAGATGTGTTCGGACAGGTAAACTGGGCCGGGGCCGTTTAGGGCTTTAAAGGCCAAAGCCAGCACTTTGGATTGTGCCCGGTAGCAAACGTAACATGGGAGTTGTGTGCTCCCTGTATGCCACCCCAGTTTTTAACCTGGCTGCCTCTCATTGGACTATTTGTAACTTCTTCACATGCAACCCCACGTTATGGATGTAGGGAGCCTAGAAAGAACTCAATTCCTCATTATCTGCTGCACCACTGTGCTATTTTCCCAAACAGTCTAAACTAGAGGGGTACAATGTCCTTAAAATTTCAGAGTTTGTTTGTTATAGTAAAAACAATCAAGAGTCCTGTGGCATCTTAAGAATTGACCCATATACTATGGCATAAACCTTCATGGCTTTTTAATAATAATAAAACACTTGTTGATCTTCAGGGCATTGTAATTCGCTCTTTTTGTGTGTCTTCGCTTCTATAAATGAGACACACATAATGTAGCTTTTTATATCCAGGGTGATCAGAAATAGGATGTGGCGCTTTTTTTTACATTAAGCAATTGCAGAGAAGAGGAAATTTTGGTTCAACCTATAATAATAATAACAACAACATCAACAACAACAATGTTTATTTACATCCCACCACCATCTCCCCGAAGGGACTTGGGCAGCTTACAAGGCACTCCAGGGTGCACATGTAACATGCAGAAGGTAAAAATGGTACAAAGGTATAAAACAAGACACATAAAATTCTAACAACCCCGGTCAACACGTGTTAGCATAAAATTATAATAATACAATTTTAAAACAACAGTAGATAAAAACTAACTGCCGTCAATTCACAAGGTGCCATATTGTATTGCTAAGTCGACTTGCTTAAAACACACACATTCCTTTCTACACCAGTATTAAAATTACTACAACATTATCTGCTTTTTGTATCTGGTCATTTGTGATTATTCTACTCTATAGAATTAGTGAAGTTTGGCACTATCATAACTGCCATGGCAAAATGCTATGAAATCATACTTGTGGTTTTATAAGGCCTTTAGATGACTCTGCCAAAGAGTGCCAGTGCCTCTGCATACTACAGTTCCCACAATCCCATAGCACAGAGCCATGGCAGTTAAAGTGGTACCAAGTTGCATTAATTCAACAGTATATATATGCCCCTGTTCAGCCTCCAAGTAGATATTCAGTATGCTATCAAACCCATTCATAGTGGTGTTGGTTCCAAAATCCAAAGTGGGACAATACAACCAATAAAATAGGCACCACAGTTTAATGGAGCTGGACAAGTTAGCTTAGAAATTGTAGCTAACAGCTTTCTTTTTTTGACTGCCCCCCCCCCAACCGTTGTGCCTACTATAGCTGTTACTTGTCCTGCACACATTAATGAATGATAATAGCTATCCCCATTGTATAAAAAGTTTCCACTCCCCAATGCCTGAAAATAAAGTTTCTTTTAAGAGCACAGGAGGGTGTTTTTTTATTTTATTTTCTTGGCAATTGTACTGATAAATTTTTTTTTTTCTTTGGGAGATGACACAACACAGATGCCAGCTGTGTACACACATGGAAATAAGCTGGGATTCAGGAACAAAGGGGAAAACACTCAGCGTGTTACAATATGCAGCCTAAATCATCCACTTTACACACACTTTTTTTTGTTTCAGAAGCTGCAGTCACAGCTTGTTTTGAGCCATCAAGGATGCCTTATCATCCCTTTGCCCCTGAAATTTCTGCAAGAAAAGACTGGGTATGTGACAAAAATGTTGAGTTATTCCAAAAAAAGGAGGAAAGTTTCCAGAAAGTTTCTGATTTTGAAAAATGGCTGGTTTTTTGGTCTATTTTCCTGCCTGTTCTTTATTCTCTTCAATTATCTGGTAACTTCCAATTCGATTAGGGGGACATAGACTCCTAGAGCTAGAAGAGAACTCATGGGCCATCCAATCCAACCCCCTGCCAAGAAGCAAGAAAATTGCATTCAAAGCACCCCCAACAGATGGCCATCCAGCCTCTGTTTAAAAGCCTCCAAAGAAGAAGCCTCCACCACACTCCAGGGCAGAGAGTTCCACTGCTGAAGTGTTAGGAAGTTCTTCCTCATGTTCAGATGGAATCTCCTTTCCTGTAGTTTGAAGCCATTGTTCCATGTCCTAGTCTCGAGGCCATCAGAAAACATCCTGCTCCCTCCTCCTATGACTTTCCCTCACATCTTTATACATTGCTCTCATCATGTCTTCTCTTAGCCTTCTCTTCTGCAGGCTAAACATGCCCAGCTCTTTAAGCCACTCCTCATAGGGCGTGTTCTCCAGACCCTTGACCATTTTAGTCCCCCTTCTTTGGACATGCTTCTACACTATAGAACTAATACAGTTTGATGCCACTTTGACTGTCATGGCTCAATGCTATGGAATCATGGGAGTTATAAGTCTCATGATTCCATAGGACTGCACCATGGCCGTTAAAGTGGTGTCAAACGGCATTGATTCCACTGTGTAGATGAACCCATAGTCAAGAAAGAAAATAGCTAGTTGTATGCTCAATTAACAGACTAGTTCTACCCCTGACCTTATTAAGATTAATTGTGCTTTATTCATTATTCTTGTGAGGAACGTTCCCCCTAAACATCCATTCCTCTTCCTGAAATCTAAAGAAACATTAATCAGGAAAACAAACCAAGACAGCATTATTTTGCTCGCTGTAGTTCATCTCCAATACCTCATTTATAAAAGACATGTGTCTCAATATGGGTTGCTTACCGCCGATACATTAATAATTGATAATAAACAGTCTGCTTTGTAATCTATCATTTGCTTACAGTAAGCAACAGATACAAAGATATTATTGTTTCGTTCCCTTGGGACTTGTTAAGGCTACTTGAATGTCTTCAGAGACGAAGACAAGAGAGAAGCTTTTATTTATTGTGTGGTGTAGCAACTCAGGTTTCTCATGTGGCAGTTCTGTCTCTATCAAGCTAAATGGTAGTACAGTACTGCATTTCCCAAAGGCACCTGTGAGTTTGTGTATGTGTTAACAGAATATTAAACCTGCATTCTACAAGACAATGTCCCCTTGAGGTGTACGATCTAGGCAAGATTAAGAGAAATAGCTCAATTCAGCAAACCTTAGGTCAAGTGTTTGCTATTATGTGCTGTTCCCAAACTTCTATGTGTGTATTTACGCCGTAAAATTGGGACAGTTTAACACTTACACACTAAAAAGACATTTTCAGATTTCCAAATAAGTAGATGTATCAGTTTGCAAAGATCGTGTGCAAACGACCATGTCTTTGGTTGTGTTATATATTATGTTTTAATGAATAAAATACTTTTTTAAAAAATAAGTAGAAGGAACTTATTAAGTATGTATAGTTTTGTACTTATTTACCTGTCCTCGCATTAGTCATTGTAACATATCCATGGATGAAGGTCACAATCCTTTGCCTATTTGCTGACATTAATGAGACTTCCTTTTTGAGAAATATACTTGGGTTGTGGCAACTGCATGTCAGGGCCAAAAGCTTTCCTGACTTCTTTCTGCCAATTCTTTCTTGTAAGCGCAACGGTTAAAGGTAAAGGCTTTACTTCACTTCTATCCCACTCTCCTCACCCCTCAGGGAACTCAGAGTAGGGTACAATATAGGTAAAGGTTTCCTCCCATTGTTAGCCCCAGCTTCTGCCAATCTAGCCTTTCAAAATCATGCAAATGTGAGTAGATCAATTGGTACCGGTTTGGCAAGAAGGTAACGGCGCTACATGCAGTCATGCTGGCCATATGACCTAGGAAGTGTCTACGGACAATGCCAGCTCTTCGGCTTAAAAGTGAAGATGAGCACCACCCCTCAGAGTTGGACCTGACTAGACTTAATGTCAAGAGGAAATCTTTACCTTTACCTTTAACACCTCCCAACAAAGCAGCCAGGCTTTGAAGCTGCAAGGCCATTTAATGCTTATCAAGGTGGTAAAGGTAAAGGTTTTCCCCTGACATTAAGTCCAGTCGTGTCCGACTATGGGGGTCGGTGCTCATCTCCATTTCTAAGCCAAAAAGCCGGTGTTGTCCATAGACACCTCCAAGGTCATGTGGCTGGCATGACTGCATGGAGCACCCTTATCTTCCCGTCGGAGCGCTACCTATTGATCTACTCACACTTGCATGTTTTCGAAATGCTAAGTTGGCAAAAGCTGGGGCTCATGCCGCTGTAAGTACAAAGCTAACTGGGAAATATAGACTTAATGAGAGGAAAAATCCCCAATGCAAATGAGGCTTGAATGAAAGAAGCAAAGGAATTCATTTGGTAATTCTGTAATGGACAGTGTTGGAATGCCAAGGGTATCTATGCTATAGAATTAATGCAAATTGACACCACTTTAGCTGCCATGGCTCAATGCTATGGAATTTTGGGAATTGTAGTTTTACAAGGTCTTTAGCCTTCTCTGCCCAAGAGGGATGGTGGGTCACCAAACTATAACTACTTACATTCCAGGCACCAATCACAGAATCATAGAGTTCAAAGAGACCTCGTGGGCCATCCAGTCCAACTCGCTGCCAAGAAGCAGGAAAATTGCATTCAAAGCACCCATGACAGATAGCCATCCAGCCTCTGTTTAAAAGCTTCTAAAGAAGAAGCCTCCGCCATACTCTGGGGCAGGGAGTTCCACTGCTGAACAGCTCTCACAGTTAGGAAGTTCTTCCTAATGTTCAGGTGGAATCTCCTTTTCTGTAGTTTGA
The DNA here is from genome assembly GCA_030556195.1 of Anolis apletophallus. Classification (NCBI taxonomy): domain Eukaryota; kingdom Metazoa; phylum Chordata; class Lepidosauria; order Squamata; family Anolidae; genus Anolis; species Anolis apletophallus. Next base: position 93,078,361 of record JARBWK010000005.1, on the reverse strand, counting down.
AGCCATTGTTCCGTGGGTTGTTCTGAGTTTTCCGGGCTATATGGCCATGTTCCAGAAGCATTTTGTCCTGATGTTTCGCCTGCATCTATGGCAGGCATCCTCAGAGGTTGTAAGGTAATTGTTCCATGTCCTAGTCTCCAGGACAGCAGAAAACAAGTCTGCTCCCTCTAATACCAATCATACTAGAAAGAGCCAAGGAGCAATTTTATGACAGATGTACTGCGCTGTGCCTACACTGGGGAAAAGTTTATCTGGCCCAAAATGTCACACAATACATGATTACTAGGCTTAGGAAAAGGGAATTAGGAAAGACTGCATGATTCATCAAGCGAAGTCCCACGTGTGTGTCACTACACTTGTTCTCCTGTGTTTTCCTCTCACTTCTCTGGACTGTTTTTTCTTTTCTTTCTGTGCCTTCTCCAATGCCCAAAGATATCTGTACGTTCAACAAGGCAGGAACGTGTCTTAATTCTCATCCTCACTCTCCAATACTCCATCCAACCACAGGCCAATATGTAGGTAAAGGTTTTCCCCTGACATTAAGTCCAGTTGTGTCCGACTCTGGGGGTTGGTGTTCATCTCAATTTCTAAGCCAAAGAGCCAGCGTTGTCCGTAGACACCTCCAAGGTCATGTGGCCGGCATGACTGCATGGAGCGCCGTTACCTTCCTACCAAGGTGGTACCTATTGATCTACTCGTATTTGCATGTTTTCAAACTGCTAGGTTGGCAAGAGCTGGGGCTAACAGCGAGAGCTCACACCACTCCCTGGATTCAAACCTGCAACCTTTTGATCAGCAAGTTCAGCAGCCTCGGTTTAACCCACTGCGCCACTGGAAGCTCCATTATGTGGTCATCCTATATGTAGTCAGCAGTAGAATAATGTTTGCATTTTAGATATTATTATTATTATTATTATTTCCCCCACCTTTCCCTCAGGGCAAGGTACAACACAGTTAAAATACATAGGTAACAAAACCATTAAAGCATTTATACAATTGACTCTCAGCTAACTGGAATTCTCAAATAAATTAAAAGAAATAACACAGCATTCACAAAACTGTTTCTATAATACAGTAAAGACGTGATAAATGAAGCTTCTTTTTATCTGTCTTAAATGACTTTTCATTGCTGTATTTCAATATTAATATTATCAATGCAGAGTTTATGGCATGATATGGTACAGTATAGGGTAGAATATGAGGCCTATTTTTAAAAAGTAACTCTCAAGCAACCAGAAACTACATTTATTTGCCATTTATACTGGGTTTTTTTATCGATGGCATTGAATTGTTGCCAACACTGTGAACAACTCTGAGTCCCCTTCAAGGTTGAGAAGGGTGGTATATAAATACTGCAAATAAAAAAAATAAATGCATACATCTACCAATCACTGTGGGTGCTGGTTAACTGAGATTCTAGGAGCTCCCGGGGTTAAACCCTTGTGTTGGCAAGACTGCTGACTGAAAGGTTGGCGATTTAAATCCGAGGAGCAGGGTGAGCTCCCATCTGTCAGCTCCAGTTTCTCATGTGGAGAAGCCTGCAGCAGAATGGTAAAACATCAGTGTCCCCTGAGCAATGTCCTTGCAGACGGCCAATTCTCTCACACCAGAAGCGACTTGCATTTTCTCAAGTTGCTCCTGACACACAAAAAAACCCCTGAGAATCTACAGTATTATGTATGTACTTGTTGGCATTGAATATTTGCCTGTTATGTTGTCAGACACTCCGAGTCCCGCGTTGGGAGATGTGCGGGATATAAATAAAGTTTTATTATTATCATATTACGTAGCAGGGGTTAGATTAAAAATACGTTAAGATCATTTGTACCAAGCATTTGCCTTTGGCAATGAGAAAGGTCCACCAACAACTCCACTTCTGCTTTGAGAAATGCCTCCAGACCTTCAGCCCCAGTGCTCTTGGAGTTTTGGACTCTCAACCCCCAGAAGCCTCTGCCATGGCAATGAGCAGGGATTCTGGGAGCTGGAGTCCAAAACCTGGGAGATCAGAGTTTGGGAGACAAGGCTCCAGACTAGAACATGATTTCTTCCTCTCCCTCTATATTTATACTCTCTGTGTGTGTGTATATAGAGAGAAAGAGAGAGAGTGTGTAGTATGTGTCTGCATATATACGTGTGTGTGTGTGTATCTCAGGAATGGGCAAACTTTGACCCTCCAGGTGTTTTGTACTCCACACATGCATGCATACTGTGTGTATTTATATACCAGGCCTGGGACAACTTGGGCCCTCCTGGTATTTTGGATTTCAACTCCCACAATTCCTAATGTGTAAGTGTGTGTGTGTATACACACACACACATACACTTACGTGCATGCAAAGTCCAAAACAGCTGGAGGGTCAAAGTATGCCCATGCCTGGTATGTATGTATGCGTATATACACATACACACACACACACAAACACACATATACACACACACACAAGAGCATGCATGCATGCATACTGTATGTATGTATGTAACAGGCATGGGCATACTTGGGCCCTCTTGGTGTTCAACTCCAACAATTCCTAATGTGTGTGTGTGTACACACACACACACACACACTTATGTGCATGCAAAGTTGAAAACCCCTGGAGAGTCGAAGTTTGCCCATGCCTGGTAGGTATGTTTGTGTATACACACACACACACACACACACAAGAGCATACATGCATGCATACTGTATGTATGTATGTAGCAGGCATGGGCATACTTGGACCCTCCTGGTGTTCAACTCCACACACACTTATGTGCATGCAAAGTCGAAAACACCTGGAGGGTCGAAGTTTGCCCATGCCTGGTATACATACAGATATAGAGATACACACACACACACACAAGCATGCATTCTTAATGTGTGTGTGTGTGTGTGTGCACACTGTATGTATGCCGGCTGTTAGGATTTGTGAGAGTTGAAGTCCAAAATCCCTGGAGGGCCCAAGTATGCCCATGCCTGGCACATATATTCTAAAGATGCTCTTGGACATTGGGGAGACTTCAATAGGGCTGTGTCCCCAACATTGGGGGGGGGGGGTCCTCATTGCTGCCATGGGGAGGGAGGGGGCATTTGGGCGACCCCGAGGGAGAGGTTTAATGTAAAGACTGGAGCGGGGCCCAAGGAAGGAAGGAAGGGGCGTCCTAGAGGCGCAAGAGAACAGCTCCTCGGGCTCCTGCCTGGATGGGAAGCGCTTCCTTGCGCCCTCCGCCTTTCCCGGACCCCTTCCTTCCCTCCCTCCCTCCCCCCCTCCCCCCCCCGCGGCGCCCCCTTGGGGATACTCAGCTCTTGACTTTGCCGAAGGTGCCGACGCCCAGCGTGTCCCCCAAAACGTAGTGCCCGATCTTGACGCGCCCGTCGTGCTTCTGCGGCGGAGGAGGCTTCTCTGCCATCTTCGCTGCTGCTGCTGCTGCTCTTGGCCGCTTTGCCTCCGCCGACACCGGCCGGGCCGGACCACAATGCAGCAGGGCCGGCGGCAAAGGCGGCGAGGGATGGGGAGGGCGGCGGGGAAAGGAGGCGGCAGCAGGCAAGAGGCAGCAGCGACAGCAAAGGCAACAGAGCCCGGAGAAGGGGAAGGGAAGGGAAGGGAGAGAGGTGGGCAGGTAGGTAAGCTACACACAGCCAGGAGAGGGGGCAGGAAGGCCTCGCATCCCATTTCTTCTCCCTGGGAATGGCTCAACATGTCTGCGTTTGTTCTCTCTCTCATTTATTCATATATATTTTCTAATTGCATCATGCAACACGGTTTTGTTTTTGTTTTTTTGTTCCTGGTTTATAGATGACATTTCCTCATTGGTTCCATCATTAAAAAATATATATGTGGAAATGTTATGGCATTGTGTTGTCACAGTCGGAGTCACTGAGTTGCTGTGAATTTTCTTTGCAAATTGACCAAGATTTGACCCCTATTGTCCAACCGGATGTCCTTGTCCTTAACAAAACTACAAGTTCCCAGATTTTGAACGATCTTTTACAGAGTCCAAGAAATAGGAGGGGGGGGGGGTTCCTCCAACATCACTTCTGCTGTCAACCCCAGCTTCTGTCAACCTAGCAGTTTGAAAACATACAAATGTGAGTAGATCAATAGGTACCAGGAAGGTAAGGGCACTCCATGCAGTCATGCTGGCCACATGACCTTGGAGGTGTCTATGGACAACTTAGAAATGGAGATGAGCACCACACCCCCAAAGTCGGACTCAACTGGACTTAATGTCAGGGGGAAACCTTTACCTTTACCTTTACCACCTTGATAAGCATTGAATGGCCTTGCAACTTCAAAGCCTGGCTGCTTCTTTGTTAAAGGTTAAAGGTAAAGATTTTCCCTTGACATTAAGTCTAGTTGGGTCTGACTCTGGGGGGTGGCGTTCATCATTTTTAAGTCGAAGAGCCGGCATTGTCCGTAGACACTTCCTAGGTCATATGGCCAGCATGACTGCATGGAGTGCCGTTATCTTCCTGCCGAACCAGTACCAATTGATCTACTCACAGTTGCATGTTTTTGAACTGCTAGATTGGCAGAAGCTGGGGCTAACAACGGGAGCTCACCTCATCCTGTGGATTCAAACTGCCAAACTTCCACTCAGCAAGTTCTGCAGCTTAGCGGTTTAACCTGCTGTGCCTTAATCAAGACAGTAAATAAAGAACAACACTCAGAAAATAGGGGAATTCCAGATAAGAAACAGTCAGGACCATCTAACACCTCCCAACAAAGGATCCCCAGGCAGGACACAGCCAGGTTTTGAAGCTACAAGTCTATTCAGTGCTAATCAAGGTGTTCAATTGCAACATTCACACTTGCCTCAAGCAGACAAGATTTTATTTTCCCACCCAGGACCTTTCACAGATATATAAACCTCACTTGCCTACTTTCCAACAGGCCTCATAACCTCTGAGGAGGTCTGCCACAGATGTGGGCAAAACGTTAGGAGAGAATGCTTCTGGAACATGGCCATACAGTTCAGAAAACTCACAGCAACCCAGTTTATTACATTGGTTGTTGTTGTTTTTTTTTTGCGGGACACCCTGCATCACATTTGCTAGAGTTTTGCAATGAATGTTTCATCAAGTCCCAACCAATTCGGCATAGTTTGTGGCAGCCTCAATAAACAAAGATTCTGGAGTACAGGAACAACTTTCAAAGTAAGTACTGCACAATTAAACAGGAAATACATAACACGTTCAAAACAGGAACAGATTTTAATTTTCCAAATTATGTTACATAGTATTATTAGAAGCAGACATTGTTTGTTTTTGGGTTTTATGAATGGTCTCATTAGGAGATGTATAAGGATGTGGGCAAACAACAAATCCCATCATTATCTGTCATTTTCCCCAAGTGGCACCAATAATTAAAGTTGGCCATGATGGGTATGTGTGCAAAGTTTGGTTGCATGCATGGTGCTCCCTGGTCGTAGGTGGGCTGCAATTCCCATCATCCTCTATCATTGGCCAACCCCACCAGTACTTAAAGTTGCTTATGATGGGTATGTGTGCCATGTTTGGTACAGACCTGTCATTGGTGGAGTTCAGCATCCTTTTTGATTATGAGTGGACTACAACTTCCAACATCCGAGATCAATAACAACCCCCCAACCCCACCAGTACTTAAAGTCAGTCATGATGCTTATGAGTGCTAAATTTGGTCCAGATCTGTCATTGGTTGGGTTTAGAGTGCTCTTTGTGGGTGGACTATAATTCCCATCATCTGGGGGCAATTCCCCCCAAACCCCTCCAGAATTTTTTGCTGGTTGTGGCAAGTATGTGTCAGCTTTGATCCAGATCCAACGTCGGTGGGAGTCACTGGACTCTCTGGATGTGAAAGTCATCTTGAAAGCCACATACAAACATTCATACAGAGGCCCCTTCCACATTATCTGCTTTGAACTGGGTCTACAGTGAGTCTACAGTGCCATATAATTCAGTGCAAAGCAGATAATCTAGACTTTATATGGCAGTGTGGAAGGGGCCATTGACACATATGTACATAGAGACATCTTCTCCGTTGGCGCCCCTTTGTTGTGGGGGAGAGAATAGCATACCCTAATGAAATTGTGAGCTATGCTGGTGGTGGCATAATAGTCACCCGTAGGGCCTCCCATGCCAGACAGGTCACAACCAAAGGGTCTGACAAAGAGCGTCAATGGGCAGGATGGGCTCTCTAGCCTTTTGACAACCATCCTAAGAGAAGGAAAACTCTAAATCCAAACCGGGACAGATGGTGCTCGTCTAACGCTGTAAGGTCAACCATCTAAGAGAAGGAAACTCTAATCAAACCTACGACCTGAGAACCTCGCTGTCACTGTCCAAGCTTGCTAGGCCCCAGCAGACGAACCTTTGGTTTAAAGGGTGTGCATGCTGCGCTCCACCAGAAAAAACCGTTGCACAGGCTCGAAGGACACATCCAACTTTTCTAGTCATCAATGCGCTTGTAAAAAGCGTGGGATGAGTCCTTCCTAAGAATCTTCGTTCGCGAAGTAATGCCAGAGACATAGAGACATAAAACATATTTTCACTTTTGTTATATGTGTGTGCTTATACATATATTATTTATACTTTCAGATATACAACACAGTTAAAAGATTTTGTAAATCTTTTGTGGTTAGTATGTTGTAAATAAAGCTACAATTTCCCATTTCCTTTGTGATAAATATTTTGCAAATAAAGGTACATTTAGATACAGTTTCCCATTTTCCCTATCTAGGGTGACTTTTGGGACACCCTGTATATAGATGAAGTAAATAGTCATGGAACAAATACATCCAAATTCCCAAAACAAATAATTTACAATGACTTCCTACTTTCCTTACAATTGTTATAATGGTTAGAAGTGGGACTATTCTAGGGCTATTACACTGGAGTCCAGGGTTCAAGTTCCCACTCAGTCATGGCTACTCCTGACAAATTATTGTCCCTCAGTTTCAGTTAAATTGCAAAGACAACATCCCCCCCCCCCCCAACAAATCTTGCCAAGAAAACACTGCAATAATAGGATTGCCGTAAGTCAGCAACAAATGTACAAGGGTTGAATGAAAAGTAATGCCTCCACCTTTGTAACTCCTCAACAGATGGCAGTACTGGTATGCAGCAGGTCCTGGTTTGTTCAGTAGACTCTTCTAAAATTTCATTTTGGCAGAAAGCCTTAGCATTGAACGGTTGTGTTGTTAAAGTGCAAAGTATGGAACCCTGCACAGACAGTTGGTCAATGCGACTTAAGCAACGTGCAGTCATTGAATTCTTGACAGCAGAAGGTGTCACACCAAAGGAGATTAATCAGAGAATGCAAGCTGTTTATGGTGATTGTGTTGATGTGAGTACTGTGCATCGTTGGGTAAGTTTAAAGATGTTGTGGTAGGAACATCCGACTTGCGTGACAAACAAAGAGTTGGACGTCCTGTGACAGCAACCACCAAGTTTCACAATCAAAAGTTTGACAGATTGATCCAGGACTATTGTCGTATCACTCAGAAAGAAATTGCAAGCATAATTGGCATTTTACAAGAATGTATGGCTCACATTATTGCTTTGCTTGGCTATCTGAAGATCTGTGCATGATGGGAACACAGCAGAACTTCAGAGACTGGATCTCACCACCATACGACATTTTCCATTCAGTTCAGATTTAGCACTGTCTGACTTCCATTTGTTCCCGATAATGAAAGAAGGTCTGTGGGGACATCATTATGCTTCTGATGAAGACGTTAAGAGAACTGAGATGCTGGTTGTGGAAACAGAGTGTCAATTTCTTCCGTGACGGATTCAGAAAACTTGTTCATCATTGGCAGAAATGTATCCAATTGTCTGGTGTTTATATGGAAAAGTGAATAGCAGTAGTTAAAGAGTACATTCTAAGGATTGTTTCTGCATTTGATTTATTAAAATATTCCCATCCAAACCCAAGTAACGAAGGTGGAGGCATTACTTTTCATTCAAACCTCGTACATGTACAGACACGCACACACATGCACACTCTCCATTAACCTGTGCCCATGGGGATTGGTAGATGCCAGATAAGTGTAGTTCCTAGTTGCTTCAGAGTTACTATTTATTTATTTACTTACTTCATTTCTATCTCACTCTTCTCACCCCTCAGGGAACTCAGAGCAGTGCACAACATAGAAAAAGGTAAAGGTTTCCTCCTGACATTAAGTCCAGTCATGTCCAACTCTGGGGGTTAGTGCTCATCCCCATTTCTAAGCCAAAGAGCCGGTGTTGTCCATAGACACCCCCAAGGTCATGTGGCCAGCATGACTGCATGGAACGCCCTTACCTTCCCACCACAGTGATAACTACTGATCTACTCACACTTGCATGTTTTCGAACTGCAAGGTTGGCAGAAGCTGGGGCTGACAGCAGGAGCTCCCCGGATTTGAACCTGCTACCTTTCTGTCAACAAGTTCAGCAGCTCAGCAGTTTAACCCACTGCACCACCGGGGGTGTACAACATACTTCTAGGCAAAAATTCAATGCCTATTGAATTTTCTGAGTTACTACTAAAATGAGAATACTATAGCATGCCATAAACTCTGTATTGATTGGCTATTAATACAGAAGTGCAGTAATTAAAAGAAAATTAAGAAAAATAAAAAATGTAATGTAAAGCAATTTTACCGTATTATTAAAACATCTTTGTTAATGCAATGTTATTTGATTTTTTTGTTTGATAGTTCAGGTTAATTGAGCTTCTGAACACAAGTGCACGCACACACAACTAGAGACGGGGTGGTAGGTTGGGGGAACATACAAGAAATACAGCCAAAAACAACAAAGAAAAAAGATGCAATGTCTTCCAACTTTCACTTCAGTAGTTCTAAGTCACAGTCCTGTAGGGCTGTCACTCGAGTCCAGTGTTCGCATTCCAACCCAGCCGTGGCTACTCACTAGGTGACCTTGGACAAGTCATATTCTCTCTACTTCACAGGAAGTTTAAAGGAAATCCACCCAGAACCCATCTTGACAAAAACACCCCTGTGGTTGGGTCACCAGGAAAAGCTTGGAGGCACACAGCAACAAATCTAGATACTGTATTTCTGCAATTTTAAGAAACGCTTTTTTCCTATATAAACATCTCTAAAAATGAGGTGAGTTTTAGAATCGCAGGTGTACTTTATGTATTTTTGTAGCTGTAGGTAATACTGAAATTATGGTGCATCTTACAATTGATGGCATCTCACAATTGAAGAAATATGGTATATAGAAAAAATACAGCTAAAATACAGCAACAAAGAAATTTACAATGATTCCAACATTCCCTATGATTATAAGTGAAAGAACTGTATATAAAATCCTATTTCTCCCACCAAAACATTATTCTGTTTATTAAACTGAATCCACATGTTATTCTCTTTTTTTTCTGTAAAAGGATAATTGCGAGTTTCCAATTTTTCAAAAATGTCTCCAATGACATTTTTGACATCAAAGCAAATGGTTTATCCATTTCTGCAAAATCCTTCATTTTTAACAGCCTGTCATTGGCATCCCTGCATTCATAGAATCATAGAATCTTAGAGTTGGAATAGACCTCTGGGCCATCCAGTCCAACCACCTACCAAGAAGCAGGAAAATCACATTCAAAGCACCCCTGACAGATGGCCATCCAGCCTCTTTTTGAAAGCCTCCAAAGAAGGAATTTGCACAACACTGCTGAACAACTCTCACTGTTTGGAAGTTCTTCCTAATGTTCAGGTGGACTCTCTTTTCCTGTAGTTTGAAGCCATTGTTTTGCGTCCTTGTCTCCAAGGCAGCAGAAAACAAGCTTGCTCCCTCCTCCCTGTGACTTCCCCTCACATATTTATACATGGTCCTCATGGCCCCTCTCAGCCTTCTTTTCTTCATTCATTTTGGTGCATATAATATTCCTGCCATGGTAGTCATATATTGTAATCATTTCCCATATTTATTCTCCAGCTACTCATCCATTAATCTTGGTTTTTTTTTTTTCCTTGAGCTGGAGCCAGCATGGTGGAGTGGCTTGAGCGTTGAGCTTTGACGCAAGATTCCAGGGTTTGGATTCTTTTTTGGCCATGAAACCCAATGGTGACCTTGGGCCAGTCTCAGTCTCGGAGGAAGGCAATGCCAAAGACCTTCTGAACAAATCTTGTCATGAAAACCATGTGATAGGTCTACATTAAGGTCACCATAGGTTGGAAAGGACTTGAAGACACACAAAAGGAAAAAAAATCCTTAATATTTAGTTGTGGATAGAAGGTGTTCTTCTTTTGAGAATGGAAAGCTTTTTCCTTATAGGATTGGCTAGTGTTTCATATTATAAAGATTGTTCCCTATTTCATGGTTGGGAAGCCTTTTCTTTCATAGAGGTTGGACAAAGTATCTGGATTTGGGAAGTATGGGCTTTTTGTAAGAACATAAATGTGATCATTCTATAATGTTTGAATATGGATAGTTTCCACAGAGAAATACATGGCTAAGTTAATGTAATACAATATTTTCATTTGGTATTTAAACATGACACAGTTTCTAATAGTGACTTCCTGATTGTCAACCCCTCTGATCATAAATTTTGACTGACCTTTATTTCTGGTTCAAAAACCTGGCAACGCAACGTTCAACCTTAGGTTCTTATGTAATCAAATAAAGCTGACCTGATCAAACACCAGAAGCCTGGAGTACATTAAAGAATACCCACATTTTGAAATAAAAATTGTAACACAGCACTAGGTGGAGTAACTGTTTCTTCATGTGCATGTGTGCATATGTGTGTCTTGAAGGGAGCTGATGTAACTTTTGGCTGGGCAAGAGATAAGCTTGAGGAGTTAATTAAAATCTAAAAATACATTACGTCTGACATTTGTGCAGGTTCTTAAAAGCAGACTTGGTTCGAACATTACCGATCAAGGGCAAGCGTTGGCCGCATTTCAAAGGTACATATTCTTGGATATGGATATTGCTTAAAATTTCACAAAAAATCAATCTAAACTCAGGTTTGGCTGAAAACACCAACTGGTGTTCTATATTTTGTAGAAACATAATAAAAACTTTATAAAGTGCAGGGAAGCCTTGTATTACAAGGCAATGGAAGCATTAAGGAAGTCTAAATTTTAGGAATCCCTCCATTTGATTGTGCTTATGGAGTTTCCTGTTAAATGTAATAATATTGTAATTTACCACTACGATCGTTGGTGGTGACAGTGATATGACTGGGAGGAAATGGAGAGAAGACATTGTATACTGAGAGGCACTTAGAACAGGCAAGGCGTTATATATGGGTAGCGGCTAAATGATGTGAAAAGCAAGATTCTGTCATTTTGGGGAGAAAAGCTTTAGGATGTAGGGAAATGAGGGTTCAGTCTCACACAGGAAAAATTGATATTGGTGGTAGACACCCATTTGATATTGCACAGATGCCACATTGAGAGAGAGAGGGGTAGAGAGAAAGCAAATGAGCAGCACTGGAGAGAAGGAGAGATGATCACCACATACATCTCTCTGTCTATATTGACATGATAACAAAGCAGGACATAGCATTTACTCATGTTCGTTTCTTTTTTGGAAATTGTTTTTATTCATGAAAACAAACACAAACACAACAACAATAATCAACATACCTATATACATAATTACACAACTACTAATAAAACGACTAGAACTTAAACATCCTCACCACAACGAACATATATTTTCCTTTAGCTTCCAGATCGCTTTGTGATAGTAATTAATATTCTTTAAGCATATCTTAGTTCATTTTTTCCAATATAGTTTTGGTTTATGTTTAGTTCTTTGGGTTTTTATTCCTTTTTTATAAATACTTGTAATTGCTATTTTTAATGAAATCAATGAAGTTATTCCAATTTGTTTTATTTGAGGATGACCTGTTCTGGGCAAGATTTTGAGTTAATAAATCCATATTCATAATGTCCAGAGTTTTCTCTATCCATCCATGTATTGTTGCCGTTTCTTTCGCTTTCCACAAGCGTGCTATATATATTCTTGCAGCTGTAGGAAAAAAAATGTCATTATTTTTATCTATTTGACAATCTAAGATCCCCAATACAAAATATTCTGGTTTGAAATCAAAGTTTAGTTGGAGAATTTCTTTCATCTTTTTGTACACTCCCCACCAATTTTTTAAAATTATTTTACATTCCCACTACATATGAAGAAAGATGCCTGTATTCTCCCCACATTTCCAACACTTACTACTTATCTTTCCCTTGCTATATTTGGCTAGTTTTTCTGGTGTAAGATACCACATATAAAATACCGTAAACCAGTTTTATTTGATCTCTGAAGCGTAGGCATACTCAAGGTTTTTTGTCCATATTTCTTCCCATTTAACTAGATTAATTGTATGTCCTACTGCCACTCATGTTAGTTTCTGTAGTGGACATTAGGTTACATCTACATGAGTGGTTCCCAACCTATGGTTCGAGGACCAGCAGTCCTCTGCAAGAAGTAAAATATGGACCATGGTCTCACTGTTACTACACTGTTACCATGAGAGTGACTGGTCTCGCGAAACCCTCTTATAGTTCCGAGGCTTATTAAATATGGTTTCCTGTGGGTATGAGCAGATGGCGACTACTGGATGGCATATGTTCTGTATCAGAAAATAGAGCTGATGTGGTCTATTCAATGCAATTTTCTGAATCAGCACCGCATATAATCAAACCAAATCTAGTTGACCAAAAACTGATTTGTAACCCTTTTGGTACTAATGTTGGAGATTGGTCCCTGGTCAAAGTGATGCTGGTCAAGTGATCCTTGGTCAAAAAAAAGATTAAGAACAACTGATCTACATTATATAATTAACACAATTTGACACCACTTTAACTGTCAAGGCTCAATGCTATGGAATTATTGGAGCTGTAGTTTGATGAGACATTATGTCTGTTTGGCAGTAAAAGGCTAAAGAGCTTGTATATCTACAACTTCCAAAGCACTGAGCCATGGCAGTTTAAGTGATGTAAAATTGTAGTGTAGCTCCACCCTTAGTAAATGTGACAGATGTATTCACCAGGTTGAGCCTGCAGTTCCAAACCCTTGACTTCTATAATTCACTTTTGCCCTTTACCCTTTAAAATCCCTTCTTGGATTTGATACTGGAACATCACAGTGATTCCTGTATTGACCAGTGACCGTTCAGTGGGTTTACTGTGGTAAGTGTTGCTGGACTCTATAAAAGCTTAATAGGAACAGCCAGATCATAGGTTCAAGGCAACAAAAAACCTTGAAAAACTTGTAAAAATGGTTTTTGACTCCCATGGGGGCCCCAAGGACTGCCAAATGTGGTGGAAATCCCAAAATTTCATGTACTATTTAAAAGACTTTCCACCAGAAAGTATTATTAAAAGTCTGGAAATCTATCAATATAGACTAAGATTCTGTATTTAAAAATGGCTTATGGCTTATGGTTGATATATGAAGAGTTATTAGAAAAGGGAAATGAAGAATTCATTATTAAAGACCAATAACAATTGAAGCAAGAAGTGGGTTGCTGTAAGTTTTTTGGGCTGTATGGCCATGTTCCAGAAGCATTCTCTCCTGACGTTTTTCCTGCATCTATGGCAGGTATCCTCAGAGGTTGTGAGGTCTGGTGATTAGCTGTCCCTGATTGTTTCTTGTCTGGAGTTCCCCTGTATTTACTGTTATAATTTTGGAGTTTTTTAAATACTGGTAGTCAGATTTTGTTCATTTTCATGGTTTCTTCCTTTCTGTTGAAATTGTCCACATGTTTGTGGATTTCAATGGCTTCTCTGTGTAGCTTGACATGGTAGTTGTTAGAGTGGTCCAGCATTTCTGTGTTCTCAAAGAATATGTTGTATCTAGGTTGGTTCATCAGGTTCTCTGCTATGGCTAACTTCTCTGGTTGAAGTACTTTTCATGTTTGGTTTTCATGTTTGGTTTTCATGTACTTTTCATGAAGTGCTTTTCATGTTTCTTGACTTGTGTTTGGGCAATGCTGCGTTTGGTCGTCCCTATGTAGACTTGTCCACAGCTGCATGATATATGGGGTAGACTCCTGCAGAGGTGAGAGGATCCATCAAGAAGCAAGAATGAAGCAAGAAGTTTATAAATTTATAAAATCTAAGCAACTGTCTTGTGTGTGATTGGCTATTTTAACCTGATTTAGGTGCCTCTGGAGATTGTGTTTTGTTAGTTATAAACAATCTCTGTGCTTACTCCACATTTTTACTGACAGTTGTGACACTCTTTTCAGTATTTGTTTTAATAACTACTTTAAAATAAACTGTCTCTTTTTTGCTTGCTTTTAAGTGTCACTCCTTCCTGTTCTCTCAACATCAGTAGTAAACGATTTTTTAAAAATAAACTGTTCACCTGTGGTCAATAGAGTGAAAAAGGATTTATGAATTAAATAAAAATAATAATATGCATTCCTCCTGGAAAGACCCATTACAGCCCCCCCCCCCCCCGCTCAATAAACCAACCTTTTTGGGCAGAATGCCAACATTTTTATGAATAGAAGCCTTACTTTCTTCCTTTGCTGGGAGCCCCTCTGAAATATTAATTAAAGAAGAAAGCTCTACATGAGGTATTCATAACTGTACTATTTTTAGTTGCAGGCAAGGGATCTTGAAACCAGAGTATTTGCTTTGAGTAATTTCTTCCAAATACTGTTTAATTCAGGGGAAAGTAACCATTATTTTATATAATCTTTATTATTTTTCATATCAACATTGGACTTAATGCACTGCTCTTGCAAGCTGTGGTATAAAAATATTGTCTGTTTACGTAATCCATGAAAATTTCACAGGTGACAATAATAGGGTACAAAAGCAGGTAATAAATACGTCTCTCTAGAACACACTTTTAAAGTAAAAGATAAACGTAGAGGCGATCACAAAACTGGAAAGTGATAAGAGTATTATTATGGGTGATATGAGAGAGAACCTTCTTGGTGGCCGTTTCCAGACTCCCATTCCACATGAGGCAGTTCAATTACATCAGGCATTGGTAAACTTTGGCCCTCCAAGTGTTTTGGACTCCAACTCCCACAATTCCTAACAGCCTACTGGCTGTTAGGAATTGTGGGAGTTGGAGTCCAAAACACCTGGAGGGCCAAAGTTTGCCCATGCCTGATCTACACTGTAGAATTAATGCAGTTTGATACCACTTTATCTACCGTGGCTCAGTGCTATGGGATCCTAGGAGCTGTAGTTTTTAGTCTTCTCTGACAGAGTGCTGGCATCTCACCAAACTACAAATCCCAGGATCCCATAGCATTAAACCATGGCAAAAAGTGGTGTCAAACTGCATTAATTCCACAATTTGGATTAACTCTATGTTGGCTCCTTTTACTATCTTTCTGCCAGTAGTCACATAACTTTTTATTTAGACATCTGACACTTTCAGAATGGTATTTTAATAAAAGGTGCTTACTTACTTAGGCGATCCCTCATTGTCCAAGTAAGATTGTACTCCAAGTGCAGTGTCCTGGCGGTTGATATGTAGGTGACTGGAGCCCTATTCTTGACCTGCATGTTTTCCCGCAGTGAGGGCATCAGTTTCCAGGTGGAAAGCGGTCCCTGTCAGGGTTGGCTGCGTACCCTTACAATGTTAAACTATTTTATATTTTTAAAAATCTAACTACAGTAGTCTCGCTTATCTAACCTTTGCTCATCCAATGTTCTGTATTATCCAACACAGTCTGCCTCTCACCCGGATGCACAGCTGTTTCAATACATTGCAATGTTTTGGTGCTAAATTTGTAAATACAGTAATTACTAGGCATGGTTTCAAACCCAAAAATAGGGAATCAAAAATCTAATGGGGGGGGGGGGATTTTTTTGATTAGTAAAAGAAAGACTTAAAAAAATTCAAAAATTTCTCAAATGTAACTTAATTACTAACAAAATTCGTTAGTAGTTCTAAAGTAGGCAAAGCAGGGAAACAGGACTGATATTGTTTTAAGCACAGGCAAATCAAGGGGCAACATTTCCCTTGGTTTCCTTGCAGGAGATATAATGCATTAATATATTATTATTAATATTATTAAATACCTCTGGTGCAGACCTTGCTAGAGTTCTCTTCACTCCAGCTTTTTCCCATTCAGTTTTACCATAGCAGTCTAGGACCTCCGTTTGAACTCTATGGCTTTTCTTGATTCTGAACTCTTCCTTCTCCTCTCCGTGCTCTTTTTACTCCTGCTGCCCTTCTCTCAGCAGTTCTTATGTCCTTCTACTCTGTCCTTCTATCTAAACCCCCTTCCTGGGTGTTTAAATCGCTTTTTTCCTCAGTCCTCCAGCTCCTCTAGGAGTCCCGATCTGGATCTCTCTATGGTTTCCGGCTCCTTTTTCACTTCCTGGAGGAGGCCTTTCACTCTAATTAGGCTTCAAGCATGGAAAGGCCCTGATTTGACTGTGAGTTATGTCTGCAAAGCTATTTTGGAGGGGGAAATCTTCCTGTTGGGGGGGAATCCGAAATATTTAATAATCTAACGAAATTTTGGGCCCAGGGGGTGCGGAAAAGAAAGTCCACTTCCGGGATTGGCCTTGCGATCCGTATAAACTTGAAAGTCCCATTACATACGAATCCCTTCCGATTTCTTTTCATTTTCATAACTTTTTTCTCATGCCTAGTAATTACTCATAACGTTACAGTACATTGAACTGATTTTTCTGTTGATTTGTTGTAAAACATGATGTTTTGGTGCTTAATTTGTAAAATCATAATGTAATTTGCAGTTTAATAGGCTTTTCCTTAATCCCTCCTTATTATTCAACATTTTCACTTATCCAATGTAAAAGATTCCTCCTAATGTTTTGGTGGGCTCTCTTTTCTTATAATTTGAATTTATTGTTTAATTATTTCTGTAACAGCATAAAACAAGTTCACACTACTCCATTATGACATTATGATATTTAAAGATGGCTACCATACCACCTCTAAGGTCCCATCTACACTGCCATATAATCCAGTTTCAAAATGCAGATTAACTGTATTGAACAGGATTATATGGCAGCGTAGATTTCTATAATCCAGTTCAATGCAGATCAATCTGCATTATATAAGAATGCTTCCAGACAGTGCCAAAATGTGTGTTTCAAATCTAGGACAAAAAATCCCATGACCTGACAGCAAGTCCACACACAGGCCTATGGTCCCCTGCTGTCCTCAAAGCTTTCCTTTGTAGTGGATCAAGGTGTAGGGTGGATGGGCGACATCTGGCGGAAGTTTTTTTTAAAAAAAAACAACGTTCTGTTATACGCTGGACCGTATATGCGTACATGTAAATATCTTAATATAAACACAAGCAGATTTGCATGTGTGCATATGAGGTCCAGTGCATAACAGAAGGGGTTTTTTTAAAAAAAGAAAAAGCTTCTTTCGGATTTCTCTCTTCCCCCAATTTTTAATTCACACGCCTGTTTAAGATTACAAAATGTAATACAAAGAGTTTCAGAGAGTTCTAAGTTCTCTCCATTTATGCTTCCCTTGAACCACTTGTGTGTCCATTTGACAGTCTGATCAGCTGTTTCAGGCGTTTAAAAAGTTCATGTGTGCTGGAGCAGTCTACGTTGGGTGGAAGGAATGAAATCACATATTTTGCATGACAGGGATATACAGTCATGCAAATGTGCATGTTTTTCAGGCGGGATAGGTTTTAAGTGCATCTTTTTAACACATGCTTTTTCGTTCTTAACTCACACCCCCCCCCAACTCCTGTGCATATCCTCCCCTTTTAACCCAGTTTCTTCCAGCATTTACAGCATGTGTAGACAGTTAACTTTCCAAGATGGACCCTGATGTCTATATCTTAACTGTTATTTCTGCCCTATCCTTGGAAAAAGCCTCTGCCTATCGCATATGAAGTTGTTTGAGAATAGATATAGACTTACAATATTAGCAAATGGTTCATTTTTATCTGAGTGCAGACAAAATATTTCAAGGATGGCACCATAAAGTTCTTGTTGTCAAAGTGACAAAACCCTGAAGCCACAAAAGTTGCCTGGTGTACTTTTCTCAAGATCATTCTCATTGTTTTGAATGCTCTCCATTTTTATTGAGCTACTGTCCCCCCCCCCCCCCTTATAACTATACATTTCTAACTTCAATGGCTGGAGTTTTGAAACCTATCTATCTGAGACTGGAAAAAGTTATATTTCATTCCAAGGTTGTTCTTAACTGTTCAAGCTCTTATTATTCCAAATCATAGACGTCTCTGATTGGTATTGAAAAAATACTTCTTTGAGATTGTGGGCAACTACTAGTCCAGTTTATCTTCTTTATAGGGCATGGGAAAAGGTAGCTTTGCTTCAGGAAGTTAAAGGTCTTGAGTCAACCATGTCAAAAGGCTTAGAAATGCAGCATTCCATCCAGTTAGAAAACTCATTTTCTAGTGTTTCAATGACTACATTGATGTTCAGTAAAATGCCACACCAGCGGATATTGTTTCCAACCTACAGTGACACTAAGGTGACCCTGTCACAGGGATTTCAAGATTTGTTTGGGGGGTAGGGAGGGAGGGTGCCACTGCCTTCCTTTGAGACTGAAAGAGTGTGACTTGCCCAAGGTCAACCAGTGGGGTTCCATGGCTGAGTGAGGATTCAAACCATGATCTCCAGAGTCATAGTTCAACACTGTATCATGCTGTCTTTCAATAAGAAGCTATGTCTTCTTATATAGTTATGTTCATTGGCCCAGTTGCAATGTTCCTATATGTAAAAAAAAACGATACAAAGTGTGAAATCAGGCTCTCACCAGATGGCTTGTTAATATATAATATGTCTGTTATCTACTGGTTTTATTACTATGTTTGTTGCTCTTATTACTGTAAACCAGGTACAATACATGCAAAAATCAGGATGTACAATCATATAACACAGGTCAGGTCAGATCATCAGGAAGGGATGTGATTGGAGAGAGTGGACATTGAATTTACCCTCCCTTCTGCCAAACTGCACATTTTTTCTTCAAGTACTTTCCAACATATGGTGACCATCAAGCCAACACATCATAGCATGTTTTAGGCTAACCACTTCATCACAAAGGACTAAAATCAACAACATGCACCGATTTTAGTCCAAGTCACCCAGGGAGCCAGGAGCCCCCGGTGGCACCGTGGATTAAACCCCTGTGTCAGCAGGACTGAAGACCGACAGATTTGAATCTGGGGAGAGCTTGGATGAGCTCCCTCTATCTTCAGGGACATGTGAGCTCCTCATGCAGGGACATGAGAGAAGCCTCCCACAAGGATGATACAACATCAAAACATCCTGGCATCCCCTGGGCAACGTCCTTGCAGACAGCCAGTTCTCTCACACCAGAAGCGACTTGAAGTTTCTCAAGTCGCTCCTGACACTTTTAAAAAAAAAACCGGAGCTGGCCAGCTCCTATCACTTGATGCTGGCCAGCTTCGTGGGAGAAGGAGGGCAGGGCCGGTGCATGCCGCTGGCAGGGCAACATGGGAGAGCTCCTGTGTTGCCATACAATCTATGGAGGAAGCCATGTGCACCACACATGCTCACGCCTCCCCTATGTGATTGCTCTCACTTGGATCCAGGCAATGCAGAGCATGGGATGCCGGATTCCCAAGCCTCTATATGAACTGATAGCACTGCTACCGCCAGCCACTGGCTGTCTGATGAAGTCATAAGAGTGACAGAATTGTCCAAAATTGCCCAATAGATGTCCGTAGCCACATGGAGATTAGGGCCTTGCTATCCTGTGTTGTAGTCCAATGGTTAAAAAAAATGACACCACACTGCCTCCTTCTAAAAGAAGCTAAATGCACAGAGTTTGGTGCATGTATTAGAGGAGTAGCCACTTTTTAACAGCTCACTTGCACATATGATTTTCCATCTAGCTAGCTTCCTAGCTGGAATAGATTCTAAAGACACACACACACACACACACACACACACAGATGCTCACTTCTTCAAATTAAAGAAACTTAAAGAATCAAGTGTGCCATACTAAGGCTGCTCAACCTTTCATTATACTAATTATTATCAAATTCTTATCAAATAAAGGAGTTTTAAGTAGCAGACATTTCCCCTTCACTGCCAGCCTAGGAGTTAAGATGGGTGTGTGAGAGAGAAAGAGAAGTTCACACAGGTTAAAGCAGGACTTGAATCTTGGCTCTCTAGTGAAAGATTAAACAAATTAGTGCTTGACAGAACTGCTTCTTTCCATAATTAGATCTGCAAGTGAATTCAGTGGTTTGGTTATTTTTTTCACTTCACGTACAAATGCACAAGACATTTAAGGATTATGACTGCTTGTGTCTAGTGATCATTTTTTTCCATCATCTGCTGCCCATCCATTGGAGGTTTAACTACTTAATTATTACATGCCATGACACCAAATTCCATTGCTGCATATCCTCATGGGGTGCAACTCATCAAAACACATTCCTCATACCCACAACATCCATATCAACACTCCAAAACAGAGAGGGAAGATTTCCATTTCGTACAGCTTTGGCCTTGTTTAAAGAACAAATGAATGTGGCCTAGCCTTGCCTCTCTGTCTTGCAGCCAGTCAACAAGGCTTTTCCCAAGGCTTTATTGTTAAGGAATGGAAAGCGGGTAATAGAGGGCAGATGTATAAGACTGAGTAGAGCAGAGATGCAGAAGAAGGAAAATATTAACTAAATCCCAATGCAGTCCAAGCAATACGTATGGTGTAGTTCAGGGCTGTCCAACTGGCGGCCCTGGGGCCGTACATGGCCCCAGAGCCCCTTCCCTCCGGCCCCCTAACTTGTTTTAATAAAATAAAAAATAAAATAAAAAATACCCACTGGTTCTGGGAGGAGAGGCAGGAGGCGGGCCAAAGCAGGAGGAAGAGACGCGAGTCCCTTCTGCTTTGGCCTGCCTCCGTCCCGCCTCTCCCCTCGGTGCTCCAATCAGGAGCGCCGGGAGGAGAGGCAGGAGGCAGGCCAAAGCAGGAGGAAGAGACGCGAGTCCTTCTGCTTTGGCCTGCCTCCGTCCCTTCCTCCTCATTGCTCCAATCAGGAGCGCAGGAGGCAGGCCAAAGCAGGAGGAAGAGACGGAGTCCCTTCCTCCTGCTTGCCTGCCTCCGTCCCGCCTCTCCCCTCAGTGCACTGGCTTCCTCCCTTCTCTTTCCTTCCTCCTTCTCATCCTCCCTCCCTCCCCTTCTTCCTTCTCCCTCTCTCCTTCCCTTTCCTCCTTCTTTCTTTCCTCCTTCCCCCTCCCCCTCCCTCCCTCTCTTTCTCCTCCCTCCCTCCTTTCCTTTCCTTCCACTCTTTTCTTCCTTCCTTCCACCCACCCATCCACCCTTTCATCCTCCCTCCCTCCTTCCCCCCTCTCTTTCTCCTTCCTTCCTTCCTTCCTTCCTCCCAGCCACCCATCCACCCTTTCGTCCCTCCAAGTTTTATGCCAAGTTTGGTCCTGATCCAACATTGTTTGAGTCCACAGCGCTCTCTGGGTGTCGGTGAACTACAACTTCCAAACTCAAGGTAAATTCCCAAGCAAACCCTTTCAGTACTTTCTGTTGGTAATGAGAGTTCAATATGCCAAGTTTGGTTCAATTCCATTGTTGCAAGAGTTCAGGATGCTCTTTGTTTGTGTGTTAACTATAAATCCCAGAAACTGTAACTCCCAAATGTCAAGGCCTATTTTCCCCAAACTCCATCTGTGTTCATATTTGGGTATATTGAGTATTCATGCCAAGTTTGGTCCAGATGGATGCATCATTATAGCCTTCCAGTATTTCCTGTTGGTCATGGGAGTTCTGTGTGCCAAGATTGGTTAATGCCATCATTGCTGGGGTTTAGAATGCTCTTTGATTGTAGGCGAACTACAAATCCCAGCAACTACGATTCCCAAATGTCAAGGTCTGTTTCCCCAAACTCCATCAGTGTTCACATTTGGGCATATGTAGTATTTCTTGCCAAGTGGAGGGGCGGAGCCGGGGGGGGGCGGAGCTGGGGAAGGGGGTGGGGAGGGGTTGCGGAGCCGGGGGCAGGGGCAGACCCTTCGGCCCCCCAGGTCATCAGTGACCGGATATCAGGCCTCTGGGTCGGTAGAAGTTGGACAGCCCTGGTGTAGTTGTTTGATTGCTGGACTATGACTCTGGAGACTAGGATTAGATTCCCCACTCAGCTATGGAAACCCACTGGGTGACTTTGGGCAAGTCATGCATTCTCACTCCAGAAAATTCCATTATAGGTTTGCATTAGGGTCACCATAAGTTGGAAAGGATTTGAAGGCACAAAACAACAACAAACAATAACCCAATGAAATCAATGAAGGGCTCATTTTTTTTTAAAAAAAGATTCACATCTCTTTGTCATATATGTACCAAATATTTCAGACAGTTTATTTCAATGCTGTATATGATATACATGCTTTGGCTGGCTGTCATGTATGGCTGTGCTGAACTGAATCTGGAGGATGTCAATGTAAAGCTGACAGAATGAAAAGCCTCATCAGTGTCTGTACTGATTCTGAAAGGATGGAGGTGTGACCAAAAGATTAGCAAGCTATTCCAAGTCCTTGAGAGCAAGTTGTGCACTTTGGCTAACCTCTCTAGGCAAGTCAGTGTTGGTTTATGCAATAGGGAGACGTGTCAGAAATTAGATTGGAATACTGGTACATCTATGCTTATGCAAGGAAATATTAGATACAGTAGTGGGGTGGTACTGGCAAATCTGTGTTTCCAAAAGGAAATATCGGATGCCCCCTTGTATGAGGTTTGAAAAGGTGACTCTATACATGCACAAAATCAAAAGGCAAAATAATGTTCACAGCTATTTGCAGAAAATAAGGTAGGGAGCTCACAAGTCTCGCTAGGAAGATGCTTCCA
This sequence comes from Anolis apletophallus, assembly GCA_030556195.1. Taxonomy (NCBI): domain Eukaryota; kingdom Metazoa; phylum Chordata; class Lepidosauria; order Squamata; family Anolidae; genus Anolis; species Anolis apletophallus. The sequence continues at coordinate 93,055,623 of JARBWK010000005.1, read as the reverse complement.
TAGTCTGAACACCCTCGTAAGGAATTCAATCTTTATATTTCCAATAACTTAAACTCCCTTCGTCGTGAGACCTACCAAAGGGACTGAGGTTACTATGTGGTTTGAATGAATACACAGTTCAAAGCTTTATTTGAAGGAGAATTTGAATTGCAATGTATGACTAGCTACCCACAAAACTTTGGGGGTTTTGTCAGGAAGTCAGAATATACCAAAGAAAAGGAATACAGCAGGAAGAAAATGTTTGGATAATGAATGTAAGATGTTCCAGATTCAAAGAGGGGGGATTCTGGGTGATGACAAGGATTAATGCAAATCTTATCTGACACAAGGGATGGGAGTCATGTGGCCCTCCAGAAGACCAAGTGGCCACATCCACCATAGTCAGTGCTGATCAGGCAGACAGTGTCTGGAAGAAAGCATGACGCCCACTGCTGTCTTATATGATTGAATGGAATAGAGTGAACTTTTGAAATCATATACTATGGGAATTTGCAGGTGGGAAAAAGCTCATCTCATGGTGATTGCGAGCTCTTAGACTAACTTTCTGATCTCTTAAGTTTCAGCAGAAATTGCTCATATATTTTCTAATTATGTGGTACTTGAATACAGCTGTGTAGTTTATTATGTCTAGCAGTTGTGGATGAGTTGTACCGCAAACCTGCAAAGACCAATCTGGAGTTTAGCCCCACTTAACTCCGTGGGGACTTTTTTCTGTGAGGTTTGCTGTGAGGGCCACTTCCTAAAATTCCATGAAATATTGGTTACAGAGAATATTTGAGTCATGATTCAATGCTCTTTAAAGAAGATAGTAGCTGTATTGATTTTTAAAAAACCCAGTCTGCCTATCTCCACAACAGCTCATAAATCATAACAGAGTATATTTGGACAGTGTCGTTATTGGACTTGATAGGAAAGAGGAGAGCTTATTATCTCTGACACTTCATGTTAGCTGACATGAATGGAAAAAGAAGATGGTTTATTTTGGGTAAACAAGAGTGACCAAGGGGACTAAATGACAACAGCTTGTCTTATTGCACATTCAAGGACAGCTGTGTCACTCCAGATTCACAAACTTGATGTTGATTTGAAAGATTGATGTATTATGACACCCGAGAGACAAATATGTATAAACCTAGATGATCTCGAGGGTGTGTGTGTTTTTAAAGCTTCCGTGTTAAATACACATGTGAGTGCAAACACACATAGAAGGAGACTGAGCGGGAGAGAGAACTATTCTGAACAAATGCTGATGCAGCCTTTGGCTCCATGGATCTTGCAACAAAACGAATGAGGAACACTAGGTGGCATATATCCCACACTGTAAATTAAATAGTCCAATTCTGAAGCTTTTGAACAAGTAAATTTGACAGGCTCTTTTTAAGGTGCTCCTAATTTAAAATCCTAGGAGCATGTCAAAGGAACATGTTCCTCTTTTGGCCAGCCCAAAGTGCTTTGCTTAGCATCCTGACAGTAAGTCCAACTAAATTCATCTGGTCTTACTCCTTAATACGTGTGTTTGATTGCACAGTTATCTGTTCAAGTACATATAAGAATATTGATCAATGCACAACTATAGCACACAACTCTTTATTCTGTTTTGTGATCTGATCACATACTGTATTATTATTTATTAGACTTATTAGCCACCACTCACAGTGGCTCGTGGCGGCTTACAACAACATCTGTAGGTCATACAGGAAAAAATCAGAAAACCGCTGTGCAAATACCCCTCCTGCTTGCAAGCATTTTCCCAGACATTGCAGTGAAAAGAACATCTGTGTGCACATATTCAACCTGGCAAGCAGAGTACATCACAAGCTATCCAAAATGAAAGAAATAGCTTGTGACTTGTAAAAACTCCAGATGTATATTGCTTTTCACCTGGGCCTCTGGATAAGGATGTTTGCCTGTAGTCTCAATAACAGGATATTCCCTCTTTTAGTAAGATGGATATTCTATTTTGTAACAATGCATCTTCGAGATTGTGATATACGAGACTATCCTTTCAATGACCTGAAAATGCAGGCTCAGCATATTGCTTCACTTGCTTTCCAAACTTCTGGATACCGGCCAGCATGTAGCACAAAGTAAGAATTTACCAGCCTTTATATAGCATCTTACACACATACTATTTCTTTCATTACCAGCTTACTACTCAAATGCCTGCTTTGTGTACATAACACATCAGGCAGTATACACACACGTTCTAGAAGGGTAACTATAACCACATGAAACAGAGGTTGAAGTATGTGTGTGTGTGTCCACCTCCGCACATACATTTATTTTGAAATACTGTTGTTTTTCTTCTTCTGGAATGTCTAATAATTGCTCTCCCCTTTTGCCTTAATAGTCTACCATGCTTACTCTAAATTTGCTCCAGACACTTATATTTGACAGTTGAACTCTCATGGAAACCACAAGATATTAGGCTAAATCTGGTTGTTTACTTCCAACTAGAAGAAACCTTATTAACCTAACAATGTATGTACTTGCCATTGGTTAGTGAATCTATTCTAACTGAGAAAGACTCAAACTTTAATTTAGCCAGTTAATTAGATGATCTATATCTTACTATCAGGGACTAGCTATAGGGAGCATACCATGCCCCTATTGAAGCAGCTCCACTAGCTTCCAACAAGTTTCCGGGCCAAGTTCAAAGTATAGGTTATCACCTATAAAGTCTTATATGCTTCAGGTCCAACCTATCTTTGAGACCGCATCTCCTTCTATGAGCTGATAAGGACTCTGAGGTCTGCCAGGGAGGCTCTTCTCTCAGTCCCACCACTGTCCCAAATACGGTTGGTGGGGACAAGAGAGGGGGCCTTATCAGTGGTGGCCCTCCTGCTCTGGAATTCTCTCCCAAGAGAGATTAGGTTAGCCCCCTCTCTCCAAGTTTTCCAGTCTAAAAGCATAGCTTTTTAAACAAGACTTTGATCTGAGGACTTTCATCTTGGCACTTGGTTTGCTAATTGAAAACAACCAGTTTTATCCTCAATCACGACTGTGTTTTACAAATTTCAATATTTTATTATGTGATATCTTAGGTTTGCTTGTGGTTGAAATCTTATATTATTATCATTTTAATGTCTGTGTATTATTTGTATGATGTGTGGCACTTTGGAGTGCTTTGTGAAAAGCCCTGAGTCCCTTCGAAGAGATGGTGGCAAGGTAAAAATATTCATCATCATCATCATCATCAATCTTCAAAATCAAAGCTCAGAGCATTCTTGAAAGCTCAGATCCATCTCACCCAGCATATTCTTGGGGGGGGGGGGTCCATCTTACCCAGCATATTCTCTCTCTTTTTGAATGATTGCCATTTGTCAGACAATACAGGGTGACAAAGGCAAGGACAAACAGACTGGAAGACAGCTTTTATCCTAGAGCTGTGGATAGGTTGAACTTCTTAGTTTTGCATTGATGTGACATTGGGGACTGTGTCATAGTGGTGAGAGTGTGGGGGATGGGTGTGTTGTGTGTGCTGGGGAACACATAATTCTGTTGTACAATGTACAATGGCAATAAAGTTATTCTATTCTATTCTATTCAAGAGTGGATGTTCATCTTTAAAAATGAAAGAAATATAATCTTATGGGCTTAGGTGAAAATTCTATCTTAATAGGTATATACTTCTGCATGCATCTTGCCAGAGTTAATTTGCCTCTGTCTCATATAATGTTTTTCCCCAGATCAACACAGCACAATATAATCCATCAGAATCCATCAGAATGTAATTCTTTAATTCAAAAGTAGGGAGGAACAGCAATATGTAAGAAACATGACACTAGCTGGCCTGAACAACATACTTATACTAATCAATGCGACTATTTCTTCAAAAGTATTTGATTGTGGTCTTGCCTAAAGTTTAAAGGACTGGACATCTCAGAATCCCCTAGCAAGTTAACTGGTAGAACCTCTAAATTGCAGTTTAAGACTCCTGGAGATGAGAAATGTTGTGAATAATTTCAAATCCAACCTGAATGAATAAGGTAAAATACTAGCACCTCCATGTGCATTATGAACAAAAAAAGTCTATTTCCTTCAGAAGTGAAAGCATATAGAACATGCAAGAACATGAAGTACAAAGTGCTTAATCTGATTTGATCTGAATTGCAAATATGACTTCATTGGATCTGTGCCCAGGATCCTTACACGTTTGAAAATGTTGATAAATCTTAACCAGTTGATGAATCATCACACTTATAAAATAGGCCTAGAAACATATATGCCTGCAAACCAGAGTATTAAAAGGTTACTTTTACATATACGTCAAGCATTAGTCAATCTGGAAATTTTATTTAAAACGGGCTAACCCCCCATGGCAATGAAAAATAAGATCCAGTTTTCGAGGGCAAGATAAGATACAATGTGTTTGGCTAACCAGGCAAAATACAAGGATATAAATTGTTTCGTTCTGGTGGAGTCAGTTCTGGGAAAGAGCCATATGTAAATCTCCAGCTCAGCTTGTGGCTCAGCAGTTTGCCACAGCTTGCAATGAACAATTGGTTTGTTGCTGCAACTTACAGTATTATAACTTAGTTAGCTTCCTGCATCATTCCTAATCATTGTAGTATCAGAACTCACCATACACTATGATTTTCAACTGTGTTCTGGTTAGAAATAAATAAACAAGATTAAATGGAGTCTGGGGTGGTGCAATGGGTTAAACTTCCTGACTGGAAGTTCAAATCTATGGAACAGAGTGAGTTCCCGCTGTTAGCCCCAGCTTCTGCCAACCTAGCAGTTCAAAAACATTCAATTGGTACCGCCTCGGCAGGAAAGTAACGGTGTTCCATGCTGTCATGCTGGCCACATGACCTAGGAGATGTCTACTGACAATGCAGGCTCTTCAGCTTAGAAATGGAGATGAGCACTACCCCTCAGAGCCAGAGGGGGAAACCTTTACCTTTAGCTGTGTTTGGTTGTTTCTAGGCATTGAATGTTTGCCTTTGTATTTGTTCTGAGAGTGCCTTGGATCATGAGAAAATCAAACCAGGCCATATTCCAGGAAAGAATGCCTGACTGCACCCTGGAGGGAAGGATATTAGAAACAAAGATGAGGTACTTTGGCTACATAATAAGAAAACAGGAAAGCTTGGAGAAGATAATGATGCTGGGGAAAATGGAAGGAAAAGGGAAGGAAAAGGGAAGAGGGGCCGACCAAGGGCAAGATGGATGGATGGTATCCTTGGACTGGCTTGACCTTGAAGGAGCTGGGATGGCCACAACCGACAGGGAGCTCTGGTATGGACTGGTCCATGAGGTCACAAAGAGTCAGAAGTGACTGAATGAATAAACAACAATAAAAATGCGGAATCCGCCCTGAGTCCCCTTGGGGAGATAGGGCAGAATACTACTACTACTACTACTACTATTATTATTATTATTATTATTATTGCTCTTACCTGTCTCCCTAAGTGCAAGGGATAATCTGCTCATTTTCTCTTCCTCTGGAAACAATCCTTTTAGCTAAATTTCTGTTGTACTTCATAAATCGATAAACATGTTCTCTCTGTGTGTTTTTGTTTGAATGACAAACTGGAAGGAAGTGTGGTTAGTAGTTAATGCATGATGCTGAATGGCATCATGAAGGGCCATCCTTTGACTTTAGGTGTTGGTTTGGAAATCCACAGGCCTGGAATAAGCTTTAACTAGCAAGAATCTGTGTTCGAGCTTCACCCTTTTTTATTTCAATGATTTTCAAAGTGAGGGTATAATTTAATAGGAGAGTCAGGCTGAGGTGTAGAAAAAGTTCTGCTCTTTCAGAGCATTATAGTTATATCATAGGATATATGTATAGTTTTTCCTGACACACACTTCTGGTACCACCTCTTTTCATCCCACACACCCAATACAATAAATAGGAATCCCTTGTAGTTAGGGATAGGGAGAATTTATTTGATTAAGAAAGGAAGGTTATAGGATATTGGTTCTGAAACTCTTGTCTTCCAAAAATTTTGAGCTTCAGTTTTCCAAAACCTCCACTACTGTGGCCAATGCTTTGGAATTCTGGGTATAGAAGTTCCAACATCATTAGAATTTGAGAGCTACTGTTAGAAGAAAACGCTGTTTTGCTGTTTCTGATTGTTCTTGTATTTAAAAAAGGAGGAGGGAAAGTGACAGGAGGAAGGACTGTAGCAGCACCTTTAAGACAAAGTGCATTTTAATCCAGCATGAGCTTTCATGGATGTGAACTCACTGCTTCTGATCTTTTTATAATTAAAGAAGTAAAAGGGCTCCCAGTTCTTTCTAATTCCGTCTCATGCGGGAAGATACATTCAGTTTTGTTATCATTCAGTATTAAAGTATCAAATTAAAGCTAGCATAGTTTCTACTTTCCCTCCCTCCTGATTGGGATGAATGGCTCCTCCATGCATTCTTATTCTCTCCCACATATACACCATTTGCTGATTCCTTTTTTAAAGTAGATTACAATAATAATAATAATAATACAACTAATCTGCAGGTTTTAAAAATAATTACAGGAGAGTTAATAGCAACTCATAACATCAAAATGCGTATTTTGTGGACAGAGCATCATTGCATTCAGTAAAAAGATTGACTGGATAACCTTGCTATTCAAGAGATTTGGGTGCATTATCCATTAAAATCACTAGATGGTAGCATTTCCTTCTGTATGAAATTTTAAAAGGCAATTTCTTCAACAAAACTGTGAAATAAGTGAATATTTCACAAAGTAGAAGCAAGTCAATCTGATTAATTAAATGCTGGACAATTTAAATATTCCAAAGGCACAGGATCCCATCTGGTTTGGCTACGAAGGAGGGCCAGAACTTGTTAATATTTGGATGGGAGATTATCAATGAATACCTGACATTGTGGGCTATATTTCAGAGGAAGGAAATGGTAAAAATGCTTCTGAGGCCCCTTCCACACAGCTGAATAAAACTCCACATTTTCTTCTTTGTACTGAACTATATGGCAGTGTGGACTGAAACAACCCATTTCAAATCAGATATTGTGGGATTTCCTGATATTCTGGGTTATATGACTGTGTTGAAGGACCCAGAGTATTCCTTGCACAAGAATTTCCCAAGGAATACATGAGGTCTGCCATAAGCTGACAATTAGCTTTGTGACACATGCATACACATACATACACATCTACTAAACTATTTTTTTTCAATTGTTTGAAGAGGCTGAGAGAGTGTGATTTTCCTAAGATTATCCAGCCTTGGTTCGAGTTTCATGACAGAGTGGAGATTCGAACCCTGGTTTCCACAATTATAGCCCAACATCAAAACCACTGTGCCTTCATCATGTAAAAAAATGGAATTCGTTTATCTGAAGTATGCATGATTCTACCTCTGTTCTTACTTACTTGCTCACCGCAAGTTACTTCTGTGTAAGCATGCAGAGGGACATGCCCAAAATGGTCACTTCTTTCAAGAAAGCTTGCATATGTTTTTTTGTGATTTTTTCCTGCTTTTTATCAATGTATGTATATTTATATATGGCATTGCACTGTGCCGACTTGTACACCGCCCTGAGTTGCCTTTGGGCTGATATGGGCGGGATAGAAATAGCATAAATAAATAAATAAATATGATTGCACCCTATGGAACATGACTATATAGCTGCTTGGTTGGAAATCATAGCCTTTGAAGGCCCTTCCGCACAGCCATATAACCCAGAATATCAAGGCGGAAAATTCCACAATATCTGCTTTGAACTGCAATATCTGAGTCTACACTCAAATAATGTGGGATTTCCTGCCTTGATATTTTGGGATATAGGGCTGTGTGGAAGCGCCCCACAATGCCATATATTCCAGTTCAAAGCAGAAAATGTGGGATTTTATTCAGCTGTGTGGAAGTGCCTCGAGTTCCATGGTATTTCATTACTAATAGGTAGGTTTAGGGCTGTGAAATTGAGGATTTATCGCCTATTTAGACCATCCCCATTTCTGCGACAGCAGCAGTTCTCTGCAAGCTACAAAGGAAGTAGGCCAATTAGGAGGTAAATGATATTTTCATTGATTCTTCATTTGTATTTTAGTCAATGAAATTTTAATGACCTTTTATATGTGTAGAAACAACATTTCTGAAGCAAGATCTTTAGGTATAGCTAAACATTTTGGTTGTAGGTTTCACTTTTTACAGTTCTCTTGTTTGTTATCTTGTAAGATAATGATTATTTGTAAGAATTTGCATTATAAAATGTGTGTGTACACGCACACACATACATCCATGCGTATGCACAGCCCAAATTATCAAATATATCTTTTTTAACAAATTGATGTTTTAACTGATTGTAATTACCATGTATTGTTTCTTTCTCTCTCTTTTTCCTACATGCATATAGAAATAATGTGCAGTCTATCACTATGATATATACTTTTGGGGTTTTCTTGACTTATTTTAAATCTTGAAATATATTTTCTGGCATTGTCCATTTTGCTTCTAGGAACATCCTCATATTTTTCTATTCTTATCTTCAATATTACAACGAATTTATTTTTTTATTTATTTATTACCATTTTTATATACCGGCTCTCTCAGCCCGAAGGTGACTCGAGGCGGTTTACAATCGGCAATCAATGCCTCTGACACATAAAACATTAGCATATAATACAGACCACATAAAAGCAGTAGAAACAATAAAAACCATAAAACACAAGTCCTCAATGTCTCATTACTAAAATCATTTTCTCGTCGCATCGTCCAATCGTTCCCTAGATCTAAATTAGTTTGTTACACTGCATTTGCAAATGCTTGCTCAAAGAGCCAGGTTTTAACTCTTTTTCAAAATGTTAGGAGGGAGAGGGCTGATCTGATATCCCTAGGAAGGGCATTCCATAGCCGAGGGGCCACCGCTGAGAAGGCCCTGTCTCTCATCCTCGCCAATCGCATCTGCGAAGGAGGTGGGCCTGAGAGCAGGGCCTCCCAGATGATCTTAAGCTCCTAGCTGGTTCATAGGGAGAGATACATTTAGACAGGTAAGCCAGCACTTTAAATTGTGCCCTGTAGCAAAATGGCAGCCAGTGGAGTTGGCACAACAGAGGAGTTATGTGCTCCCTGAGCACCGCTCCTGTTAGTAACCTGGCTGCCGCCCGTTGGACCATTTGAAGCTTCTGAACAGTCTTCAAAGGCAGCCCTACATAGAGCGTGTTGCAGTAGTCTATACTGGATGTAACCAGAGCATGGACTAACGTGGCCAAGTCAGACTGCCCAAGGTACGGGCACAGCTGTTGCACAAGTTTTAACTGTGAAAATGCTCCCATGGTCACCACCGAAACCTGGGGTTCCAGGCTCAGCAATGAGTCCAGGATCACATTCAAGCTGCGAACCTGCGTCTTCAGGGGGAGTGTGTCCCTGTTATTAAGTTATCGCCTACAAAAATCAAATTCAAATACTAAAGGAATCATATATAGGCAGTCCCCAAGTCACAAACAAGATAGGTCCTCTAGGTTTGTTCTTAAGTTAAATTTGTTTGTAAGTTGAAACAGGTACATTTTTAGTGTAACTCTCTCTCTCTCTCTCTCTCTCTCTCTCTCTATATATATATATATATATATATATATAAGCTTTAGATAGCATAGAGAAGGATTAACATCCATGTGGAGTTTGTTTTGTTATCTGCACCCCTGTTCAGAAGATTTCAACTCACTTTGTATCCGTCTGATAAATGGATTTTGAAAATGTTGGCTTGTTGTGGAACCAAAGATTGGTGATAAATCTTCAATGGAGATACCTCTTCCTCATAATATTGCTTTCATGAGTGAATCCCCTTTCCTATGGATAGATTTCTCTCACTTCCTGTTGTCTCACCCTGGTTCTTAACTATGGAGTCATTGGTAAGTCTTATTTCTGTAACTCAGGCACTGCCTAATCCTGATCGTCACTTAAGAATCAAATGTTGTTTGCTATTTTTACAGAGTGCTATGAATTCATTAATGTATTTCCAGAAAGGTGGTCTCAGCCCTCTAGAGACTGTATTCATAGAGAGGATATTGCTGTTTTTAAAAAACCAATATGGTGGACCAGGGCCGTAGCCAGGATTTTGGTTCGGGGGGGGGGGGGGCTGAGACTGGGTGGAAGAGGGTTTACCCTAGCAAACCTTTTGTATTGTTATCCCAATAACCCCATGAAGGTGGGATATAATGAGCATGGTGATCAGATCATGATATGAATAAACATAACAGTTTAAATAATGTACCAGTAAGGCCTTCTCGCGGACCATCCTGAGAATTTCGGGGGGGGGCTGAAGCCCCCTTAGCCCCCCCCCCTGGCTACATGCCTGTGGTGGACTTTAGTTTTGCTGTAGAGGGCAAATCTTCCATTACTTCAAAGGCAGTGCAAGCACAGCAGAAATGCAAAGACTGCTGTGTAAGTCAGAAAGTCAGAATTTCATGTAGGAACATGCTTTAGAACACCAAGTCATCTTAGCATGCTGGAGAGTTGTCTAGCAAAGCAATTTCCAAACAGCTTTTGGCAAAAAAAATTTCTTGAAGTGTAAAGGCTCACTTTTGTTATCTGTCTTCCTTGTCCATATAATATTTAAACAAATGAATATACTACCACTTACCAAAGGCAGGAACTGAATAACGTGAAAGAAATCACATTGAATTCAAAGGGACTTGCTTTTAAGGAAACATGTCAAAGGTTGGGGGTTGGTTTTTTTGGTTTTTTTATAATATGCAAAACATTACACTAATGTTCAATGAATGTCATGGCAGAGGCCAAAGGTCTCTTGATGGTACCTAATGTGTAATCACTCCTGACTTGCTAATTGCTCCCCCTTCCCTAAAATACTGTATTTCTGTAAAATATATTAGGGGATGCTTTATTGTGCCCTTAGCTAAACTTCGATTTTATTTGTTATCAAGTCAGATTTAACTTATGGCAACCTTATGAATGAGGTTCACATCAACTACAACTCTGCTTAGGTCTTGTAGTCTCAGGGCCCTTTCAAACAGCCATATAACTCAGAATATCAAGGCAGATAATCCACAATTTCTGTTTTGAACTGGGGGCCCTTCTACACAGCCCTATATCCCAGGATATCAAGGCAAAACATCCCACATTATCTGACTGTGGACTCAGATAACCCAGTTCAAAGTAGATTTTGTGGGATTTTCTGCCTTGATATTCTGGGATATAGGGCTGTGTGGAAGGGCCCTGAGTTATCTGAGTCCATATTCCCACATAATCCAGTTTAATGTGGATTTTATACAGCTGTGTAGAAGGGACCTCAGGGCTAAGAATTATTTGATGTGGGTCCAACCATCTCAAATGCAAGCTTCCTCTTTTCCTGTTGCTTCCTACTTTGCCTAACTTTGTTATCTTTTTGAATGAATCATGCCATCTCATGATATCTCCAACTATGATAGCCTCACTTTGGTAATTTTGGCTAGAGAAGCAAGATTGGGAGTGTGTGACAGTAAAGCTTTCAAACTGAGATAATAATACTATACAATAGGGCTAGGATACAGCCCGAGAACTCCCTTTTGGTGTAGTGGACCTAAGCAGCAATAATGCTTTGCCAGGCACATTGGCAAAATACTCAATGCAAAGAAAAACTGCCACCATAAATCATCAGATCCACATCTTCTTTATTGCCTCTTCTTCTTCTTTATTTATTTTTTATTTATTAATCAGATTTCTAGGCCGCCACTCCCGGGTGGCTCGGGGTGGCTCACAGCAAATCAAAATACAACAAACACAGTTAAAAACACAGTTAAAAACTCATTACACACTCTAAAATCATGGGTTAAAAACACAGCATGCTGTGCAGAGAACAGACGCACAGCATAATACAACATACGCAACAAGTCAACAAGCAGGCTGAAACGCTGGTGGAACTTTATGGGCCGAAGGCTTGCCGAAAAAGAAATGTCTTACATGACTGCCTAAAAGACAAGAGGTCTTGGAGGGCTCACGTCTCAGCCGGGAGAGCGTTCCACAGCGTTGGAGCAATCACCGAGAATGCTCTCCTACGAGTTGCCGTCAACCTGAGTGTCTTAACAGAGGGGATTGTCAGCAAGTTGGTGTTTTCTGACCGCAGTGATCTTGTAGGGCAATATGTGGTAAGCCGGTCCCTTAGGTACATTGGCCCCAGGCCATGTAAGGCCTTGAAGGATAAATGATATAAGCAGGGGCGGCCTAACCTATTCCGGGGGGTAAGCGAAGAAAATTTTGGGCCCCCCCCCCCCCGCCGCCGCGTCACTTGGTCCCGCTGCCGCCGCCATGCTGCGGCGCGCCTCCGTAATGCACGGACATTTCCGCGCATGGGCAGAAGCTGCTGCAGGCAGCAGCAGGGAGTTCCGCTTCGGCGGCACGGCCAGCGCCGATCCCTGCTGCCTGCAGCAGCTTCTGAGCATGCACGGACATTTTTGCACATGCCCAGAACTGCCGGAGCTGAAGTTCAGCTCAGGCAGTTCTGGGCATGCGCGAGAATGTCCGCGCATGCTCAGAAGCTGCTGCAGGCAACAGCAGGGAGCTCCGCTTTGGCGGTGCAGCCAGCCATGATGGCGCCCGGCGCAGCCGGCGTGGCAGCACCCATCCATGATGGCGCCCCACGCGGCCGCGTAGGTTGCTTACATGGACGGACCGCCCCTGGATATAAGTTATATGAAGTGATATCTTTAAGCAGCAATTTCCCTTCCACTTGTTAGTATCAGTCAATGAAAGGGAGCAGGGATGGAGAAAACTTGCAGTATAAATTGGATATGGGGCAATATGGGCTTTGTATTGGTTTGCTATGAAAATGAAGACACACCAAATTGCTGGTTTTGGGATAACAAATCATCCCAAAAATCATGAGGCCCTTAGATGTTGTTGGACAGCATCCAAGGCTAGGGATGTTGGGAGCTGCAGTCCAACAACATCTGAAGGGCTGTATGAGTCCTACCCCTGCTGTATTTGGACGGGGGAGGGGGGGTATAACTTGGCAATGTTGCGCTCATCATTGTGTGTTTATGTGTCTCACAGTCTCCCATTAATTTAACAGGATTTTATAGGCAATGAATTCTCAGAGGTAGTTCGTCATTGCTGTCCTCTGTAATAAAGCCTACACCCTTTGGTATTACTGGGATCTCCAGTCCAAGTGCTAACCAGGACTGAACTTGCTTAGCTTCTGATAGCAGATCTGATCCAATCTCATACTTTCAGGGTATGTGCACCAATTGATTGGAGATTGTGATTTATTCATTTACATTTTGCACATAACTCAATACTGGGGCTCAAAGCTAATTAGAAAAATTAAAAGAGAATTAAAAGAAATAATATGAAAAATACTGACAATGTCATAAAATGATTATGTGTGTGTTATTAAAATGCAATTACACTTCCCATAGAAAGAAACCCATATAAAATATATTAAAAACAACAAGGCCAGAAAACCAGCACTCAATTTGTAAAAGCTCATTGGAACAGAATAGTTTTCACTTGCTGATGAAAGGATTGCAACTTGCAACATTCCTGGCTAGAGATACGGACAGTTGAAGTTCAGTATCTTCTGGAACTGCATAATCAACCCTCTTGACATCAAGGAGACAGGTCAGAGCTTATTTTCTGTTTGCCATCTCCAAGAATTCCTTAACCATCTTGGTTGTTTATTATTTTTACATATAGTTCTTGACTCAGAATTACCTTTTCTTTGTACAAGAGGGAGGGTGCCTTCTGATGTTGACACACAACTCTTGCTCAACTCATTTTCACATCAATGGTGTTTAAACAAAAGATTCTACATGTGACCTGATGCCAAAACAGATAACACTAGATAAGGGAGAAAAGAGTAACTAGCCAGACCATTCTTCCCTTGCCCCAACTCCCCTGTATATCATAGGGGCGCAAGCAAGACATTCCTTGCATATTGACACAAGGCTGTACCAAATTACTGAAGGATTCTGTTATCTTGAAAGACTTCAAAGTTATATTCTTGGACTTCTTCATGCATTTGAAATGCTGGCTGATGCTCAGGGTGGACCACATGCTTCATACAGAATCCCAAACATCTCCAGGTCAGGGCTTGTTTGAACTGCTGGAGAGATGCTGTCAAACAATGTAGTCAACTAGATGAACCAATGGTTGAAAATAGCAATCTTCCAAGCCTCCAATAACTGTTTGTAAAGGTGTATAATTGTTAACCTATATTGTATGTATATTGATTTGCCAGTTTGGCTGTACCTCTTTGTTGTGGGAGGGGCTTCAGACACAGGACTTCATTTTTGTTCTACAGTATGCTTTTAGACCTTGATGGAGGTGGATGCTGTTTGTCTCCTTTCAGACTTCACTGAGTACAGTTATACAGTTTGAACTATATCTATATGCTTAAAGACATTGGACTATGGACTAGTGTGCTGAATATATGCCAGCTGTTTGTTAATAAACCTGAGATATTATTTTTAAAGAAGACTACTTTGTTTTGTCTCTTGAGTGCATGTTTTAAACAAGAGGTTTTTAAGGGAGAGTAGATTATTATTATTATTTCCACCATTTCTACCCCGCTTCTTCTCAACCCCCGAGGGGGGACTCAGAGCAGCCTAACAATGGCAACAATTTGATGCCAAAAACACAGTATACATATAATAGAAAACCAAAAACAGTCAAAATTAAATTAAATTACAGTTAGCATTATAATACATTAAAATACAATTAGCATTCAAATACATCATATACATTCACATAAGTTAAAAACAGTATTTCGTCCATAATAGAAGCATTGGGTCATGTACACCAGTTTGCCATTTCAACCCAATCTAAAGTGCAGTATCGTGCTAATGTGCAAATGCCTGGTCCCATAACCAGGATTTCACTTTTTTCCTGAATGCCAGGAGGGATGGGGTTGATCGTATATCAATTGGGAGTGCATTCCACAGACGGTAAGCCACCACCGAGAAAGCCCTATCTCTCGTCCCCACCAACCGCATTTGAGAAGTAGGCGGGAGCGAGAGCAGGGCCTCCCCGGATGATCTTAAATTATGAGGTGGGACGTAGTGGCTGATGCGTTCGGACAAGTAAGCTGGGCCAGAACCGTATAGAGCTTTAAAGGTCAAAACCAGCACTTTGAATTGAGCTCGGAATTGGACAGGCAGCCAGTGGAGCTGACACAACAGGAGGGTGGTATGCTCCCTGTATGTAGCTCCCGTTAGTAGTCTGGCTGCTGCCTGCTGGACTAATTACAGTTTCCGGACTGTCTTCAAAGGCAGCCCCACGTAGAGTGCGTTGCAGTAATCTATTTGGGATGTGACCAGAGCGTGGACGACTGTAGCCAGAAACAACTATCCTCTGCTAATCCAATCTATTTTTGTAGTGGCATGTCTTTCTCCTTGGCAGTCTAAAGACATGGTTCTTCAGTTTAACAGCTGAGTTACCCGTGTGCTATTACATTAATGGTTGTGAATATCACCTGTTCAAAGGGTTGACTTCTAACAAAGTCATGCTTTTTTTGACTTGGGGTTTTCAAAAGGTGGTATCCGCATGTTCATGGAGATTCATATTTCCCAAACAGATGAGACATCATTTTTACCTTTTCAATAGGGTTTTGGTGCAGTTATTTCCAATAGGTCATGGAATTTCCAATATGACCTGGCATACAATAGCTTCCTAGTGATTTTAGAATTTTAAACTTCTTTTGGAGGGAATATTTTCACACTGTGCATGGTTGAATCCACGATGACAGCAACTGTGGATACAGAGGACTGACGCCTTTCTTGTTGGCTGCATCTCTCTTCAGCAATTTGTGACTGAAGCATTCTAAAAACTTTAAACATTAAAATTACAGATTTACAGTGATCTTAACTGCAAACTGAGAAACGAACTTCTTTGGAAAACATACATAAACACAC
Source organism: Anolis apletophallus (assembly GCA_030556195.1). Lineage (NCBI taxonomy): Eukaryota > Metazoa > Chordata > Lepidosauria > Squamata > Anolidae > Anolis > Anolis apletophallus. The sequence continues at coordinate 93,039,812 of JARBWK010000005.1, read as the reverse complement.
AGGGAGCACAATATTAGGTATATTCCTGGCGAGAACTTGGAGAAGTCAGTTTTAGACGACAATCTACAGTCTGCACTGGGGAATTTCTGGCTGGGGAAATTTTGAGCTCCAGCATTGGGAGAAAAGATAGGCCTAAAGAAAGTGATTGATTGTGAAAAATAGCTTTTCTAAGCTCTATGCCTAGTTATGGCTTTTTCAGTTTCCATGGCCAATATGAGATTTTCTTTAAGGGAAAAATAAGACTTAGGTCTGCTAAAGCCATTAGGTCAGAAGCACCGCCCTATATATTATGGAAGTCAAATCCATCTTAATAATGTAACAGTCTTATATCCTGCTTAAAGAGATGCTGGAATTATCCTCATGCCATAGATTGAATAAGAAGGGTACATGATTCCAGAGCAACTTCTAATGAACAGGAAAGGGAGCTTAAGGAATAAGAATAATCCTAAATGAATAGTGGTGGCTGAAGTCTCACAATTTGGAGATTGTTCTTTCCTAAATCCCAGCATGTCAATCATTCAGTTCCATGAGTGCAAGCCAGTTAAACTTTGCTTAAGGGACAATGCTAAATGGATTATCCAGTAAAGTGGACTTCTTGTGCTAACCTTTGCCCTAGATACAATGTACTAAAACTATGCCTGAGATCTCCAAACCCACTGCAACAGCCACTAAGCATATTTGCCATGAACTAGCCATTCATAGCTAGCAACAAATACGTTCCAAAGGATGTGCGACTCGTTCATTTCATCTAAACTGACTGGCGAGACTGAGTTTTATACACTAGCTGGCTCACTGTTGAAATGTGGAGTCAAGTAGACGGGTTCAGAGGAAGACGCAAAGGTCCAATATGAGGTTGAAAGTAATATATATCTTGTAAAGTCAATTTCAATAATTAAAGGCAGTATTCTGCATTCGTCGTTGTGAAACACAAATATATTTATCCAAATTAATTGTCTGTATTAGACATGATATCCAAAGCAAAATAAGAGTCTTGAGAAGCCACGAATTCTAATGGCAATATAAAGGTCCACTATGGGTTAAATAATTCTAGCGTGGTTCTCAGAAGGGTCGACAGTCATGGTCCAAGCCGTTTCGCCAATCCTGGCTTCATCGGGACCCCAGACTCAATGCTATATATCAGTTTCACAGGTCCGGATTTCAATCTAATTATTCTTAAGCATTTTGGTGTGGGCGCAGCCACCGACGCGATGTAACCGAACACCGTACAGAGTTATATTGAGTGCGCTTTCCATCTACCAGTGTTCGACCTGTGTTACATCGCGTGTTGGACCATGACGGTGGCTGAGAACCACGCTAGAATTATTTAACCCACACCAAAATGCTTAAGAATAATGTCTAATACAGACAATTAATTGAAATCAGGACCTGTGAAACTCAATCATCTTCCTCTAGCGTCTACTTGACTCCATTGAGTCTGGGGTCTTTCCTGTTGAAATGAACAAGGCCAGGATGCAGGACATATGATGAATTGTGACCATGATCAGCATGGATCTTTCTTTGTATTAATATAAATGGCAGGAACCACGCATATAAAGAATTATTTAATCTTTAGTTACTGGTGTGACTTTTAGTTTGTATGCTGAAATGTTTAATACTTGGGCTTTAGCCATTCGGAAATGTGATGTAAATAACAATAAAGAGTAAAGCTTGTAACTTCTTAATATACACATCCATCACTCTAAGAGAGCCAGTATGGTGTGGTGGTTTGAGTATTCAGTTGTGACTCTGGACACCAGAGTTCAAATACCTGCTCAGCCATGGAAATCTGCCATATGACCATGACTCAGAGGAGGGAAAGGCAACCCCCTCGAAACAAATCCTGCCAAGAAAACCCAGTAATAGATTCCCATTAGGAGCGGCATAAATTGGAAACAATAACAAGACAGATTTGACATCTATAACACTGCCCAATTATTATTATTTTTTATAAAAAAGCTTTTTGGGCCTGTGCCTGGTTATTTGGGATGCTGATCCCGAAATTGCATTGGATAGACTGCACCGGCTCTAGTTTCTTAGATATAGTCACGATGGTTTTTCTATGAGTGAGTAGATAGCGACTGGTAGAGGCCATATGTTCTATATCTCAAAAAGCAGAGTTGATAGGGGGAAATGGTGCCATTTTTTGAATTAGCAGGTCAAATATACCCAGAAATAGGGCTAATATTTGAAGAAGTAAAATGTGTTGGCCAATACAGTATAATAAGTGAATTAAACCTGTATAGGAAATAGCAAGAGCTTTGGGAAGTGTCTTCTTTGAATATAGTTCCAAGAATCCTCCAGCCAGTCATTGATCAAGGTAAGGACATCTGAGAGTTGAAGTTTTAAAAGCAGCCTTCGCAAACCCTGGAAAGAATTTTCATATTCTTCAGACTTGCAAAATATTGCCGGTCATATGCAAGATGACCTGTCACATGGAGGCAGTTGCCTCATAGAACAGCTACCATGTCTGGGCATTTCCTTAAAACTAAGTAGAATTGTGGAGTAATGGTGGTTTGGATAACGCGGAAGGAGGATTTATAGTTCTGGATTGCCTCTGAAGGTTTCGCAAGAATGATAAGCCAAAATTAATTCATAATGTTTGCTTGGAATGGAAGATCCACCTTTAGAAAAAGACACATTTTCTAAAGGGTGATACATTTAATAATTGAAAGCAAGGGAATAGGCAGGCTTTCAGATATTGCTAGACTGCTGTTCCCAGGGGCCCTTCCACATTGCCCTATATCCCTGAATATCAAGGCAGAAAATCCCACATTATCTGAGTGTAGACTGTTCTGACTTGATATTCTGGGATATTAGGGTTGTGTGGAAGGGCTCCAAGATCCTTCTCTGTCAGTTTTGCCAGTAAAGACTGATGGAAGTTGCAGTCCAGAATAAATTTGAGAACTGTAATTTCCTCCATCTCTGCAGCAATCTCCCACATGTTTTTCACCAACTGATTTCCTTAAATATTTATCATTACCACATTAAAACAGTGGATGTGGTTCTTATCACAGGAAGTCTACTTCCAGCATCACTGGACCAATTCATGAGAAAATCAGGTTATTTTTTAATCTTACACATTTTGAGAGGGGGGATTTGAACATTTAACCCGCCCCCCCTGACTACAGGCCTGCCGTTGGAAAAATTATACTGTTTCACCGGCATTGAACCACCTGACATCCGCTGGGAAATAGCAGCCTGCATTTAAAAAACCAAGGTATTGACATCTCTGGCTCATCCTCTGTTCTGCCAGCAAGTCAACATCTTAAATCAAGAAATAGCTTCCTAAGATCTATAGAGATACTCGCAGGAACATCTCAGCAAGCGAGAGTCCAAAAGTAGCAGGCAAAAACCTGGAACCTCAATCAGTGGCTGATACCATATGAGAGACTCCCTCCTGGGAACACAGAAGGCTGGGTGACTTGGAAGGCACTGAATAGGCTGCACTCTGGCACCATGAGATGCAGAGCTAACCTTTAAAAATGGGGCTACAAAGTGGAGTCCACAACAGTTCTGGTCCAACTTACCTGTCTGAACGCATCTCTCCCTTAAACATCTCAAACCATCGAGATGTTTAAGATCAACCAGAGAGGCCCTACTCTCGGTCCTGCCTTCCTCGCAGACATAATTGGCGGGGATGAGGGACAGGGCCTTTTCAGTGGTGGCTCCTCAGCTTTGGAACGCCCTCCCTAGGGACATCAGATCAGCCCGCTCCCTCCTAACATTTTGAAAGAAAATTAAGACCTGGCTGTTTGAGCAGGCATTTGCAGATGAAATATAATTGTTTAATTGGACCTACGGAATGATAACGATATGATGGAAAGAGATTTTAACGAGACGCTGTGAATTGTATTTTTATGTTTTAACTGTTAATTGCTAGTTGTTTTTTATGGTTAGTGTTTTAATTGTATTTTATCTGGAGGGCAGTAACTGCCTATGTAAACTGCCTCAAGTCGCCTTCGGGCTGAGAGGGCAGCATAGAAGCGTAGAAATAAATAGATAAATAAATAAATACAAATGTGGAGAAGAGCAAACCACAGACCACTGCAATCTGAGCCCTGCCATATGCACAATGGAGGACCTTCTAGAGGCACTCCAAGTGGCCAGCTTCTGGTCAAAGGACATTTAGTCCGAACATATCTCCCACTATGAACCACCTAGGACCTTTACATCATCTGGGGAGGCCCTGCTCGCTGTTCCTCCACCATTGCAATCTGTAGTGGCCCCTCGGCTATGGAATTCCCTCCCAAGTGAAATCAGATCCGCTCCTTTCCTCCTGACCTTCCGGAAAAAGGTGAAATCATGGCTGTGGGATCAGGCCTTTGTGGACTAAACCGACGTGATGGTAGAGCTATGGTTTAATGGACTCTGATGGATTTGAATGGACTGTGTGTAGGACAACAATTTAATTTTGGCAATTGTTCTAATGTTTACTGTTTTATGATACTTTTATAATGCTTTATACTGGTTTTTTTAACCTAAGATGTATATTTATGCGTTTGTTGTCAGCTGCCCTGAGTCCCTCTGCGGAGGTCGAAATAGAATGGGGATATAAATGTCCGAAATAATAAATAAATAAATAATAGTATAATGCCAAGTTTAACTTTGTGTTTTTACATACATTATAACTGTACCCTCTATTCATTTCTGATACAATAAATAAATGCCAGCATACACAATGGGTTCATTTGATTTCTTTTTTGTAGCACAATGTTTGTAGATGATGTTTTAACAATTCTAATCTCAGTTTCCACTCCAACATAGGCAGACAAGTGTGATAGGAACTAGCAATTTATCCATGGTAATCTAGTAAACAGAAAATTAAAATATGGACCACTAAGATTTGTACTTACATTCTGTAAACTGAGATACACCAAATCATGTGTTGCACATTCTTTATTAGAAGCTGCATAGCCCCTCTTTCTGATACGTACATACCTGGCTGGTCAATTGTAATCAGCATGTCAGTTTCAACCCATCCTAGCTTTCTAGGTTTTGTTTCCTCTGACAGATGTCAGAATGCTCCACTGCAATAACAAAGTTATCCTGCTAAGATCTGTAATAGGGATATACAAAATACTACCTAGGGTCGACAAAGCCTTCCAGGGCTGTTGTTATGCCCCCAAATTCCCCTTTTGGGGAAAAGAAAGAGGCAAATTGCTTCTTCTGGAATCGTTTGTTTTTACAACAGGTCTCATGGGAGCCTTATCAGCAAACCTTGGTAAGAGATGGAAGTTTTCCCTCTATTCCAAGGATGGGCTGCAGGTAACCACCACCATTGTTGCAAAGCTGTTACAGATCTTCTTTCCTCTAAGCAAAGATTCAAAGCAAGAAACAAAAAGAATGTGAGGAATATGGAACCCATTACAAATGTCAACTTACAATTACAGGGACAAAGTATACTAATTTATATGGCATTGGTAAAAAAAACAAGTAGGCAAAATGCTCAGAAGTGTGCATCTACTAATTATGATTCATAAATCATATGAGTTTTGTGCAGCTAGCCTCCATGATTTTGGAACATGCTGTAATTAGCATATCCTCACACATACTTTGCTTTGTAGAAGTCAATTTTGAAAGAAGTAGGAAGTTAAAAATAGTTTGTTGCTTTGTGCCATCAAGATAAGGGATATGGTGATCCTATTATGGCTAGATGTATTCGTATGTTTGGCATTGCCTAAGAGAGTAGGATCTGCCCAAGGTCACCCTGCAGACCTCCATAACTAAGTGGGGATTAGGTTGCAAAGCCTGCTGCACAGTTTACTACAGAAAAAAAACTATCGAGTTTCAAAAGTAGAAATAGACTTAAGACACATGGAGCGGATTGTGTCTGTGTGATCCCTAGATATAGAAAAGGCATAGAAAATTACCCACCAGGTCATGAAAATCATCCAGCCCAGTTTTAAAGAATCACACTATTTGCATTCTACCATGTTTCTTTTTTAAATGATGTTTTAATATGGAGATGACTTAGAAGGTCCTGGCTGGTGGAAAATCTATCTAAAGGTTGTCTCCTGACATTAAGCCCAGTCGTATCCGACTCTGGGGATTGGTACTCATCTCAATTTCTAAGCCAAAGAGCCAGCATTGTCCGTAGACACCTCCAAGGTCATGTGGCCAGCATGACTTCATGGAGCACTGTTACCTTCCTCCTGAAGTGGTACCTATTGATCTACTCACATTTGCATGTTTTTGAACTGCTAGGTTGGCAGAAGCTGAGGCTAAGAGCAGGAGCTCACCCTGCTCCCCAGATTTGAACCTGAGACCTTTTGGTCAGCAAGTTCAGTAGCTCAACATTTTTAACCCACTGCGCTACCGGTGGCTCCAGAAAATCTATTTATAAACCCTTTTTATCAGAGCTTGGAAAAATCACTTTCTTCCTCCCCCTCCCTTTTGTATAGGTTGAGTATCCCTTGTCTGAAATTCAGAGTAAAGATTTTTTGGATTTCAGATGTTTTTGGAAAATATCAATATATATCAATATATCAATAAACATAATAAAAGTGAAAATATGTAAGTTTGTATGTGGCTGGGATGCCCACTTTCACAGAAAGGCTCTCACTTCCACAAACAGGTTTAACCCACAGTGCTGAGGAACCACCAAAAACCTTCCCTCCAATGACATTTCAGGTTATAGTGAGCAGCATGAACATGTAGCCCAACGACGGGTTGTCCTCCCCAAACACCATATTGCCCACCACCCCGGGAATGCTTTCATACAGAGACAATTTCATCCTAGATTTTACATGTTTCCTCCACCACAGATATCACAGTGTTTCTTACCCTCTCCATTGGTGTGTAATTTGGATGATCCCACCCACTGTCTCTCCCTTAACCCTTTCCTACTCTTTTCAACTCTGTCTGCACAACAAACAGAGCAGAACTAATCAGCAACTAAACATACTGGAGGAGTTGGGGGGATTGACCCCACATGATGGAAGTTGTAGTTCACCCTGCATGAAGTCAGAGCACTGTGACCCTCACTGAAAATGGACCTTTGACCACATTTGGAACACAAAACCCCCATGACCTAAGAAAAATACTGGGGAGGTTTGGGGAAATTCACCTTGATTTATAGTCAATCTACGTACTGGGATTTATAGTTCACCTGCAATCAAAGAGCACCCTGGACCTCACCAACAATGGCCCTGGACCTTACTTGGTACACATAACCCCCATAACCAACTGAAAATACTGAAGGGGTTTAGGGAGAAGAGACCTTCATTTCTGGAAGTTGTATTCACTTACATACAGAGACACTGTAACTACCGATGACGGATCTGGACCAAACTTGGCACACAGAACCCCTATGACCAACAGAACTTACTGGAGGGATTTGACTGCATTTGGTGGTCCCTATGTAGACATGTCCACAACTGCATAGTATACGGTAGACTCCTGCTGGGGTGAGAGGATCCATCTTGTCCTTTTATTAACATAGCACTTGTTCGATTTTCTTGGTGGGACTGTAGAAGATAGTTTGGAGATAGTGTTTCTTCATCAGCTTCCCTATGCAGTCAGTGATTCCCTTGATGTATGGTAAGAATACTTTTCCTCTGGAAGAATCTTTGTCTTTACTCTTGTGGCTTGATCTCGGTCTTGCAGCTCTTCTGATGTCTGTGGTGGAGTATCCATTGGCCTGTAGGGCCCAGTTTAGGTGGTTCAGTTCATCTTAGAGGAGGTGGGGTTCGCAGTCTGCCAGGGCTTTAATGGTGCTGGTGGGTTTTTTGTTGTTTTTTTACCCACATGATGTTTGGAGTTTTTATGTAGGTAGGTAGGTATCTATCTCTGTGTAGGTTTTCTGTAAACGGTGTGGCCCAATTGTTGCTTTGTCTAAAATCAGGACAGTAAATAAAGAACAACACTCAAAAAACTAGGGAATTCCAGGCAGGTAAGAATCAGAATACCTCCCAAGAAAGGAGCAATAAATCCCCATATCATGACTGTTCCAGCATAAACTTGTCCTCTTGATGCAATTTATCTCATCCCCTAGCAAGAAATTAAACCCCATAGGTTGTCCCATCCATATCTCCCACCAGATAAACTACTCATCCAAACTCCCATATCTCAGCCAATTTCCCGTTTTTATCCTTGCATTTGGCCCAGCCCACTTTGTTCAACCCTTGTTTTAACTTTTCATCTTACCTCATACCCTGTGTTTTATCCCATTGTGTGATTTTTTCTTTGTTTGTATTTTGAGTTATTATCTGCTGTGTGTGTTTTATTTTGTTTATTATGTTTGTCGGGCTTGGCCTCATGATAGATGTCCCAAGTCCCTGAGGGGAGATGATGGCAGGGTATAAATAAAGTTTAATAATAATAATTTTCCCCCAGGCAGGAAGCAGCCAGGCTTTGAAGCTGCAGGGTTATTCAAAGCTTATCAAGCTGGCCAATTGCAACATTCACATTTGCCTCCAACATACAAGAGTGCTTTCTCCCATCCTGGACATTCCATAGAGATATAAACATCACTTCCCTAGTTTCCAACAGACCCATTGAACCCCGAGGGTGCCTGCCATAGATGTGGGCAAAACATCAGGAGAGAATGCTTCGGGAACATGGCCATACAGTCCAGAAAACTCAGAGCAACCCAGAAAATGATTTTGCTGTGGAGATGATTACATAGGCTGAGAAGGTGAAATCAGAAACCACAGAGCAGTGATGCACATGAAGGGCTTTATTTCACACACTGTTGTGGGAGTTTGTTGCCTAGCCTTTGCAGTTTGCAGGTAGATTAGAACTGCATTAAATGGTCAGTGATGCACTGCCTCCAATCCACAGGACATAAAAAGGGAGCGGGTGGCATTGGGCAAAGAAAACCCAAACTAAGTTCACCTGGTACTGTTGAAGGCTTTCATGGCTGTAATCACTGGGATTTGGAAGGTTTTTGGGGGGCTGTATGGCCATGTTCTAGAAGTATACTCCCCTGATGTTTCACCTGCATCTATGGCATGCATCCTCAGAGGTTGTGAGGCCTGGGTTGTTTTAGGTTTTTCGGGCTGTATGGCCATGTTCTAGAAGTATTCTCTCCTGACGTTTCGCCTGCATCTATGGCAGGCATCTTCAGAGGTTGTGGGGATGCCTACCAGACATGGAGGCGAAACATCAGTAGAGAATACTTCTAGAACATGGCCATATAGCCCAAAAAACCTGCAACAACCCAGTGGTTCCGACCATGAAAAGCCTTTGACAATATGTTGTGAGGTCTGTTGGAAACTAGGAAAATGGGGTTTATATATCTGTGGAAATTACAACAGTAAATAAAAAACAAAATTCAAACACAGGGGAACTCCAGAGAAGAGACAATCAGGAACAGCTAATCACCTCTCAACAAAGAATTCCCCGGGGTAGTAACAAGGCACACGTAAGCAACTGCCAGGCCATCAAATGCTAATCAAGGTGGCCAATTGAAACACCCAGACCTGGCTCTAACAGACAAGAGTTCTTTCTCCCACCCTGGACTTTCCACAGATATATAAACACAATTTTCCTAGTTTCCAACAGACCTCACAACCTCTGAGGATAGATGTGGGTGAAACATCAGGAGAGAATGCATTGCTTCTGTAACATGGCCATATAGCCCGAAAGGGTCCCTGCAACCCAAAGTCCACCTCCGCACCCAAAGGTTGGGCTGCCTTTCCTCTTCGGGGCGCTAGGGGCTTCCTGCATCCTGCTTTTTCGGAGCGTTTCCCTCCTTCGCCAAATCCAGGAGAGGTGGGGGGTGATGGGGGTTGATTCCGCCTGTGTCGGTTTCAGGAAGGGGGCCGTCCTTGGATCGCCCAGAAGAGCGAGAGGGGCGGAAAAAGGCTCGGAGGGAATAAAAGTGCCGGAGGAAAGCGCCTCGCTCAGAGCGGAGCCAGCGCCTGGGTCGGATCTGTGCCCATTCATTCGCGCTCAGGCCGAGCCCGGATTGGTCGGCTGCCTGGTCACGCTGGTTAAACTTTCCCAACTTTTCCTCGCCTTGTCTTGATTTCCAGACCGGAGTGTTTCCCCTCCTCCTCCTTCGCAAGGGCTTAGCTGGCGGAGAAAGAAAGGCAAGGAAGGAAGGGCACGGAGCAACGCTTCTCTCTTCTTTCAGGCTGAGCGGAGCAGGAGCCCCTCGCCTGGATCCCCCCTCTTCTTCTCTCCCTCCATTCTTAGCCGAAGGCAGGAAGGCAGGCAGGCTTCTTGTTTCTCGGCCCCGAGCAGCAGCCCCATCCCGGCGCCATGCAGAACTACAAGTACGACAAGGCGATCGTGCCGGAGTCCAAGAACGGAGGCAGCCCGGCGCTCAACAACAACCCGAGCAAGAGCCCCAGCAAGAAGGCGCTGCTCATTTGCCTCGACCTCTTCTGCCTCTTCATGGGTGAGAGAGACGCTTGGGGTGTCGTGCTTGGGCTTCCTCCTCCTCAACGCGGAACGCTCTCCTCTTCTCCTTCCTCCGATCTCATCCACTTTCTTCTTCCAACCCAACCACACAGCCTCGGCGTGCCCTTTCACTCATCACTCTGGAAAAACTCACTTTGCGTCCTCCTTCCTCACTCTTGGAAAACTTCACCTTTACGTCTTCCTCTCTGGGAAAACTCACCAGCCTTCACCCACCCTCCTCTTTTGACTCTTCCTCTCTTTCCTTTCCGACTTTGGCCACAGAGCCTTTCCCCAGCCTTTACTTTTTCCATCATCACACTAGAGAATGGCTACTTCATCACACTAGAGAATGAATCCACTTTAAATTCGATTTCTGCCTCCCGCAGAATTCTGGGATTTGTAGTTTAGGGACACTGTTAAAGGCTTCTCCCTAAACTACAAACCCCAGCATTCTGCAGGAGGCAGAAACCTGATTTAAAGTTCTTTTGTGTGATGAAGGCCTGAATCCGCTTTAAATCCGGTTTTAAATCCAGAATGCTGGGGTTTGTAGTTTAGTGAGGCTGTTAAAGGCTCTGGGTTGCTGTGAGTTTTGTATGGCCATGTTCCATAAGCATTCTCTTCTGACGTTTCGCCTGCATTTATGGTAGGCATCCTCAGAGGTTGTGAGGTCTCGGAGGATGCCTGCCATAGATGCAGGCAAAATGTCAGGAGAGATTGCTTCTGGAACATGGCCATACAGCTCGAAAAACTTACAGTAACCCAGTGATTCCAGCCATGAAAGCCTTCGACAACACAATGTAAAAAAAAAAAAAGAAGGTTCCTCCCTAAACTACAAACCTCAGAATTCTGCAGATTTAAAGTGGATCCATTTCCTAGTGTGAAGTTCTTTACAGCCTGAAGAATCTTCTCAAGATTTTCTCTGGATTGCTGTGCAATAAATGAGTTTCTCTCCCGCTTTCTTGAAACCCCGGGCTGCTTCCCTCCCTGGTGGGTGATGGAGTTGGACCCTGCCAAAGGATGGGGTGTGTTTTTGTGGTGATGTTCTCCCAAACCAGTGTGGGATGCCCTTGTGGACCAGCTGCAGGGCATGGCTGGAAGGAGTTTTGGAAATGGTTGGGGAGGAGAGATGGTGGAAGATTTGATTCTTCCCAGAGCAGTGTTTCTCAACCTTCCTAATGCCATGACCCCTTAATACAGTTCCTCATGTTGTGAGCCCCAACCATAACATTATTTTCGTGGCTACTTCATAACTTTAATGTTGCTACTGTTATGAATCCTAATGTAAGTATCTGATATGCAGAATGTATTTTCAGACACTGGACCAAATTTGGCACAAAAACCCAATATGCCATAGTGGTGGGGTTGTGGGATTGATTTTGTCATTTGGGAGTTGTAGTTGCTGGGATTTATAGATCACCTACAATCAAAGGGCATTCTGAACCACACCAAGGATGAAATTGAACCAAACTTGGCACTCAGAACTGCCATGACCAACAGAAAATACTGGAAGGGTTTGGTGGGCATTGACCTTGACTTTTGGAGTTGTAGTTCACCTACATCCAGACAGCACTGTGGACTCAAACAATGATGGATCTGGACCAAACTTGGCACAGATACTCAATATGCCCAAATGTGAATGCTGGTGGAGCTTGGGGACAATAGACCTTGACATTAAGGAGTTGTTGCTGGGATTTATAGTTCACCTACAATCAAAGAGCAGTCTGAACCCCATCAGCGATAGAATTGGACCAAACTTCCCACACAGAACCCCCATGACCAACATAAAATACTGTGTTTTCTGATGGTTTTTGGTGACCCTTCTGACACCCCCTTGTGAACCCCCCGTCCCCGTCCCCGTCCCAACCCTTAGGTTGAGAAACACTGCTACATAGTTTTCCCAAACCTATATAGTTTTTCCTTTCTTTCTGAATAATCTTTTCAAGATTTTCTCTGGATGCTGTGCAATAAATGAGTTTCTCTCCTGTGTCATTTAAATCCCAGGCTGCTTCCCTCCCTGGTGGGTTATGAAATTGGATGGAGTGTGTTTTTGTGGTCTTTGGGGAGGAAGGGAATTTTCTCCCAAACCAGTGTGGGATGCCCTTGTGGGCCAATTGCAGAGCAGGTCTGAAAGGACTTTTAGAAATTGATGAACTGGGAGGAGAGATGGAGGAAGATCTGTTTTGTTTTCTCTCTCAAATATATGTTTAAAAAACTTTCCTAGAGGAAAACACTCAGGGAAACCACAAAACCTATAGAAAGCTGGAGCAGCACCAATAAAATGGATGTCCCTGCGAGCTTCATGTGTAAACAAAGCTTCTTTCCATCCTGTCTAGTTCTTCCCTGGCAGATGGGGAAAATAAGCAAGGCAGGCTTTCCCCTCCTTCTCTTACTACTTTGTTGTTGTTGTGTGTCTTCAAGTTTCCTACCCATGGCAATCCTGTCACTGGCTTTTCTTGGTAAGATTTATGCAAAGAGGGTTGTTGTGAGTTTTCCAGGCTGTGTGGCCATGTTCCAGAAGCATTCTTTCCTAAGGTTTCACCTGCATCTATGACAGTCTTCCTCAGAGGTTGTGAAGTCCTCACAACCTTTGAGGATGCCTGTCCAACATCTGAGGATGCCTGCCATAGATGCAGGCAAAAGGTCAGGAGAGAATGCTTCTGGAACATGGCCATACAGCCCTGAAAACTCATAACAATCCAGTGATTCCAGCCATGAAACCCTTTGATAATATGCAAAGAGGGTTTGCCATTGCCTTCCTCTGAGGCTGAGAGAGTTGGACTTGCTCAAGTTTCTCCAATTTTGTGGCCAAGCAGGGATTGAATTGTGTTCTCCCAGGATGCATCTACCCCAGGCATGGGCAAACTTGGACCCTCTGGGTGTTTTGGACTTCAACTCCCACCATTCCTAAAGGCCTCAGGGCCCTCCGTTTTCCCCCTTCGCCGCTTACGCTCCTGCCAGATCTACCCTGTAGAATGTATGCAGTTTGACAGCACTTTAACTGGGAGTTATAGTTTAACTGGGTGTTGTAGTTTGCTGAGGCATCCACACACTTGGGTAGAGAAGATTAAATGCCTTGTAAAAGTACAATTTTTATAATGGACCAAAGGAATGACTTTGGATTATGATTTTGGTTGGTGGCCTTTTAAAAATGGTTTTTAAATTGTGTTGTTTTAATAGGTTGGTTTTAACATAAATGTTATTGTATCGTGGATGTTTCAGTTCTGTATTTTAATGTCTAAATTTTATTGTTTTAATATGGTTAAGGTTCTTAATTTATAGTTCTATGTTATTGTTTCACATGTACGTATGGCATTGAATTTTGCCATTATTATGTTGGAAACCACTTTGAGTGCCCCCCCCCCAGGGGTGAAAAATAATAATATATAAATGTAGTTAATAAATAAATAATAAACTCCATAGCAGTGAGCCATGTCAGTGAAAGTGGTTGTCAGCCTGAATGGATTCTACAGTGTAGATCTACCCGCAAAATCCAGTGCTCAAACCACCAATTTGGTTCTATTTGAAGCACCAAAAAGCAAAAGGGTCCCTATCTCAGAGATTTATATGGTGATTTTGAATTTCCAAATAAAGGATACCCAACCTTGGTGATTCCAAATAAAGGATACCCAACCTTGGTGATTCTGCTCTAAAGAAAAATATTCAAAGGGTGGTCTGGAGATTATCTGTAGGTGACAGATGAGACAATGCAAATGAATAGTTTTGTATGCCATTTAAAAGGGGGAAAATGCCTTTTAAAGGGGGAAGACCTCAGGAAAAGGACTCGGAGGATCTCAGTTTCAGTGAAGCAGAGTGGTTGTCTACACTGGCTGGGCCATTTTGTGAGTTGAAAATGGAGCTGTGCAAAAAAAAAAGGAGAGAGAGGGGAGAGGATGATTTGGATATGTTGAAGTACCTGTGTGGGCTAATGCAGAGAGAACCATGAGACCTAAAGCTAGGAGTGAAAAACACATTACTCTTCCCAGAGGACCCCATCCAGATGCCGATTGGGGGATTCAGGGAAGTGGTATTGAAATAATCACTATTCCAAGTTCTTGAGCGTTCAATGTGAAGAATAGAAAACAGCACCTACTACTGGTAGAGCTCACATTTTCTGTTATGAAGTTTCAGGGTTCTATGGTATGGTATTAAGTCCTTCTACATCAGGGATACTCCTGTAAAGTAGAGTATTCTTTGAGTGTCTTAGATGGAGTTGTGTGATAGAGATACAGTAGATGACCTGTTTGGCTCTCCATACTTGAAAAGGTTTTGAGATTCCAGACTGCTACTGGTCCTGAGAGAAGAGTTGTGACATATACAGGAAAGGAGACTCCACTTGAACATTAGGAAGAACTTCCTGATTGTGAGAGCTGTTCAGCAGTGGAACTCTCTGCCCCAGAGTGTGGTGGAGGCTTCTTTTTTGGAGGCTTTTAAACAGAGGCTGGTTGGCCATCTGTTGGGGGTGCTTTGAACGTGATTTTCCTGCTTGGCAGGGGTTGGACTGCATGGCCCCTGAGATCTCTCCCAAATCTATAACTCTATGATTTAAGTAAGGATGGCAATCCTAGTGTGATATAGCTGCTTCATGGGGGCATAGGTTTTAATGGACACCAGCCCAGTATTCAGACACAGGGGGTATTCTGAGAAGGTAGTAGGCATACATGAATTCAAGTTGGGGTCATAAGGCTGAAAGTCAACTCACTTAACATAATGAAGACCTTAAGAAAAATCTGGAAATTCTATACATGCCTGATAAACATCTGTGGGCTGCAAACCACCAAAGACAGAAAGGTGCTTCTCTGTCTGAAAAGATTGTTTCTTAACACCCAAGACCAGGCCTCCAAAGAACTTTCCAAAACAAACACCATGGCTCCTATATGGTGCTCTTTATCTCTTAGTAGAGAAGATACAATACTGAATTGCTCATTGACATAGCTAAGTATAGGGAAGACCAAAATGGCTTCTGGTTACACCTCCTGATATGTCTTAATTCTGCAGTACTGCTAAAGGTTGAACTGGATTGCTCCCTCTGAGTGTCCATCTTTTAAAATACTAATGGACTTACAATTTTTAGAGCAATGGGAAGGTATCTGAAATAGCCTGAATAGGGCAGAGTAAAACACTGACAGCCCTGACTTTACCACACTCAGAAGGGAGCAATACCTTGTATGAGTTTCTTGATGTGTCGTTATGGGATTCATGATTTTTTTTGTCTGACATTTCATATGTTTGGGTCCCCATGAAATGTCATATACAAAGCACCTTACCCAAGGACATCAAGAGATTTTGGATGGGAATGTCAGCTGGAACAAATAGGAATATGTTTGGGTTGCTGTGAGTTTTCCGGGCTGTATGGCCATGTTCCAGAAGTATTATCTCCTGACATTTCACCCACATCTATGACTGCCAGTGATTCCGGCCATGAAAGCCTTTGATAACACCAAGAATATGTTTTATTGTAGTTTTTGCTGTTTTCCTTCTGAGACATGTAATTTGCTTGCTGCTGTCCAATTTGCACAATTTAATGTGTATATAATAACAGTGTCGGTGTATACTTAAGAATAATTATATCTGAGGTGTAGAATAGCTTTACCGAAACCTGTTGCCTTCCAGATGGGTTGGACTACAAGTCTTACTTTCCTCCCTCAGCAAGACATTGATGATGCTGCCAGCCTGGAGAAGGGTGGATGTTGCAATTTATTTGCTAGGATTATGGAGGCAGTTCTACTTGCATGGGGGCAAGTTTGAAAACATGACTGGAAACAGAACATTGATATACTCCATACCACGTAAAATATATTATTTGTCAGTGCAGGGTTTTATTCTGTGAAAAGAGGTTCAACTTTCATGGCTCTGTATCATCTCATCAATAGGCAAGAACTAGCATCCCTAAGGGATCATAATAACTGGTGCTTATGGTAGAAACTTACACGTGTGGTAAGCTAACCAGTGTCTATCACTGTCCACAGCAGACAAATAATATCACCATTTCTGAACATCTGGCTTCTTGATAGATACACAACCACAAATTCTGTGTTCCAAAAGTTGCTGCTTTGTTGTAAACTTCAGCAGATGCACTAAGAAAGGGTGATGTACTCAACTAGATACATCTGATAAATAGAAATTATTATGTTTTGAAACACTCCACTTAATGAGGGGGAAGCTTTGTGTAGCCAAAAGAGATGGGAACTCTTAGAGATCAAAGCCATCGTCCAAGGAAAGTTCTAAGGCAAAATAACTGATTTTAATATCTGGCCCTGTCATCCACTTGAATGAAAGTGCTCTGTGATAGGACCAAGTGTAAGTAGTAAAAGACTGTAAGCAGAGTATAGGGGGCACTCTGGGTTAGTAGATAATCCATGTAGTAAATACAACCCTTCACTTTAGGGTTCAGGATCTGAGTTCGAATCATCTTGACTAAGTGTATGGTATTTGTAAAGTAAGTTAATGCCAGTTTGTTTTGTTTATATCAGTTCTGTATGCATGGGCACTTAAAGAAGGCATATAGTATAAACAGAACAGAAAAGTGAAAAAATCAGGGAGAGAGAGAGAGATAGAGAGAGAGAGAGAGAGATAAAAGATTAAGCAGAGACTTACAGCATAGAATACATCATTTGACAAAGTCTGGTGGCAGGCTCAACCTGTCTTCCATTCCTCTATTTCCTGAAAGAAAGATGTAGGTGTATTGTTCTATTCAGGTATGTTGTGACTGGTTTATTGCAGGCTTTGTTATACAATAGTTTCTTACATCACTAAGAATGTGAAAGTGCGAGTTATCTGAACCCATCCACCCACACAGAACAATCACATTAATAAGGTATGTTGCAACTCAAGCAACATGTTGTCTGATTACTAGAAATATTGATATGGCCATTGAATATTTAAGAGCTTCTTTAAACACTGTATTCTTTTTGTCATGAACAGAAAAAAATGATTTCAGGAATCTAAGGTTCCTCTGCATGCTGATTGGTAACACATTTAATTTTCAAGGAGTAAACAATATATACAGGATTAGGCAGTTGGTTTTACTGTGCTCCTCTGCCTTGTAATAAGTCCCACTGAATTGAGTGCCCTAAACTCATGTAAAGCAAACATAGCAGCTTCTTTACTATTTGAAAGAAGAGTTGCTCTAAATAAATAAATAAATAAATAAATAAGTCCTGGGACAATAAAGCAGTAGCTCTTAAAGTGACATGATATGTTTTGTCTTCTGCTGCTGCAAAGTTCTTAAAAACCAGACACTCAACACACAAGGGCACTTGTCCAAGGCACAATATACACAAAGAGCTGAACTGCACAGCAATAGAAAAATGCAAAGGAAAAGTCACATCAATGGTGTGGTGCATCCAATAATAGCAAAACAACTGCTATCCCCCACCCTGTCGGGTACCAAGGAAGGGGGGCAAGGGGAGGCTCCTGAGAAAGCCCATAGGAGGGATACTCCAATGTGCTAAGCCACCAGTGGGAAGCCGTGGCCTCCCTAGTACCAATATACACACATGATTGACATAAATGCCAGCCAGTCGGGTAAGACACAGGGTGATCACGTTAGGCAGATGGAAACAAAATAAAGTCAAACCGCAGGGATCCTGGGATAAGGTCCCAAGCCTGGAAGCCGACCCAAATGGGAACCCGGTGGAGACGAATGAGCCAATCCAAGCCCTATGAGGAGGGCCCGGGTGCAGGGAGGTGGACGGAGGCTCTATGTAATGCAGGCCAGAATGGGTCCATCGAGAAATGCTCTCCGCTCCAGCATTTCTCGACGGACCCATTCTGGCCTGCATTACATAGAGCCCCATCCACCTCTCCCTGCACCCGGGCCCTCCTCATAGGGCCTGGATTGGCTCATTCGTCTCCACCGGGTTCCCATTTGGGTCGGCTTCCAGGCTTGGGACCTTATCTCAGGATCCCTGCGGTTTGACTTAATTTTGTTTCCATCTGCCTAACGTGGTCACCCTGTGTCTTACCCGACTGGCTGACATTTATGTCAATCATGTGTGTATATTGGTACTAGGGAGGCCACGGCTTCCCACTGGTGGCTTAGCACATTGAGTATCCTCCTATGGGCTTTCTCAGGAGCCTCCCTTGCCCCCTTCCTTGGTACCCGACAGGGTGGGGGATAGCAGTTGTTTTGCTATTATTGGATGCACCACACCATTGATGTGACTTTTCATTTGCATTTTTCTATTGCTGTGCAGTTCAGCTCTTTCTTAAAAACCAGTCCATGAACTGAAGGACTAGCAGTGACAAAAAGAAAAAAATTAGAGAAATTGCAATGCATATTGTTAAAACATTTTGTTTTGAAACCAAAGGCAAAAGCAATCTACTAGTTTCCATGAAAGAAATGGATAACATGATAGCATATGATATTCATAACCACAGTCTTTAAATAGTTAGTTTCTGCTGTGAGCACATTTTTCTTCAGGCTGTCAGTTTCGTTTAATTTTTATACTGTTTATTCCTCATCTGGTCTCTGTTATAGAGCCTAAATATATCAAGCAGAGATAATAGTTCCTGCTTTATTAATCTCACATGAATATGAGCCTATATAAAAAATATCATCTTCAAGGGAAGAAATAAAACAATTTAATAGATCCTAGTATAAGACTGATAAGTAGAATATCAATCTTTGGAACTATCTTCATAAGTTACCTCTACACTGCAGAATTAATACAGATTGATATCATTTTAACTGCAATGGCCCAGGGCTATGGAATCATAGAACTTGCAGTTTTGCAAGGTTGTTAGTCTTCTCTGCCAGAAAGTGGTGGTGCCTCACCAAGCTACAAACCCAAGGAGTCCATACTGAACCATAGCAGTTAAAGTGATGTCAAAATGTATTCTACAATGTCGGTGAACCCACAGTGAGTCAGACTGTTTGTCGGTCTATTCTAGTGGTCTAGTAGTCTAATGGACAGCAGTTCTTCTCTAGTGTTTTAGACCAGTGTTTCCCAACCAGTGTGCCATGGCACACTATTGTTCCATGAGCGATTATCAGGTGTGCCGTGAGAAATTGGAACCTCCAATACCCTTTCTTCCCCCTCTTGCCGAACACTTTTTCTTCTCCACTTGGGCTCCCTTCTTCCCAGCCTCGCTCTGCTTGCTTTGCCTCGCTTTGCTCATGCTGCCGCTTCTGCGGGAGGGGGGAGGGAGGGAGGAAGATGTGACCTGTGCGGACGCTACTGCGCAGACTCTCCCCACGTCGTCCTCCTTCCCCTCCACAGTGCTCTCTGGATATAGGTGAACTACAACTCCAAAACTCAAGGTCAATACCCACCAAACTCTTATAGTATTTTCTCTTGGTTATGGTAGTTCTGTGTGGGAAGTTTGATTCCATTCCATCATTGGTGGAATTCAGAGTGCTCTTTGATTGCAGGTGAACTATAACTCCCAGCTGTTGTGTGTCTTTCTGTCATTCCTGCCAGGATATCTATGTTGTGTTCATCGAAACAGGCCCAGGTTTCACACTGAGTGTATAAATACATTAAAAAACATATTAACTATATGTATTACTGTGTTAGAGTGTCATTTTATGTCATTTGGGTTGGTGGTGTGCCCCAGGATTTTGTAAATGTAAAAAATGTGCCACGGCTCAAAAAAGGTTGAAAAACACTGTTTTAGACAAAAGCTTATATTGCTACTCTTAGCTTGAAATCCTTGGTATTTCCTCCTGATAGAGAAAATAGATATGTTTCTGATGCCATTTCTACATTTCTGGATTTTCATTTTGGCACCCATTGCTATATGGCATGTTGCAAATCCGAATGAAAGAACCACATTTCAATCATATTGACTAAGAAATAAGCTCCACTTGTTTCAGTTGGATTTATTAAAAATAATTGTTATCTTCTGATCCCGTTCTATTTATGTATGTTCAGATATACCTCCTGCCGAGTTCAGTAAGACATTGAAGTTGAGTGTTAACAGGATGGTAGCCGAAGGCTTGTGCACACTTATGAGTCCCTCTGAGGGAATGGGATAATAAAACTCCAGTGGTATTTAGACTGGCAATGATATGGATGAGTGTTAGAAATGTAAGTGAATTACATTTCCTGTGAGCATCCCATTAAACACTTTACAGTGGACACTTGCACATCTTCACAGACATACATCTGCCATCCAGCCCTTGGAAGACATCCAGCATTCTTTCACTCACTGAGAAGACAATATCAGGAAATGAAGATTATATGTTGCTTTCTTTCTCTGCATGAAGAATGTAGACTCAGCTTGCAGTGACAGTACATTAATAGAGACCCTTTCACTAGCTGTAATAGTTTGCAAATTTCATATTCATTCATATTGTTAATACATTACCGTCTCTATAGTTGGTGAAGTACAATATGTGCTGAGTTTAAAAAAAATAGTACAAAGATTGCATTATTTAAACAGATGGAAGATATAGAGTAGAGCTTTCCAAACATTTCATGTTGGTGACACACTTTTTAGACATGTATCATTTTGTGGCACACTAATTCAGCTTTACTAGCAAAACCAGCCCAACGTGTATGGAGACACAACATATCTTATTTAAAACTTTAATTGTGTGTGTGTGTGTATACACACACACACACACATATATACAGTATACTGTATATCTGTATATCTGTATACCTTTATAAAGCGGAATGTTTGTATGTATGTGTGTGGAGGGCGGATATGTGGCAGCCACTTTCACAGGCCACAGCGACCAGCGCGGGTGATGGACCTGCACCAAACTTGGTACACATAACCCCCCTAACCCCCTTTACGTCCTGGTGCAGTTCGGGGGACATGACCCACGGATTATGGGATTTGTAGTACTTTCAAACACTTTGGTTCCCACAGACCACTGAGGCCACCAAAAAGGACCAATACAGACCACACTTAGCACACACAGCCCCCATGACCCACTCTACGTCCTGTTGCAGTTTGGAGGAGGGTGAACCATGGATGATGGGACTTGAAGTACCTCTACTCACTTCCCAAGTCCGCTGCAACCCTCATCCAATCACTGATCGAGACCAAACTTGGCATACCTAACCCCTATGACTGCCTTCACGTCCTGGTGAGGTTTGGGGGAGGACTGACAATGGATGATGGGATTTGTAGTACTTTCACACCCTCTGTTCCCACAGACCACTGTGGCCCCCAACAAACACTGATAAAGACCACACTTGGCACACAGAGCCCCAGTGACCCACTCTACAGCCTACTGAAGTTTGGAGGGGGCCAGAACATGGATGATGGGACTTGCAGTACCTTCCCTCACTTTCCAAGACTGCTACAAACCTAATCCAATGACTGATCAACACCAAACCTGCCACACAGAGCCCTCATGACCCACTCTACATCCTGGTGCACATCGGAGGAGGGTGGACCATGGATGATGGGACTTGAAGTACCTCTACTCACTTCCCAAGTCCGCTGCTACCCTCATCCAATTACTGATCGAGACCACACTTGGCACACATAACCCCCATGAATGCCTTCACGACCTGGTGAGGTTCGGGGGAGGACTGACAATGGATGATGGGATTTGTAGTACTTTCACACCCCTCTGTTCCCACAGACAACTGCGGCCCCCAACAAACACTGAGAAATACCACACTTGGCACACAGAGCCCCAGTGAACCACTCTACATCCTACTGAAGTTTGGAGGGGGGCGGAACATGGATGATGGGACTTGCAGTACCTTCCCTCACTTTCCAAGACTGCTACAAACCTAATCCAATGACTGATCAACACCAAACCTGGCACACAGAGCCCTCATGACCCACTCTACATCCTGGTGCAGTTTTGTGTGAGACGGACCATGGATGATGGGACTTGAAGTACCTTCACTCACTTCCTAAAAACAATGCAACCCTCATCCATTCACCAATACAGACCAAACTTAGCACACAGAGCCCCCATGACCCAATCTACATCCTACTACACTTTGGGGGAGGGTGGACCAGAGGGTGGACTTCCACTACCTTCAGTAATTTCATGATACCACTGCAACTCCCAATAATGATGGATCAAGACCAAACTTGGCACACAGAGCCCCCATGACCCACTCTACATCCTGCTGCACTTCTCAAATCACCCGGGCACCGCCGGGTCCCCAAGCTTATTTTTATATATATATATATATATATATATATATATATATGATTTATTGCTTATTTCACAGACTTGGGTTTCTTGGGTGTAGCACACCTACACACTGCAGCTGACATACTAAAATGTGTTGCAACACAGAGTTTGGAAAGCACTGATATACAAACTTGCTTTACTGCTCATATATTGGCAAGTCTAACTCTGCAAATAATGTTTTAAAGCCAGACTAAAAACCATTTGTTGTTGTTGTTGCATGCCTTTAAGTCATCTCTGACTTATGGTAAACCTAAGAGGAACATATTACATAGTTTTCTGAGATTAAGGGTTTGTAACTTACTCAAGTTCATCCAGTGGTTTTCATGGCTGAGCAGGAATTTGAACTCTGTTCTCCAGAACTACGAATCAATACACAAACCACTATGCCATTCCAGTTCCACAAACCATATAAGATACTAAAATAAAGGGAAAAGTTGAACAGAACTTATTCGTTGAAGAATATGAAACTGGGATGAACAGACATCTCAAATATTTCCTGTGTGGTGAATTTATACTGTGATTAACAATGCAATGGTTTTCATTCATTAGAACCATTGAGTTCAGTGGAACTTGTACTGAGGTCAGTGTGTACATAGGATTACATTCTCATCTGCATGTTAAGAACAAACCTTGTTGAGGATTCTTTGCATACCATATTGACAGAAGTGTTGTCTTTCTCTAGTGCAAATAGTATTAACAGGATTGTATCCTGTATTTGGAAATATTTTCCCATTGGCTTTCAAATGGACATGGTTTGGATCTAATCCTAACTTGTATTTGTTTATAAAAAGTAACAAGTGGCTTTTTTCCCAGCTAAGAAGAAATAAGAGCTTGCTCGGAAAGATGGAAAAGTCATGTTTAAAGTTTTCTTTAAATCCAGGCTGGATCTACACTGCCAAATAATGTTGTTTGAACTGCATTATATGGTCAGTGTTGACCCATATAATGCAGTTTGAACTGCATTATATGGGTCTACACTGTATTATTTGGCAGAATGGATCCAGCCTCAGAGGTAAAAGATTCTTGATATTCCAGCTGAGTCACGGATAGAGTGGCCTTGGGGAAGTGACTTTTTTGCAACCTTATTCTTCCAATCTCTGGAGCAGGCATGATGTTGTGGTTAAGGGCAAATGAGGTTAATGATGTTGAAATGCTTGAAATATCCAGTCAGTTCTTCCATACCGCTTGTCCCAGACACATTGTTTCCATAACGATCAAACCTAATGCATTGTAGAAACCAAGTTGGCAGAACCCAAAATGACTTGTTTATAGTAGTGATTATGCTCAACCTATCCTGTACATACATACTCAGAATACTCTATATATCACCATTAAATGCAATACAACTGTTTGGTTTGCTCCTGACACGATAAATAATTAAATCTAGGAATAGGTACTGCTGAAGTTAGTCGAAATTACCTCAAATCAAGATATGATGTGGCTGTGTGGTTCTGCAGATACATTTTTTAATCTTGCCTTTTAAGCAACAATTCTTGTTCTATGCAGTGTTCCATTTTCGTCTTCACAGAAACAGATTTTATAGTGTTTTCTTAAAGAAAAATAATGGTTGTAAAAACAAAACCTGTGTTAGCCTATTGTTTTACATAGACTACCTGGAGCCGGCTAACTGCAGGAAAAATGGTCCCTTGGATTTCTTATGATGGAATGTCAGCAAGAAATAAGTATAATTAGTACTTATACTTGCCCTTCCATCCAGTTTAAATAATTGTCTTTCCTCCAGTCATTAAATAAATCCCCCACCACTATGGTAAAAGTGCCATAGACAATAAACAGTGTAATATTACATGTCTACTTAAAATTAAATTCAGTGGTGGTTACTTTCAGGTAATTAGGTATAGGATTACGCCTTTAGTTACAAAGTTGGAATTTGAGGCAATGAACATCCATGGGTTTCTCTGTTGCTTACAGGATGAATGGCCTTTCTGAAGACTTTGTTTTTCATTCTTTTGTTTCAGAATCCTTTGTCTCTGAATCCTTTTTTCTAACCAGGATTATCCTTTAAATAGACTCTGCCTTGTTTATCTATTTAGTTTTGGATTGTTGCCATTGTTAGAATATTAGGACTGAGATCCTGTTTGGAAGTTTTGTCAGAGGTGTAGGTTATTTGTTATTCTTTCAGTGCCTTTAAAAATTATATCTGGAGTAATTTGGAGTATTAATGAGGACACCAAATGACCTTTGTTCATTCATAAGCTCTTCGGTATAAAGTGTTTAATTCTGTCTGAGGCATGCCAAAATATATTCAATCTCTCTGGAAGATGCTGTGTGGACTTATAAGTGGAAACATTTTTGTATGTGCATATCATAATTGCCAGCCAGGTTTACCCATCAAAGACATCCTCATTGCATCAGCTGATTACTCTAGAAGAGCAAGCAGAACGAAATGTTGATAATGTGCATGGTGTCTTTTCAATTTGTGTGAACTCTAGTGAGCTGAGCACCCTTTATCTGGAATTCTGAAATTAAAATAATCCAGATGGGTTGGTGAGATAATAACACCTTTACTTTCTGATTGAGCAATCTTATTTCATGTACAAGGTCATTACATTAAATAAAATGTTGTATAAAATTACCTTCAGGCTATGTGCATAAGGTTTACGTATATAACTGGGGTCCCATCTCCAAGCTACCTTACTATGTACGTAAATACAAATATAGGTACTTTAAAGTCCAAACACATCTGAAATTCAAAGCACTGCTAAACCTGCATATACTAGCATGGTAATTAATTGGGGAGGAGAGAGGGGGGGAGAGAGAAAGAGAGAATGTGTGTTATATATGGATGTTCTGAAATAAAATGTTTCTTGTGCTTCACCAGACTACAAACATCCATAGGATGTTGCCATAGGAATTCAAGTGGAATCATAGTATGAAAGGATCTAGCCTGACTCACTCCAACCTGAACAATTCTCCCAGACATCTATGTTCAAACTCTCTTGAGTCTCTGATCTCAAGTTTTTCCAGCATTGGGGACTGATGGAGAGCTGAAGGAGATTCGAATATTAGAGCTTGCCCAGTAGGCCTTCTGAGGTTTGATTCCAGAACTCCCTGTGGATACTAAAATCTATCCCCATTTTATACAATGGGAAAATAAAATGTTGTCCCTTCTATGGCAAAATGAAGGTTTGCTTTTTGAATTTTTTAGAAAATTATTTTCAAACGGTGAATGGCTGAATCTGTGGATTCAGAATTCATGGATATGGAGAACCAATTGTATATGCAAAATATGCTTCCTGTCACTGCTGTGGTTTCCTACCTAAAAACAAATAAACAGATCTATTGCATATTGCTTTTATATATTTTTCTTGGAATGAGTTGGATTGTTGGGGAATTTGAGCACAGCTTTGGCACTGCATTAAGTGTCAGGAGGAGATAATTTACATGAGAGTGTGAGCAAATTGATCAAGAAACAGGCAGCTGTTTTTCCAGCTTCAGGAGAGTCTTCAAGGCAGAGGAGAACTGGAGAGAGTGTCTGATTGCGGAGCATTTAACTCCGCTTGTTTGTAATTACCCTCAACCAAATCTTTGGTGCCTCTTATCTGCAGTCACCATCACTCCCATCTCTTTTCAGCAAAATGCCCTTGGCAGCACTAGATAGACCCACTGGAACTCAGAGAATTAGAGCAGAAAGGCAAAACATCTATGAATGCTAAAGTGAGGCATGCATTGCGGGTTTAACAACATTGTATCACAGGTTGTAGGATACGTGCTGTTGTCCCAGACTGTCAATAATGCCAGCATTCTCTATCACGGTACCTCCGTAATATTTGCACAACAACTCCAGTCAGCCTCTGATCAGGCATGGTCAGAGTGATAGTCCAAAACATCTTAAGGCCACCAGATGGGAACATCACATACTTCTAGGTGTTCTTTGCAGACTAGAGTAGTATCTGAGGAAATAGTCTAAATCTTGGAAAGTTTATGTTACCAAGTCTATTCCCTCAGTCTGTAAGGTTCCTAAACTGTCCAATATTCCAGACTAAGATGGCTTTTAATAACTAACAGCAAAGAATAGTGTTAAGATTTTTCTTGTTCTTTCTGGAGAGATGACTGAGAAAACAGTGTTGAAAACTGCTTTATAGTTGTGCTTGAAATTTCAATCTTTTCACTCATTTTTTTAGACACTTACATGGAAATGCTGGGGAAAAGGCCTTGAGATTTAGCCTAACATTTCATTAGTATGCAGATGACATGCAGTTCTCCCTCATTCCCACAAACTAGTACCAGATCAGCTGTGGGACCTCAGAACAGATACCTAGTGTGGTTTTAAGGGTGGATGGTGACAAAGAAGCGAAAACTTAATAAAGTAGCAATGGTGAGGTGTAGGATGTCTTCTGAACTAGGTGGAGATTGGCAACCAGTTTTAGTTAGGGTTGCATTTTACCCTGAAATAGTTTGTAGCTTGAGTATTCTCCTAGGCATGATGCTATCTGTGGAGATATAAGTGGTGTTGATGCTCACTGTGTCTTTTGCTAAGGAATAGGGGCCTTACTTTAGCTGTGAGGCTGTCTTTCAATAGCATTAAACAACTTCCAGCTAATAAAGAATGCAGCATAGTAGCTTGGATGTTTATAAGAGTAAGCTTTTAGAGCACATAATCCTGATGTCAGTGACCAATTCATTTAAAATTTCAGTTTTAAAAGTACTGATGTTGACCTTAAAACACTAAACAGTTATGGACTAGATTATCTGAAGTACTGCACACATATGAACTTGCCTAGGCTTTAAAATGAATTTCCGAACACTTTGTTAATGCATCTATCCAATGCCCCATCTCTTCTATTCCAGGTGACTTTAAGTAACAAGACCTATTTGTAGTGCAGGAGCTGGTAACACCATTTCTAAATGATTCCAGATTTGATTCTGGTCTCATGTTGCCTTAACTAATAACCTTATTACCTTCCTGAGCTTTTTGGGCAGGACCCCACAATTTCTCTGTAGTTGAGTGTGACATGGTAAAAAAGGGATCAACACCTGGTGACTTAAATGCACCACACTGCACCACGTTTCAAGTGTGCTTTGCTTTTGCTTTCTTTTCTTTAGTCCCTTGTCTATCTTGCAGCTTTCAATATACTGGAGTTTATACCTTCTCACAATGTGTAGATTCTTCTGCCAGTGGGAAACTAAGCCCTTAAATCAGGCTCCTGTGTATGAGGCTTGTGTTTTGACAGCTGTCAAAAGGTATTGGAAAGGTATAACTTTTACTTGATTGGTGGGCAATTCAACTAGTTAACAAAGGTAGGGCTTCCTACCAGGACAGGAGTAGCATGTGAAACCACAAGAAGTTGTCATCACTTTGGAAAGAACAGACAGGTGACAAAATGGAGAGCTCAGCCAGCTTTGCTCAGATTTGGTTGGCAGTTTTATGCCTGTACTGAAGAATAAAATAGCTAATGACAACTTTCAATTAAAAAGAAAAACATCTAGAAGAGGTCAGATTTATCAGTCATTTTCCCACTTTTGAGTACCATAAAAAGTCACTAGTTCTGTTATCCAATGTTCTTTCAAAATTATGTACCGGATTTTAGTTCTGTCTGTAGAAATTTGCCACAATAACTGAATCCACAACCCCATGTTCAGAGGCTTTTTTAGTTTCACAGACTTTGATTCCCAAATGCTAGAGATTAACAACCCAGGATGTATATTATTGTGTTCATAGTGATCCTCCCCCCACCCCCCTTGGATGTCTATCTGGCCTTTGTCACAAGAAGAAAGATGAGCTTTATGGCCCAGTTATCTGATTCTTCATAAAGTTGCTCTTCAGTTGATTTTCTGGAGAAGTTAATTGTGATTCAACTTGCAAAACAATGAGCTGTTAAATGGCATCATCTTCCAGTGCCTTTGACGGGTGAGAGGATTTTCTCAGTTATAGGACTAGTTTGGGAACAGTTCAAGTTGGTTCCTCTTTCCCATTATCAGTGTCTATTGATACTAATATCAAGATTAAATAACATCTAAAGTCAAAGTGATAGCATAATTGTTACTACATTAAAAGCTCCTTCCAACATATGACATTGAACTAATAATGTTCTGCTTTCACACAGCCATATAATCCATAATATCAAGACAGATAATTCTAAAGGAGAAAATGAAACTTAATAAGTAGGAAGGGTATACACACACACACACACACCTTTCAGAAACAATAAGGAAGCAAAAATGCAAGAATAGACTACAAGACAGAACAAATAACTCCCTGCAGAATGGACTGGAAGACAAATCAAACTTTCTTATCCCCACCCTAACCCTCCCACATCCCAATTTACCTATCCCAAATCTTTTTTCTTGTCCCATCTCTCCCCCTCCTACCTTCCCTTACCCACTCCCTATTTTGCCTATTTTCCTACTTTCCTCTACACCAATATGTGCCCCCTCTTTTTTTGTTATTTTGAAAAAGTTCTAATAAACACTTTAAAAAAAAAAGACAGATAATACACAATATCTGCCTTAAACTGGGTTATCTGAGTCTACACTGCCATATAACCCAGTTCAATGTGGATTTTATATAGCTGTGTGGAAGGGGCCTAATCTGATGGAATCAAAGCCTGCTGGTTGCTTTTTAAATTTCTTTTGTGATTAACGGGTGTAACTTCCCTTTCTTCCTTTTGTATAACACTTGTTCCAGAATCCGAAGACAATCCAATTTATATGTACCTTCTGGGAACATCCAAGGCAGCAACTTAATACAAGTCTGCTGAAAATCACAATAGTGATTCAGGTTGGACATCCCTTAACAAAAATTCCAAAATACTAAAAAATAAATAAATCTGAAAGTGCTCATGTCAGTAGCTATTAGTGATACTTTTGCTTTCTGATTCTTCACTTCTCGTCCTAAGCATTTTGGATAAGGAAAACTGAACCTTATACATCTGGAAAGAGAAGAGTGAGTAGATGTTATAAACATGGGATAAAATTAAAGAAAAAGGTAAAGGTTTTCTCCTGACCTTAAGTCTAGATGTGTTTGACTCTGGGGGGAGGTGCTTATCTCCATTTCTAAGTCAAAGAGCTGGTGTTGTCCGTAGACACCTCCAAGGTAATATGGACTGTTGTTACTTTCCTGCAGAAATGGTACCTATTGATCTACTCATATTTGCATGTTTTCAAACTGCTAGGTTGGCAGAAGCTGGGCCTAACAGCAGGAGCCTACCCCATTCTCCAGATTCGAACAGCCAACCTTTTGGTCAGCAAGTTCAGCAGCTCAGGTTTCACCCGCTGCGCCAACAGAAGGCCAAACTGGGAGGGTAGAAAATAATAGCCATAAGAAAGGACAAGTAGCTGTACAGAGCATTGCTTACAGGCATTTCCTCCATTGCAATCATCAGTCTTTACTACGGTACTGCATATCTTTGCACCCCTGCTGTTAGGTATCTGCATTTCGACCAGCAGTTTTTAAACTGTGGAAATATTAACATCTGGAAAGGGAAATCGTAAATTTCAGAGAGAAACAGAAGCCTGAGACAGTTGGAACCCTCTTCTCTTTGCAAATCATATTGGTTGAATGTCTTCTATCAAATATCATTTTGATATACATTATTGACCCATTTATTTGTTTATTTAATTTTTATCTTGCTGTTCTTCCATATAAGACCCAGATGAAGACAGTGGATTCTCCTATACTGCATCATGGCTTGCAATAAAGCTGTATTTTTAATTATTTATTTTTTGAAATGTGGGGACATTAGCATAAATCAGGGCTAAGACTATATAACCCCCCCCCCAAATGTTTCAAAATATAACTCCTATAATTCTTTATCATATTTGTTTGAGCTAACATGAACTGTAATCCATCAAGAGCTGGAGAACTGCATGGTTCCCAGCCCTGTCCAAAGTCAAGTTAGTCTCAGCTAGAGAAGAGTCAGCTGAATCAATTGTTGAATAGCAACTCAGCATTTCTGTAAATACAGTTGATGTAGTGGTCTACACTAGTTAGTCTGATAGCTTTGTCCTGTCCTAGTGTATGAGGGTTTGTGTAATACTGACACCTACTGTATGCAAAAAAGAGTATATGTGTGAAACAATTTCACATTGACAGTGAAACCAACTGCCGAGGCTGCTATTCATTGGTTAACCACAAAACTTCAACTTTCTGGATGATCCTTTTAGTTCCTCTTTGCTTTGTCATAGCTTTTTAAAAAATGGGTTGACCTTGTACACACTTTGCAGCTTACATCAAGAAAGTACCAATATCACAATACACTTATAGGGCAAGGTGGGCATTTATTGTTAACTGATTATTTATTGTAAACTACTATTATTTTGCAAGGTGTTTTGTTTGAAGTAGGAGTTACCCCACGAATCTATGCTGAATAAGGGTTAAGGGGTGCATAGTAACATTCAGGTCCCAGGGTTTTTATAATAGACTCACTCAGAATGTAGTGGTAAGTTCCTCCCTCCTTTTAATACATTCACTTAAGCATTTAATTCAAAAGGGGAGATGGAGGGAACGTGAAGTATGTGTGTGCCATTGCTCTTTGAAATCTTTGAAAGCTGTTTGGGTCCTCCTATGAGTTGGAGGGGGTTGGTTAGAGATGGAAAAGCGTTTTTCCTACCTTCCCTCCCACCCCTCAAAGCTGTTAGCGGAGGTCAGTTCTTGCTGCACTTAATTTGCAAAGAAGCTTGAACTAGTAGTTGTTCCCACTGTCGCTTTCAGTGTTGGCATTGTATAAACCTGGTATCCATGGGAACTGGTCAAGAATGCCAAGCTAAGATCTTCTTAGAAAAAGAGATCCCTGTCTCCATGGTATTGAGGAGGGCACTGAGAAAAGAAGCACATAATCCCAAGAACTTTTGGCAAACTGGCCATTTAGATGTAGCAAACTACATTGCTTTCTGTAGCAGAGAACCTTCATGGCAAATTCCCTCTTCACACCAGTTCTTTTCACTATGTTCCCTATTAGTATCTTAATGTATTATAGATCACTGGGGGTATCACAGTAAAGCATTTGTGGGGAGATATTCAGCGATTAAAACGTACTGCTTGAAAAAGTTCTTTTTGGAACAGCAATTCCCAGAGTCTCTCAACCAACATGCTATGTGATTCTTTGTACAGGTAGTCCCCAAGTTACAAACAACATAGGTTCTGTAGGTTTGTTTTTAAGTTAAATTTGTTTGTAAGTCAGAACTGGTACAGATTTTCAGTGTAACTCCAGCCAAAAGTATATACAGTAGACAGGGGTGCTCACACTTTTTCAGCATGCGAGCTACTCTTAAAGCAACCAAGTCCAAAAGATCTACCTCCCCCCACCGCCGCGCGCTCCCGCCACCTCGCGCTCCCACCACCGCGCGTGCTCCTGCTGCTGTTTTCCGCCTGCGCAGCACTTCTTCTGCCTGCGGGGCATTGCAGGAAGGAGAAAACACGAGATGGGGCATCCAGAGGGAGCGCTCTGCCCTGCCTGTCTCGCCAGCAACGAAGGCTGCACAGCTGCTTCTGGACGAGAGAGAGGCATGGTGCTCCCTCCAGTGGCCCCACCTCATGCTTCCTTCTTCCTGCAATGCCCCACAGGTGAAAGAAGCACCGCGAGAGCGGAAGCCAGCAGCAGGAGCGCACGTGCACGCAGGGTATGCGTGTGCATGGCAGAAACACCCCATCCGGCTGGTGAGGCCCGAAGATCATCTGGAAGAGGGCCAAAGATCTACTAGTAGCTCCTGAGCTACCTAATGAGCACCCCTGCAGTAGAGTCTCACTTATCCAACAGAAATGGGCCAGCAGAACATTGGATAAGCGAAAATGTTTGATAATAAGCAGGGATTAAGGAAAAGTCTATTAAACGTCAAATTATATTATGATTTTACAAATTAAGCACCAAAACATCATGGTTTACAACAAATCATCAGAAAAAGCAGTTCAATACACGTAACATTATATAGTAATTACTGTATTTCTGAATTTAGCACCAAAACATCGCAATGTATTGAAACAGCTGTGGATCTGGGCACGAGACAGACTGCATTGGATAATACAGAACGTTGAATGGGCGAAGGTTGAATAAGTGAGACTCTACTGTATATATATTAGCTTTGGATAACATAGGGAAGGGTTATCATGCCTGTGGTGTTTGTTTTGCTGTTTGTGCCCCTGTTCAGAAGCAGGCCCGTATTACCCATAAGGCCACCCGAGGCCATTGCCTCGAGCGGCAGATTTTGCGGGGCGGCATTTCCGGGCCTGAAGGAAGGGGTGAGGGGAAGTCCCACTACTCTAAGGAGACTCGCGCGGGCGGGCGCCACTCCTTCCCTCAGTGAAGGGAGGAGGGGCGCCGGTGCGAGCGCGGCGGGGGAAGCCGCGCGAGTCTTTCTAGGGCCGGGACTTTGGGCGGCGCCTTCTCCCCTCACGCCGGCAGCGGCTCCGCCCCTCCTCCCTTCACTGAAGGGAGGAGGGGCGGAGCTCAGCCGGCGCGAGAGAAAAGGAGCCGGGAGAAGCCTCGCCACTGCTGCGCCGCCCTTAGGGCGACGTACGTGCCTTCCCCTGCCACCTCCTCGCTTGCACGGGAGGCGGTGGGCCGGGTGAAGGCACGTCCGTCGCCCCTAGGGCGGCGCGCGGCGAGGCGAGGCTCTCCCGGCTCCTTTTCCCTCATGCCGGCTGAGCTCCGCCCCCCTCCCCTCCGGCGCAAGAGAAAAGGAGCCGGAGAAGCCTTGCTGCTGCTGAGCCGCCCCTAGGGCGACGGACGTGCCTTCTCCCTCCGCCTCCTTGTTTGCACGGGAGGCAGCGGGGGAAGGCACGTAGTCGCCCTAGGGGCGGCGCGGCGGCGCGAGGCTTCTCCCAGCTCCTTTTAACTCACGCCGGCTCCGCCCCCGCAAGAGGCCACTCCCCCTCAAGCGGCCGCAGCCCCGCCCCCGGGGGGCGGGATTTAGAGAGTGGCCTAGGGCGGCAGAAGCCCTTAATCCAGCCCTGTTCAGAAGATTTCACTGCACTTTCTATCCCTCTGATAATTGGATTTTGAAAAATGTGGCTTTTTGTGGAAACAAGGATTGGTGATAAAGATTCAGTGGAAACACCTTTTCCCCATGATAATTCTTTCAGGAGTAAATTTTCCATCCTAGAGGTAGATTTCTCTCACTTCCTGTTGTCTAACACCTAAATTTAACTTTTGAGTCATTTGTAACTCACCTAGTACTGCATGTACTAGGAGAAATTTGTGCCTCCTTGGTTTGATAAAGGACTGAAGAGAGTGGCCAGGAATGCAGCTCCATCTTGCCTCCAGTGTCATCGGTTGGGACCCCCCCCCCTCCAGCACCAACCGCTGCTCTGAGATCAGAGTGAAGAGAGGGGTCAGGAAGGCAGTTCCATCTTGCCTCCTGCACTGTGCTTATAATATAATATAATATATTGCATATACATATAATATTGATAATATTATAATGTAATACAATATATTAGTAATATGATATTATAATTATATATTTTATATTACATGTAATATTACTAATAATATTACAGTATAATGTTATAGTACAATGTAATATATAATATTAATATTGTGCTATGGCACTAATATATTGTATTTACATTTTACTTGTAAGCCGCTCTGACTCCCCTTCGGGGTGAGAAGGGAGGCATATAAATGTCGTAAATAAATAAATAAAACCAGATATTTGACTTTTGCGGTGGTTGTATTTACTGAAGATAGAGATTATATCGACAATGGTAAACCTTTATTTTTACATAAATTAACTATTAATACTTTGAAGCAACAAAAACTAATTGGATGCAGGGTTCCATAACATTTGTAAATTGTACAACTACTGTATGTTATTAGCTTTGATCTTATTGAAAGTTATCAAGTAACAACACTTGAGTCCCAACAACAAATATGCTTTGTGACATTTCCCCATTCAACTTTGCCAGACCTCAAGAAGCCCAGTTAATCTTCTTTTCATTAATCTGTATTCTGCAAAATCAATGAATTGGGGAATGGAAATCAGGTTAGGGCAACACTTTGTTGTTTGTTTCTTTGTTTGTTTCAGCATGTATCTCAAACAGAAGTAGTAGTGGCTAATTTTGACAGCAAAAGGGTTGGAGGAATATCTTCCCTCTCCGTTGCCCTTTTATGAAGCATTTTTTATTAAAAAATATTGTTTCACTTATTGCTAATATGCTGCAGTCTTCTCTACCAAACTAACACAGCATTTCTAGAATGGGAGTGAGAACAAAAACCACTTTGTGTTCATAGTGATATATAGCACATTTACCCAATGGCCTCCAGATGTGTTGGACTAGAACTCCCACACTATACCCCTGGTGCAGAGAGAGGGAGTAATGGTGTAACAGATCCTGGAAAGCATTGAGTTGTTGAAGGTGTGGAGGTGAGGAGGCCCGGACTACCCTCCGCAAAAAAAAGGAACTTTTTCCCCTGTTCCTTTTCTCCTCTAGCATTTTCCTACCTGGAACGTTGAATAAAGTTGGATTATGGAATATTTTCTTTTAGAATGCTGTATAAAATGTTTTAAGACAAGTTGTTTACAATTTTACTGCTTCAAATCACTTCTAATAACTAATAATGACTTTTGTGTAAGACTATACAATATCAGGTCATTAATGATTCTTGGACTTGGCTTTCTTTTCTCAGTTCTTTTTATGTATGATGCTATGGAAAATTTTACTGTAGTACTTAAATGTTTCTTGTTTTTATGGTGGGAGGCATGGTGTAATGGTTTAAGCATAGGATTATGTCTTTGTAGATCAGAGTTTGAATCCCTCTTTGGTCATGGAAACCAACTGGGTGACAAGTCACACACTCTCAGCCTCAGAGGAAGGCAAAGGCACACTATCTCTGAACAAATACATGCCAAGAAAACTGATGCTACATTCACCTTAGGAGTTCCATGGGTCAGAAACAGCTTGAAGGCATACAACAACAAGCTCAAGATGGCAAAACCATAGAGTTCATTTATCATCCACATGTTTCTACAAGGTGTTTAGGATCATGGAGTTCCATTTGTAACTAACTAAATCTATAAATAACAATTTCAGATTTCTGAATGAACTGTGCTTATAATATTAAGATATGATAATTTTATGGCAGACTTTGTCTGGATCCACACTGCCATATAATCCATTTCAATGCAGTTAATCTGCATTCTGAAACTGGATTATATAACAGTGCAGATCCAACCTAAGTTATATCTAATACATTTCATTTTCCTAAAGCAGCAAAATGATTTCTAACTCCTTAAATTGCTAATATTGGATGCTTCAATTTTTCAGCCCCTTTCTATTTTTTCCATGTCTTAAAATTTCTGGAATGTTTACATTTCTAGAAAGCCTGCTGTGTAAGGAATAAAACTCTGAGCAGTAGAAGTATGCCAGGGATGTATGCCAGGGATGGCAGTAATCGGGTATATAAAAACATAACATGGCTTCCTGGTACATACCAACAGCTCCAAAAGAGCCACACAGATATGCCTATTTTACCACAGGTACACATTCACTGGCTGGTTTTCTTCATCAGCAGCAGTAATAAGGGCTGTTTGAATAAATTTTATGTTTATAAAAGCAGTCCATATCTGCATTTTTGTTGAAAAACCATTTAAGGGTAAGATTAAGATATGAGCAAGATTCTAATAAAAATATTTCTCATCCTCCTTTTTCTTAACGGACAAATTTGATAATGTGCATTTTGTGTTTGCGATTTTGGGTTTCTTTCTTACTTCATTTCTCTGAATCTTTCACAAATACTAACCCATGGAAAAGACAAATAGAGTTTTGGAGGGGGTCCCATTAAAGGAGAGAGGGAAACATCCTCACACGTTTCAGGCTACAAAGCAGCTTTCTAAAGACTTGGCCGAGTCACATTTTTGGAAACACATTTCAAAACCCAGCCTTTTCTTTTTCTGGCATACTGTAGCAGACTGTATACCAGCAACAGTTGACTAGAGCCTGGTATGTTCATGGCCCATTAAAGGTGATCAGAGTAAATGCCAAACTAAATGTGATGTTGAATGAATTTTTGCAAACAGGTGAAGAGTCCTGTGCACTGGAGAAGGGCTGTGGGTCAGTTGAGGACCTAAACTGAATGTGATGTTAGGAGTGAACATTCTGAAGACTATCTGTCACTAGCAGCAACAAAACAGGCAATGTGTCATGGAAGCCAAAGACCAAAATGATATTAAAACAATTGGACCCAAACTGAATTCAAATGCCTGTTTCTCCTGGAATGAGAGTTTTCCTAAGTCCCATCTCTGGAAGATTTTCAACAGTGGATAGATGGCATAAATAGGTCCATTTAGTTTCTTATCAGCTGACAGTTTAGTGCAGTGAGGTTAGAAAATGTGTATGGAGGTTATAAGGTGATTCAGCAAATCTGGTTTTGAGATGAGTCAGTACTATATGACACTTTATCCATAGAATCCATGTCTCGACTTGTACTAAACCACACTCCAAACATTATCGACACAGAAGTGTTTGTGGGGCTTTTTAGGTCCTCCTATTCTATGGAGCCCCCGGTGGCGCAGTGGGTTAAACCACTGAGCTGCTGAGCTTGTTGACCAAAAGGTCCCAGGTTCAAATACGGGGAGTGTCATGAGCTTCCGCTGTCAGCCCTAGCTTCTGCCAACCTAGCAGTTTGAAAACATGCAAATGTGAGTAGATAAGTAGATACCACTCCGGCAGGAAGATAACGGTGCTCTATGTAGTCATGCCAGCCACATGACCTTGGACGTGTCTACGGACAACGGCTGTTCTTTGGCTTAGAAATGGAGATGAGCACCGCACCCCAGAGTCGGATACAACTGGACTTAATGTCAGAGGGAAACCTTTACCTTTACTATTCTATGATATTTTCCTGACCCAAGCATAGAATAGTACCAGTGGACCTAGAGATCCTCACAAATGGAAGTTTTTGTTGGTCTCTCTAGGTCCCACAGTGTGATTTCTGGAGTTTCCTTCCTGCCCACATATAGTAAAAATATAAGATTCAGTATTATCCACAGTTTCAGGTATCCCTCACGGTTACGGGTCTATTTTCTTATAGACCGAATAGCATAGCTGGAAAATATATCGTCAACATGGGAATAGTTACTACTATCCATTTGTCCTTAGCCCAGGGGTGAGCAGATTGTGTTGATCTAGTTGGCTTCAATTAATGAGGATATTAAGTTTCATATAAAAAATTACATCACGCAAGTATGTGACCACTTCATGACTCAAGTTAATAATAGACATGGCATGTTTATTCTGCATTGCTAAATAATGTTTACCAATGACGGTCCATCCCTGCTGCAGCTCATGTTAGCATCAAATTTACAATGAACTATATAGTAATAAGTTAATGGAATGCAAGTTGTAGAAAGCTTGGACCAAACATGTGGCTGCTGCCAAAAATGGGAAAGTGCCGTATTTTAACTTCACTCGATAATATTTCAACATTAAAGGTGAAAACTAACTCAAGTGAATCTTTATGGTGCATCCTAAACAGATGTTGCTGGAAGATGACAACCTCTTATCATTTAAACTAGGGTGGGATGATTTTAGAGCTCTGGTAAGAATTAAGGATAAAACCTTTATTTGAAGCCATTTTGTAGTATTTGCTCCTTCCCCCTGCTCAGTTGATTTCCTCTTCCACCACCACTTTCTGCTGTGTGTGTCTGTGTGCAGCCTAAAAGAGTTCCTTAGTAATAAATGTGTCTCACATTGAAGTTCAGAAAGCTATTATGAGAATCATAGTCCTGGCCGCTTCCTACCACTGCCAAGGCCTGTGAGCATTCTACTGTCCTGCAAGGTTCAATCACAGGATATGCTGAATTGGAAAGAGATGGCAAACAAAGAAGCTTTTCACTGGCAAAGCTGAGGTTTGGCATTGCTTGAGAGCAGTTTTGGGTCAGACGTATCCCAAGCACTACTGGGAGATGAGCAGAAATATATGGGATATTTGCCGTGAAGTAGAAGAGTGGTGTACTCACATGCCTAGAGTTGTTTTGTTGAAAGTTTCAGGAATAAGCTCCAGTTTCTCTCTCTTTCTCTTCTCTATTCCTTTTATGGTTTACTTCTTGTCCTGTATCTACTTCTCCAGTGCCAGCCCTTTCTTTCCTCCTGTACAAACATCTCTTATGTCAGCTCATGATTTTTTGGTGGTGTGCCATGGAAATCAAAGTGCTAAAACACTTTTCTTTTTCAATACAATAGGAGTTTCTGATGAGTATATTTAGAATTTAATTTCATTCCCCCACACCATGGAAGTCACACTTTGTTTTTAATAGGCCCTGATTACAGTAAATTATTTTGTGTTATGCTTTCTGTATATGTTGAACTGGAATTCAAGGAGCAGAAAGCATAGGAAGAGTTCCGACAGCTAGATTAGCTGTTGCAATTTAAAATCCATTTAAAGACCTATCTCTTCTGGCAGGCTTACCCAGCCAGTTTTTAATCATGAATTTTAAAGTCATGTATTTTGTTTAAACTCTCTTTCGTGTATTTTAATATGTGTTTTATAGAAATATGTTTACTACGTATCTTTCATAGAAATACATTTTAATATGTGTAGTTGTGGTAGTTTTGCAATGTTTATGTGTTTTAATTATTCTGAAACCCGCCTTGAGCCATGAGGAGTGGTGGGTGAGAAATAAATTATTATTATTATTATTATTATACCATCCAGCTTTTCACAGAAAAAGCAAATTATAGAGACTGCATTAATTCATTTTTGCTTGACTCTGCATACAAGGGCAAAATTCTGTTCTCCCTGCTGAATTGATTGACTACAAATGACCTTTAAACTCCAGTTTTCAGTTTACAGCAATTGAAGTAAATATATCAGCAAGGAAGAGGGAGAGAGAAATCAGGACATTTTTAGAATAGCCAAAAACACGGAACAGCAGAAGATTAATCAGGATGGTTCCTGCCAGTTGGAGGGTAGGAGAAAGGGGTGGGAGCAAGATGGAGGAAAGAGGTACCAAACAGTAAAGGGGTATGCAAATAAGATGATTTCTCTTTTGTTTGGTGTTTAGTTATAATTCCTGATGTTTTAGAATTCTGTACTTGTAGCAGAATGCTTTGATGAACATTCAGCATTCCAGCCAGCAACTTCACATTGCTCATCCTCCCTTCCCCGTAAATATTCCATAGTGTGACACCTGGCGTTAAAGGAGCTTAACAGCTCCAGCCAATGGATTAGCAAGGCTAAAAATTGGAGATGTCCATCCTATTTATCTAAAAAGCCCAGTAATAAAATGCCATATTTATATTTCTCAATTTCCTCCTCTTTTATTTAAGCAAATTGTAATGGTGAGCAAAGCAAACGAAGAGGGAAAAGAAAAAGAAAACCACACTTGCACAACTGGCTAGAACTTGCCTCTTTCCAAGACTTCAGAAATGTTTGTTTTCAAAAGTAGGATTTCTATTATCAGAAATATTAAGAAGATTTGTAGATGTAAGTTTAGGTCTCCTTTACAGCATGAGGAAAAAACCTGTAAGGAAATGCTGGATACTTCCTTGCACAATATCAGAAAGAGAAAAAAACCCCATTTATATCAACATAAACTTGGTTACACTCACCAACTGTATATCATCCAGAGGATTCCAGGTTCAGCATATATTAAAAGTAGATTCAGTTTAGCTAGTAAAATTTGTTTCTAAGCATGTTTGGGTTGACTTTTTAAGATTTGCATATAGATCAAATGCAAACAGGTTTGAAGAATGAAATATATTTACAGCCAGGCGTGCCCGCTCTTTCCCCAGCGGGTATGCTTTATCATCTGTCTGGAGAACAGAAAGAATCGCCATCATACAGTGTTATGACAACAAAGGAGAAAAAGGTGATACAGGTTGAGCATCCCTTATCTGGAATTCCAAAATCCAAATACTCCAAAATTCTCCAGAAGGGTGGCTGAGATAAGTGGCCCATTTGCTTTCTGGTAATTCAGTGTACACAACCTTTGTTTTATGTACTATATGAAAGACAAATATTTTGTGTCCCATCTCTCAGGTATCCCATTATGTTGATGCAGATATTTCAAAATCAGAAATACAGACCATTTCTAGTTCCAAGGATTTTAGATAAGGGAAACTCAACCTGTACTTAAATGTGTCTCCAAAGGCTATCTATGCTTTAAATATAAGAAATGTATTCTGTCCATCTGCTGCTACATCTGCTCCTCATTCTGGAGTATCTGACAGATTGTTTCAACTGTTTACTTAGTATTAAGCACAACAAATATTCTAATTAGTACAAACCTTTTGTTCAGTGGTATCAAAAATCTTTAAATTCACCGTGACTCTAAGGTCCTGCCTAAAACAACCTTAATCAGTAGTCAGATACCTGTTATTATGCTTCCATTCTCTTACTATCTTTCAAGGTATTTTTGTTTACAGGCCTGGAAACCAGTTTGTCTCTTGCTCCGCTCTGTGACTGGGTCATACATAAGACAGCAATGAAAGACCTTCAGCTATTCACAGGCCAGGCCAGGCACACTGGAAAACCTTTGAAGAAATGGCATTATGACCTGTCTGCTTATTTAACAGACCCATGACATGGAGATTTTAGGCCAGACAGATGGTTTCTCTGGCTTTGTTGATTGTGCCTGTTGAAGTGGTTGCAACATAGCAATGGATATTGGCAAGCAAAATGATGCATTTGATCTAGAACAGCTGCATGTCCACTGGACAGTTTATTTAATAATACCCCAGTTTGGATAAGGATGAAGCACATGAGAAACCTTCCTAGAAAAAGCATCATTCAGGTAAACAGAATGGGTAAACATTACATTCTATTAAAAACAGTCACCAAATAAATTTGTACAGAAAAGGCTTTGAACTTCTGTAGTTTGGCAAAGCCCACATTTTGCAAGCATTCTTGTCTTAGGAAAGTTTCAATTTCTGCCTTCCACAGCTGCTACCAACACATCCACCTTTTTATAACACCTGTTGGCCCATCAGTACATTATACATAGTAAATATGCTAAATGACATCACATAGTAATACCTTTCCTCATCCCTACATGGTATACATGCCAAATCAGACTCAAATATTTCCTAAAACGATCTCAAGTGAGGATGCTGGCTTCTTAAGAGCTGTCCTATTCACCTAATGGTAAGATCTAATTTAGTGTAACTTCAGCAATGTGGCTGTGTCATGTTTTCTCAGACTTTGTTCTCTTCTCAGTGGCAACTCATCATGTAACAGCACAAGCAACCTTCATTCAAGATTTCTACATACAATGTACTGTCTACTCGTTGTGAAAACCTATCATGAGGCAGTTATCTCACTGGGAAGATTCAGTAGGAGTCTTTTTGGCATTTCTTTTTCAAATCCTGGCCTTTCTGCACAGAGAAAATATCTTGACTGAATAATGAAATACCTTATTATGTCCCTGATGGACCGTGTATCAGTTTTTAACACTGCTAAGTCAGCTATTGCAATAATATTTTACATTTCAACACCTTAGACATCTACATGTAACGTCAGGTCTGGCTGCTTCACCCATTCTTGCTGTGCAAAAAACATTAATTATATCCTAGGGAAACAAAAACTATAAAGTGTGGTTTATAAATGTTTGTTGGACAAGTAGTAAAGTTGATGTTAATGAAATTAAAACTGAGTGAAAAACAGAATTAGATTGTCCTCTAGAAATGAACCAATGGAAGATTACACTAGCATCAATACAGGTCAAGGATCCCTTAACTGGGAACAGGAAGTGTTCTAAAATTGTCCACATGTGTGGCTGATTAGTTCAGTGCACACATGATTGTTCAAAATTTGCTGTATAAAATTACCTTCAGATAATGTGTATAGTGTATGAAATCTTAATTAATTTTGTGTTTAGACCTGGGTTTCATCTTCAAGATAATCTCATTGTGTATATTATTTATTTATTTATTTATGATATTTCTACCCCACCTTTCTAAACCTGAAGTTGACTCAAGGCAGCTTTACAGCTAGGCAACTATTCAATGCCTTCAACAATCAACAATATACAATAAAAATAACATTTAAAACAGAATTATAAAATAAATACATACCGTCCTGAGTCCCCCTTTGGGGGTTGAGAAGTGATGGGATATAAATGCGATAAATACATAATAATACATTAAGACCATTAAAACATGTACAATCAATCAATACCTTCAAGTTAGCCTTGTTGTCCAAAGTCATTGTCTGGGTCATTCCAAAATTTAATTGCAGATAATTCCGTATCTATTGCAATAGGTTTTCAAAGGCTTGTTCAAAAAGCCACATTTTCACTTTTTTACAGAAGTTAAGGAGGGAGGGGGGCTGATCTAATATCCCTAGAGAGGGAGTTTCACAGCTGAGGGGCCACCACTGAGAAGGCCTTGTCTCTTGTCCCCACTAGTTGCACCTGGATATCTCTAAATTTGAAATACTCAAAGTTTGAAAACAAATCTGAAGGAATTCTGGTCCCAAGTATTTTGGCTAAGGGATACTTATGTAGTGCTTTCATTTTTTAGCTTTAAATTTACATTTAATTCCTTATTCTTGCCTTAT
Organism: Anolis apletophallus; assembly: GCA_030556195.1. Classification (NCBI taxonomy): domain Eukaryota; kingdom Metazoa; phylum Chordata; class Lepidosauria; order Squamata; family Anolidae; genus Anolis; species Anolis apletophallus. Next base: position 92,996,897 of record JARBWK010000005.1, on the reverse strand, counting down.
GGATCTCAGTCCATACTCACAAATACCTGTGTTCAATTCCCAATTGCCACTCAGCTATTTTCAAAAGCCTTTATCACAACTTTACACCATCAGCATACTTTTTGATGGTCCTCTGATGCTGTATAAAACTAGAATGAAAATGCAGTTTCCTCCAATTTGGGGCCATGCCTCTGAAATTTGAATATCCTGCTTGGATATTATGAAGAGTCTATGTCGCTTTGCTGAACATGCATAATTCCAAAATGAATTAATTCCTGCTGTATCCCACAGTTTAGAATTCATTAAAGCTTCAACAATAACACAATTGCTAGCAATGGGAAGATCATCTGCATTGCTGTTGGGGGAGGTGGCAATTAAGCACTGGAAATGGGAGGAAAGGCTTGTTTCAACTTGTGAATAAAAGCCAAGTAGAGCAGAATGCCTTTTTCTGTATTCTGAATGGTTGGGTGAGTAGGCATAGAGTGTCAGTATGTTATTTCATCAACTGCAGTTATTGAGGCTGAGTTTGTTTTCAACCCTTTACATTTTCTACAGACAAAAGATGTAATCCATTCTATACAATTGTAGTTTGATACCACATAGATCCACCCTGTGTAATATTGAGAACTGTGTTTTTTATAATTCTCTGCTACAGAGCTCTAGTAGTGTAAGTCAAGGGAATGCATTAGAGCTCTTTAGCAAGAATCCACAGCTACCAAACTAAGCAGCTACAGTGGTGTTGAAGTGCTATAATCATGCAACAAGGATTCACGTTAGGAGTAAAGCAGATTCCTACACAGTTGGACAAAACATCCATCTAGTATTGTTTCTTGCTTTCTACAAAAGATGGATTTCTCAGGGAAGCCACAAGAAAGAAAATGAGACCACATAGTCGCATTTTCTTTTGGTGTGTACTCCAAAGAAAACATCTACATTTAGAATGAATGCAGTTTGACACCACTTTAACTGCCTTGGCTCAGAGCTATGGAATCATGGGAGTTGCAATTTTACAAAGTCTTTAGCCTTTTATGCCAACGACTGCTGGTGCCTATAGCTCTGTGATTCCATAGCATTGAGCCATAGCAGTTCAAATGGTGTCAAACTGTGTTCATTCCGCAATGTAGATCCACCCTATGTTACTCCTTGGACTAGGTCTTTGGAGATGTGACTAATGTGAGCCAGAAATGGATATAATTTGCCAGTGACAGATTATATCCAAAAATTTCCTGGATGTAAGAAATAAGTAAATAAGTGCATGTATAAATTTAAAATGCTTAGCTGTTTCACAATTTCACACAGTGAGTGCTAGCAATTTATGACTGTTGCTTTTAAAGTAATGGTGTTGGGTTGGCTGGTTCCATGTGTTCTGATTCCTTTCTACCTGTGAATCTCCAAGCAATTGGTTGAATTGGTTTCCTTTGTAGATTAGAATCTGGCATTAGTTCTATGCTTAATTAAAAGTCACCAAAGGATAGATCCAGATAGTTCTTACTACACTCATCATGTCTGCCAGAACCAGGCCCCTGTTTAGTTTGTGAAGTTAAATGAGGCTTTTCAAAAATGTTTTTGCATGAGAAGCATACTGAAAAGTAGCAACAGAATCAGACAAAATGTTCCTTTTGGCAAGGTTTAAAAAAATATTTCTAGCATTTTATCTGGTGTGTTGGTTATCACTACAGTGATGTAAGGCAGATGGTATGAAGTACCATGAAGTATTAAAATATTACTGTCTGTGAATGGTTCAATTCTAGCTGCCATTTGTGTGCTTGCTCACGCTCTCTTTCACTCTGGCTGTGCCACTTGATCAGCCCTTTGTTCTCAATTCTGACGATTACATTTCATCTGAGCACTTCTTCTTTTTCATGTCTAACCTGACAAAAGGGAGTTGTTGTTGACCAGAAGCAATTTCCATGAAAAAAAATACCCCCTACAATATTCAGGCAAACATACCAGTCTGCTCTTATGGCAGTACCATGGTGAAGGGGAATAACGTTATTTGGCACGGAGCCCTTAAGGGGGGAAAAGTGCAGAGAACAGGGGTGTCTTTGTCCAAAATATACTGCAATAAAGCATCCAAAAAAAGGAGGAAAGGAAAGTGAGAAAAAGAGGCTGTTATTCCTTTAGGCTTCCTTAACCTTTTCTTCCCCTCCAGTTTATTCACACGTTGCCTGACAGTAGGGCAGTGCATTGTTACCAGTGGTCTGAAAAGGGAACTTGGGCCGTCTCCATTTTTAGCTGTAAAGGAACACTATACCCATTGTGTCCCTGAAGAACAAGTGAACTGTAGCTTTAGAAATGCTTGTTCCACTGGGATTTATTAATAGGGTCCAGATTTAGGTGACATAGGTTTAAAAGACCATCTAAGGTACAGTTAGTCAGCTGACAAATTGCAGAACTTCTGTTTCAACTTTCTTCAATGTGTGGTGACTTTCACATGTTATGGACAGCAACTCAAAACCTCCCCCTGACCTTTATGAGTGATGGAGCTATAATCCCAGGCATGAAAACCAAGCTCCATTTGGAAAATTTGGCGAAGAACCTTCGTAATCCTCATATAGCAGATGAAGTGAACAAACGTTTATGAAAGGTTGTGTTACAATGAAGTCTTGGCTTTTATTTTACCGAGACAAGATGTTTAGAAATCAGGTGGACAAAAGAAGGGGTTTTTTTGTCCCAGGACTTTGCAAGTGGCATGAACTCTTGCTGCTCCTCTTTAGGCAATCCCTCATTGTCCAAGTATGATGGCCTTCCAAGTGTAGGGTATTGGCAGTGGATTCGTAGGCAGCAGTAGAGCCCTATTCTTGACCCACACGTTCTTCCACAGTGAGGACATTGGTTTCCGGATGAAAGGTGGTTCCGGTCTGGGTTGGCTTGATGTACCTTGCTCTTGGCACATTTCTCCCTTTCACCCTCGATTCATGCCTGTTCAAAGTCCACAGCACTGCTAGTCACAGCTGACCTCCAGCTGACCTCTTGCTGTAGTGAAATCAGGAGTTACAAGGACTCTATTTCCAGTTTTACGAAATCCCTTACTAGAAAGAGGTCACTGCTCTTTTAAAATATCTTGCACTGATGCGTGGGTAATTTATTGGGTTGTACTGGAATATGGTTTGAAATACTGTGGCACATTTGGCACTGTCAGTAGGGAATGTTCATTCAAAAATAAATGCAGAAGTTAATCCAGCTCATGACTATGTGGTTTTTGTACCCTCTTTTGAAAGGAAAAACAAATATAAGAGAGGAAATACATGGAAATAGATAAATTCATAGTGGACTTTGAAGTTTAAAGCTCAAAGAAATGTTCGTGTGTTCTGAAATTCTTGATCTTTTAGTTTTGGCATCTCTGGTTTCATGCCTTGCTTTATTTGTAAGTTAGTTTGGGGGAGGCGGTGAAATATGGTTAAAAAATAATAGCTGTTTTCATCCAGTTACCAGCTCTTGAAAAAGTGTTTTTTTTACCTTTCTCAAATGTATATCAAGATGTAACATATCAAGTCCCATTTCCTCTAAATTGAAGGGTGTTTTGAATATATTTTAAGTACACCATTTAGTATCCTATATAGGTGGGGTGGAAATCTATCAACTGGATATATTTCTTCTGAGGCCCCATCTACACTGCCATGTACTGCCATCTGAAACCGCATTATAGGGTCAGTGTAACCTCATATAATGCAATTCAATGCAGTTAAACTGCATTATGTAGCCATGTAGATAGGGCCTTAGGCTCAAATATTGTGGGTTTGATCTACTTGAATGCATTGTTTGTAGTATGGAGAAGTTGTCATTTTCTGGTTTTCTACAGAAAAGAAGAAAAGTTTGGCTTTCTCAAGAAGGAAAAAATATTTCAGGTAGATTAATTTTTATGTGTTAATGTATATGCTAGAGCACAACCCAAGGTGGCAGGTTATACTCTTATTGAAACTTTCAAAATGATTCAAGCCATTGCCCCTGATAAATATTTATGTATTACATTAGAAATGTGGAAATATGGAAGGCAAAATGCACTATTGAGCTGTTCTAATAAACAGGTTATCATTGAGGTTCTTTTCACTCAGTTGACGTAAAAAATATTTTCTTGTATGGAAGAGAGTTGCCTGTTTTCTCTGGACATGCCTTCACAAATACATATGTACAATACATTCATTTTAAAGTGGCTATAGCACTGTTACATGTGAAGGCCAACATGGGGCAGGGACCAAAGTATAGGGCATGGAGGACACCATTCCCTCTATGCTTACTGGAATTCTTCTTCTTCAAAAGCCTAGGGGGACTCATGTAATGGAAGAATATTTGATAAACTTCAAAGAAACCTCTCTCTTTTTGTTCTGTGTGGTGGTTGGTTTAAAATCCTAGCAATTTCCTTTGGCCAAGGTCCCCATGGAGGTATCTTGTTCACAAGCATTAGCTGTCCCTCTGCAAAATCTCTCACAAAATTAAAACAACCCTTCATGCTTTTACTAAACACTCAACTCCAGAGAATCTATGCTTATTTCTTTGCTGTCTCAACTCCTTATTCCTATTCGACAGCACGACCTTGGGTATCCCCCCCCCCCCGGCCGGGTAAGAACTCGCATGAAATGTTACATCGCCAACAAGCTTTGCAGCATTCCACGTTTGCTCTAAATTTTGAATTTTACTCATATCTTTTCTATCCTACAGCCAGATACCCTAAGACACATGTTTAACTCAAAACCTGTACGCCAAATCCAGTCTGCCATGTCAATTTATGTGGCCCTCAAGTTGCTGGACTACAATTCATGTATTCCTCATCATTAGACATCATGGCTAGAGCGGATAGAAGTTGTGATACAGTAACATCTGGAAGGCTGCAGTTTGTTCTGTTTCATAGAATCCTAGAGTTGGAAGAGACCTTGTGGGCCATCCAGTCCAACCTCCTGCCAAGAAGCAGGAAAATCACATTCAAAACACCATCAACAGATGGCCATCCAGACTCTGTTTAAAAGCTTCCAAAGAAGGAACCTCCACCACACTCTGGGACAGAGAGTTCCACTGCTGAACAGCTCTCACAGCCAGGAAGTTCTTCCTAATATTCAGATGGAATCTCCTTTCTTGTAGTTTGAAGCCATTGTTCCACGTCCTAGTCAGGGCAGCAGAAAACAAGCTTGCTCCCTCCTCCCTATGACTTCTTCTCATCATGCCTCCTCTCAGTCTTCTCTTCTGAAGGCTAAACATGCCCAGCTCTTTAAGCCGCTCCTCATAGGGCTTGTTCTCCAGACCCTTGATCATTTTAGTCGCCCTCCTCTTGACACATTCCAGCTTGTTAACATCTCCCTTCAATTGCAGTGCCCAGAATTGGACACAGTATTCCAGATGTGGTCTAACCAAGGCAGAATAGAAGGGTAGCATGACTTCCCTAGATCTAGACACTATAGTCAGGAGAGTGGGGTTTTAGTTTAGATACAAGGCTTGTGGATATGATGTCTGATGTTAACATACCCTTAACCTTTCCTCAACTACAAAGCCGCAAAGTGCTGTTGGTTTGCAATTGACTACTATGTAACATAAAATATAGTTGGTCATCTGTACCTACAGATTCTCCATCCATAGATTCAACAGCCCTTTGAACCATAAGGCTAATGTGGCTCTCAATGAAAATCAGTTTGACATCGCTGCTTTAAGAGGATGTCAGAGATAGAGCGCAAGCAAATGGTTTTCCAATGCAGTTTAGATGTTCTTTCTTTTAGATGAAATGCTTAAGTAAATAAAAATCTAGCAAAATCGCACATTGTGAGCTAATAAATTGAAAACTACCAGAAAAGTGTTTCCTCTGTGTGTGTGTGTTTGTGTGTGTGTCTATGTGCATATACACATCCATCCATTCTGTAGTGTCCTCAGAGAGTCAAAGAAGAGGAGCAGCCTGAATGTGGTGAAAAGCAATTGTGTTTAATTTAGTGCAAAGGTGAAACGTCAACGGAAAGATCAGAGATAGCTGGCTGGGTCAGCATACTAACACATCCCACATGACTTTATCAATGGGTGGCCTTATCCTGTCTTAGTCCCCCCCACCTCAAATCTGCCCAAGTGTTAAGTTTTCAAAGGTTCAATGTTTCAAAGCACTGAACACAACACAAGAGTTCTTTGATTTTTCTGTCTATTGCATATTGGACTGTAAATGCATGCCTTACCAAAAAGAAAATCACCTCCTAGGGTTGTTAGCATTCCCCAGGCGGAACAGAAGAATTAATTAGCTGTTGGGGTAAACATTAATAAAATAATCTTTCTTTGCATTTAGGTTTCAAATCCTGCTAAGATTCAGCTATAGAATCTTTATTGAAATGTAAAGCAGAATGTACCAGGAGTCAGAAAGTCACATTGACTTGCCAAACAAAAGGAGCTACACAATTTTATTTCTTCATTCTTCCCCTATGTGCAGTACCAAAGGCCCCTAACTGAATCTGGTAACATCCACAGCCTGCTTCATTTGGTTACGAATGAAGTCAGAAGTCAAACCCCCTTGTCTGCTGGAGTGGAAGAGAGCCTTGAAAGAAGACTGCAGCATAGTGTTATTAGGCATTCGTCTCAGCAGTAGATGCTAAGTAGCAGTATGATGGTAGAAGACAGAGCGCATGCTAAACTGCTGCTCTGTTATTGTTTGTGTTTTAAAGTCATTTTCAACTTATGACAGCTCTGGTGTGAATTTATCACAGGAGTTTCTTGGCAAGATTTGTTCAGAAGAGGGTTGCCTTTCCTCCTCTGAGGCTGGGAATAGTATGGCTTATAAATTAAATGCTTTTTAGTATCTTCCCTTTAACAGACTGTGAACATGCTTCCTTGGTAAGACAAAGTTCCCAGTTATGGGGAGGTTTACGTGGGTTGAATGAAAAGTAATGCCTCCACCTTCGTTACTTGGGTTTTGATGGGAATATTTTAATAAATCAAACACAGAAATAATCTTTAGAAAGTGCTCTTTAACTACCACTAGTTGCTTTTCCATATAATCACCAGACATTTGGATACATTTCTGCCAACAATGAACAAGTTTTCTGAAGCCGTCACGGAAGAAGTCAACACTCTGTTTCCGCAAACAGTGTCTCACAGTTCTCTCAAAGTCTTCATCAGAAGCGTAATGATGTCCCCGCAGATCTTCTTTCATTATCGGGAACAGATGGAAGTCAGATTGTGCTAAATCTGGACTGTATGGCAGATGCCGTATGGTAGTGAGATCCAGTCTCTGAAGTTCTGCTGTGTACCCATCATGCACAGATCTTTTGATAGCCAAGCAAAGCAATAATGTGACCCACACATTCTTGTGAAATGCCGATTATGCTTGAAATTTCTCTCTGAGTGATACGATGATCGTCCTGAATCAATCTGCCTACCTTTTACTTGTGAAACGTGGTGGTTGCTGTCACAGGATGTCCAATTCTTTGTTTATCTTGCAAGTAAGATGTTCCTATCTCAACATCTTTAAACTTACTCACCCAACGATGCACAGTACTCACATCAACACAATCACCATAAACAGCTTGCATTCTCTGATGAATCTCTTTGGGGTGACACCTTCTGCTGTCAAGAATCCAATGACTGCACATTATCACATTGACCGACTGTCTGCGCAGGGTTCCATACTTCGCGCTTTAACAACACAACCATTCAATGCTAAGGCTTCCTGCCAAAATGGAACTGTAGAGGAGAGTCTACCGAACAAGCCAGTACCTGCCGCATACCAGTAATGGCATCTGTTGAGGAGTTATGAAAGTGGAGGCATTACTTTTCATTCAACCCTCATAAAAATGAGTTCAGCCAAACATGATTGCACGTTTCCCTTTCATATCTTGATATAAATGTCCAGAGATCTTTTAAAGGACCACATGCTTGAGGTTGCTAGAGATGGAGCTTTGTTACTGTTTTAGTCTTTCCACATGGTAGCAATTTTTTTTAAAAATCCAGTCTTTGTGTTAGATAAAATGTCTGTCTACTCCAACATACTGTTTATACTGCAGCCAATGCGCTGCCTAGGAGAAGACCACTAGGACGTGTTTCTGTCATTTTGCACTCCCTGTCTATTGATAGCACAGAGGGATCTGGTCTCAAAATGTTTGCATTGCATTGTTATTCCAAATTCTATTATTCAAGAACATTTAATGATACAATAAGCAGGTCCTTGAGGATGCAGGGAAAGATGGAATCTTTGTTTGAATGATAGTGTTAAAGAAAATAATGAAGAATATGAATTTATCCCTGGCATAGAAGAGATGAAGTCAGGTCTTACTTGATTTTGTTTTGCCTCCAAGAGTTGTAGTGGGCAGGAGGTTTCAGGGCAGTAGATGTAGGAGGAACTAGCACCTTGGCTTGCTTTGAGAACATTCAAGGGCTGAGCATTTTCCTTTCAACTGGTCTCTGTTTTGTGTAATAAACCGCAGCAAGTACTGTATGTCCAGAAAGTAGCTCTTGTCCATGTCTCTTGTGTCTGGTACCAAAAAAATTTCAACAAGTCTTGAAGTCTGATTTGGACAATGGTGAAATAGATTTGAGACTGAGCTCACAGTCTCCGCTAGACTAAAACCTCATGTGTTGTCGTACAACCATAGTAATTTGTGGCTGGATTGGGACAGCAATGTGGGATTGAGAGGACCGCAGTCTGATTTTATACTTTTTAATTGTCCTTAACATTTGGGTATAAAAGAAAGCTGGGCTTGGGAGCCTGTCCTGTAAGCAGTCACACAGCAAGAGCTATTTCTATTTTTTGAAAAGCAACAGCCTCCCCTCCCCATTTTGTCCTTGATTTCAGTATGTGACATCCCCTGCCTATCTCTGTAAGCCCATATTCAGGGTGGCCGTTGGCATTCCTCCATACTGGAACCTCAGTGCTAACCGTTCCCAGAAGATGGGGCTGGTGCCAGACGTTGTGGGCGGTGACACAATTCTTCAAATAATCTGTCTTTCAAGAAACACTCCTTGGAAATGAGGCCAACTCCTCAAGTGCCCACCCCCTGTGGCACCATACCATTCATTACAAAGGCAGTGGGTATGTCCTCTCTTAGGTGGTAACCTTCCCAAGCATGGCCCCCAGAGGCTAGGCATGTTGTGGGTTTTGTGAGCAATATCCGTTCAGCTCCTGAGGGTATGTTTATGTTTCTCATATGAAAATAGGGAATCTGAGGTTACTGTTGTGTTGGAAAAATGTCAAGGCTCAATTGGCAATATCCCACGAAACCACAAGTTTGTAGGAGAAAGAAACAAAACCCTCAGATATTCAAAACCATGTCTGTATGCTTTTAAAAGAAAATATATACAATCCAGGTCAAATCATGCTCGTACTATAATGGTGGCAGTCCTGAAAATAATCAAAATGAGGAAATACTACCCACATGCTGTTCAGTGAATGAAGGAAAAACAAATCTCTATTATGCCAGAGTTCACATAACAAAGTGGAACACCATTGTCTCCAGCAGCCCTGCCTTCTTTATTTCCTCCCTTTTAAAAAAAAATATCAATTTAGCTCTCAGATACATTTTATTGTTTGGGAGAACATGTGTTTTACAGACCTGTCATGTGAAAGCTATTAAAGAAAGGAACTAGAGCAATAACAATAAGCCACGTCACCATAGTATGGTTAATCCCCAAAGTTGACTATTAAACTGCTGCTTCTAGTAGGTATGAAACTAGATCATATCATGCTGTGTGAATTTTTCAATGGCAGTTTTTCATTGGGTTTTTCTTTTAGGCTATTAATTTATATTGTTGGCCTGGCAAGCGGAGCTTGAGTTCAGGTTGGCTCTGTTCCAGCACATTAGGTAGTGGAAAGACAATGGTCTGGATTCACATAGTTTGCTAAGTTTTGAGCTGCAAATTCAGAGACTGATATTAGTAGGCTTTTTCCAAAATGTATCTGCTGTTCTTTTATTGTCTTACAAAAGAGAACATTCCACATATATTGAACATTTTGATTCAGCATACTAAGTTGTGTGTTTTTTCAGCAGGGGATTGGACTGGATGGCCCTTGTGATCTCATCCAGCACTATGATTCTATGACAGCCCCAACTTGCCTATATCTTTGTTGTTGTTTTTAAAAAAATCTTTTTAATCTTTTAAAAAATGTTTTTATTGTTCCTATAGAACAATTATACATAACCATAATTACCATGCATTTTGTCCTTTTTCATTCCCTTCTCCCTCCCCACTCCCACCACCTCTCATTGTCAACAGGGAAGAGGAAGGGGGACTTGCCTATATCTTTATTACAGTGAAGGGACCAGAAGTGAGGCCCCTTCCACACAACTGAATAAAATCCCACATCTGCTTTGAACTGGGTTATATGGCAGTGTGGACACAGATAACCCAGTTCAAAGCAGATATTGTGGATTGTCCATCTTGATATTCTGAGTTATATGGCTGTGTGGAAGGGCCCTGAATGCTATACTCTCGATCAGTGGTTGTCAATCTGTGGCCCCCCAGGTGTTTTGGCCTACAACTCCCATAAATCCCAGCCACTTTACCAGCTATTCGGATTTCTGGGAGCTGAAGGCCAAAACATCTGGGAACCACTGCTCTAGATTATGTATAATCATGCAGAAAATAGTGAGATGATTATTTCCTTCAACCTGGAAGCTAAGCTTTTATTCAGGCTGAAATAGCATTCATCTTTGTTTCTGCAGCATCAGATTGCTAGTTCAGAAGTGCAGAGTGCTAAATTCAAACCAGAGATGGTCATCCCATCACTAATACTCAGCCCAATGTTCTCATAGGGTTGTTATCAGGATAAAAGTGGAGAAATGAGCTATGCACACTGAAGAAAAGGCAGAAAACTATAGAGCATTAATTTACAGAACAAATGAGTGCAACAAAAATGTACAACAAGGAATAGATCTTCCTTCTTCCCCATCTTCCTCCCTTGTCATTATAGTTCTGTGAACTCAACTGGAAAAGTATTTTGATGCTTCAAGGTTGAATAGTAAGCAATCTTGTGTTTTTTGCTTTAGGGATTTCTTTCTGTTTTTCTCATTACTTTCATGGTGATAGTACTTGGTTGCAATTAAAGTTTTCTTGATGCACATCTACCTTTGGAAAAAAGCTTAATTGCAAGATTGTTACTGGAGCCCCTTCCACACAACTGAATAGAATCCCACATTAGCTATTTAAACTGGGATATATGGCAGAGTGGACTCAGATAACCCAGTTCAAAACAGATATTGTGGGTTATTCTGCCTTGATATTCTGAGTTATATGTCTATTAGGGGTGGATGTCTCTGATCGTTATTCTTAGAAAACTGTTATTATTTCGTATTAAAATCAATTTAGACCCTAATTCGACCCGCAGCCACCAAACCCGGAAGTGACGTTTCTAAATCGAAACCAGGTCCGCCATTTCCGTAAAGGGCACGTTATGTTGTTTTTATTTCCGCCCTTATCTTTAACCTGCTTTGGTTCTCAGCTGGTGGGCGAGAGTGGAGGTGATGCCCTCCACACTCCCTCGCCAGCTGAACCAATGCGGGTTAAAGGTAATCCGCTTTGGTTCTCAGGTGGCGAGGGGGGTGTGTGTGGAGGTGATGCCCTCCACTCTCCCCTGCCAGCTGACAACCAACGAGGGTTAAAGATAACCCGCATTGGTTCTCAGCTGGCGAGGGGATGTGGAGGGCATGCACTCCAACCTTCCTCGCCAGCTGAGAATCAATTTGCGTTAGAGATATCGCGGGTTGATTCTGAGCTGGCGAGAGGGCATGGAGGCGGGCATCCCCTGCGCAATGTGCACGCATGGCACCACTAACGAAATAGTAACGAATTTCGTTATTAAATATGGCTTGATTTCGAAACAGAACCAGAAAATTGGGCAAGAGTATAACTTTTGAAACTGAAGCAGTTCCTGCCCCCCCCCCCCGGTGTTTAGAAACAATTTTTGGGGGGATCAACCACCCCTAGTGGCTATGTGGAAGGGCCCTGGGTTAGGCTTTGCTTGGTGGATCAAGTTCTTTAAGACTTTTTGTGGTTTTGAACACTCTTTTTACACAAAGGGGTTTTTAGGACCTTCATAGACTGAGGGTCCTCCCACATAAGCTTTCATAGACTGAGGGTCCTCCCACACAGCCCTATACCCCAGAATATCGAGGCAGAAAATCCCACAATATCTGCTTTGAACTAGGTTATCTGAGTCCACACTCAGATAATAGGGAATTTTCTGCCTTGATATTCTGGGATAAAGGGATGTGTGGAAGGGCCCCGAGTTTACAAAAACTTGTGCTTCAGCTTCTTTCTTCCAGTTAGTCTCAAACGTGCTAAAAGAACAATTTGAACACTTCTACAGAACAATATAGCTATTTCTTTGAATATAACTCTTTTCTTTTGTTCCTCTTGCTTTTTTCCCCTACCAGCTGGACTTCCATTCCTGATCATAGAAACAAGCACAATTGCACCCTACCGACGGGGATTTTATTGTGATGATGAAAGCATCCGCTATCCTGTGAAAACTGGAGAAACCATCAATGATGCTGTCCTTTGTGCCGCAGGCATTCTTATAGCCATACTTGCTGTAAGTAGGATAATACAGTTGTGGTTTCTGTGCATCTTTTAATGAGGTTGCAAGATTATCTTCTTTTTTAAAAAAAAGTAGCATTGACTATTAAACAACACACTAGCCCTTTTGTTATTCCATAAAGTGTAGAATATTGGTTAATCAACATTAGTAATTTCAAATATTTCTGACATATTTCTGAATACTTGCTATTAGTGGCTTACTTGCCCTTTCACACAGCCATATTAAACCAGAATATCAAGGCAGAAATTCCCACAATATCTGCTTTGAACTGGGTTATCTGAGTCCACCATGCCATATAGTCCAATTCAAAGCGGAAAATGTGGGATTTTATTCAGCTGTGTGGAAGGGCCCCCAGGTTTAATCCAGATTTTAAAAGATCTATCCAAAGTGCTGAATCATACATTCAAAAACATACTTTTGAATGTATGTCTAAGTCTAGAAATTTTAGCAAAAAGTTGAGCCAAAAAACGTGGATCAATGTAAGTAGAGTGGTGAAAGAGAAAACTTAGTCCATCCTGGGTGGACCTAAAGGAAGCACTGATTTCTTCTGCACTCTTTGCCTTGATGCCACGTTTAGCTTTTTTGGATGCCTGGGCAAGAAAATGACAGAGGCTGGCAAGGGCAAGTTCCTTCCTAAGACATCACTGGCGCTTTCCCTTCTCTCTGGGATGATCCTTGATTTATCAAAATATTTAATTTTGGCTCCCAAACCTGCTTTTGACTAGCATGAGTTCTTAATATATAGAGATATGTATGGTATGTGTAGAACTTGGAACAGCTCTTCTCAAAGTGACATGGAAGTTACCAGCCACCACAGTTCTAGAATTAAAACCTATTGATCTCAGTGATATTAGCTCAAACTAGATAGTATTCTCTTGTACTTAAATCCTCCAATGACTTGTGATATAATAGTACCCTAAAACCCTAGTGCAATTATCACTGCACATGGAACTTTTCAAAATGTTTTGAAAAGTTCCATATACAGTGATAATAATATTACAGTATGTCCGTTGATTAATGTAATTAGCCTGGTTTAAGGTAACAACCTTAAATGTAGAGCATAGACAAGTTTTAAGTCATTTGTGTATAATATTAAAATCAGATATAAGACCTGGAAATAAATAAACAATAATCACCTTGAGACATGCAAGCCAAATCCTATAAAACTGTTTCTAACAACCATGGCATCAAAGAGCTACTGTTTTTATTTCATATTTCAACATAATAGAATTTAGATCCTTGGAAGTAATTACTATGTATGTTGTGCTATTGACTTATCCCAAATTTCAGGTTGGACTATAAAGTATGCCATGCCTTGAAAATGTTTTGCAGATAGTATTAGATTCTGAAATAGAGTAAACAGGCCTGTTTTGAAGTGAAATTTGAAACTTATGACGATTGAAAGGAAGAAATAATATCTGTGTTCTGAGAGTTCTTTGCTCTAAGATATTGTATACTGTATATCAGATTGGAATACAAATAACTACAAATAACTAATAGTAATAATAACTGTGATAATCCAGATAAACAAGCAAACAAAGCTCTTGGCCCAGAAAATATGAAGGTGGAGCAAAGAATGGTCTGAAAATTCATGATGTCATTGCACTGATAAAGCTAGAAAAAACGCAGGGCCATTCTACACAGGCCCAATAACCCATGACAGGTAATGGGTTTACTTGAAGCTTCCTAATGACCCCTCAGGTAAACCCGATAAGTAAAAAGTAATCTTGGATTTCCCAGTTTACTCTGCATGAATGTGACACCTTGAAATTTGTAGGTTCTGGGCCTGTGGGGATTGACTCCCGGGACTGCTTTTGCAGTCTTAGGGGTCAATCCCCATAGCCATCCTGGTTCTTTAGGCTCCTGAAGCAGGAGGAAACTCAGCCCTCCCCCAAGTCTCCCATCCCCCCCCAAAAAAACCCAGCCCAGTCCCCTCTGCAGAGTGCTCCTGACACATCATTTTCACACGTCACGAGTACTCTATAGAGGGGGCCTGTAAACCACTAGGCTCCTCCAGTAAGTTTTTTGGGGGGAAATGGGGGGGGGGCTAGAAGGGGGTCAGCTGCCATCCTGGATCGACCTTTGGTTGACCCAGAATGGCATCTAGCCACTCCTCAAGGGGAAGACTGAGGTTTGGGTTGGAGACAGAAACATGGGAGAAAGTAGGTTAAAATAACCTACGTCTTCTTAGGTTTTCACCCGTCTGGAAGGGCCCTCAGAAAACATTTTGAGTTTTGCAATTTAAGATGAAAAGGAAAATGAGAGGACTAAAAGTTTACAAGGATGTTGGAAGTGGTGACCTTGTAACAGAACTATGAAAAGTTACTTCTTTTGGGCTATAACTCGCAGAATTCTCTGGCCAATATGACCATAGGATTTGGGAAAAGGTAGTTGAAAATGAAACATATCCAAGCCTTTCTCAATAAAGCAGCCTTCCCTACACTAGTTCTCTCTAAGCTCATTTATTTAAAATAGAAGAAAGTGACATCTCATTGTGAAAAATATAAAAAATAAATAAATCGGCTACCATGTTACGAAAACCCTGGAATAAAAAAAGTTTAAAAGGATGGGGACAGAGATCCACAGCATTGGATCATTGTGGGCCATTGATTGCCTTGATTGATTGATGAGATTTATGATCCACAGCATTGGAGCACATAAAACACATAAAAAGTACCTAGTTTGAATGGGTTTTAAAATGAAACATGACTGTGATAGAAACAACACTGTCACTGAAATGTTTGATAGAAACAAACAAAATTTCAAAATCCAAACTTATTTAGGGAGATAATGGCCTTCAGTAGGCTGTATTCAAGTCATATAACACATTATACGCCACAGCTAACATTTTGATTTGTGTCTGGAAAAAGACCAATAACCAGCAGAGTTGTTGCAGCTAGGATTTTCTGTTCTTTCCCCTAATCAGCTTTGGTCAGCAGTTTGCCATATCTCGAACACATTGAATTTCCCAAACATTTCCATAGATAGATCCATGCTGAATGGGCAAGAGTAATCCAAATGGGATGTAACCCAGACACATGCCCTTGTGTCTGATCAGACATCTCAGGAAACAGGCATGTTTCTACTAGTTTTCATAGTGTAAATGAACTCCCAGCTACTGCTGAAAGCTGAACATTCAGGATCAGGACTGAATCCAGGGGTACACCCCTCCTGGACATTTTTCAATCCCAGCTGTTAAGACAGGTCTCAACAGGATTGCCTGCCAACACACTAGAAAACTCCCCAAGAGTTTTCTAGTGCTTCTTCCTGTAAGCAGACATCCTGTTACATCAGTTGATAAAACACTGACACTAAATTACATTTTAGAAACATGAATACATGAACTAATCTGTGGAGAAACTCGTGTTTGTGTGAATTTGTGTGTTGGCTCAACAGGTGAGTCACAGGTTAGCTATTTTTGTTCCATGAACTTCTACTATTAGCACATCATCTTGTCTGAAAGATAAAAAAGAACATTATTTGCTAACCAAGTTTACTCTTAATAATAAGCCTAAGCATGAGTGTAGTAAATGAAAAATTAAACAGTTGTTTTGCACTCTTAGAGAAAATGAATAAGCCTATAAAACAACAAAGAATTTTGTCCTGCAGGGAAGCTTTTTCCCTATGGAAAAGTCATAAGTAAAAGTGTAAGACTTTTTTTCATGTTCATGTTGTTGCCTCATGTGGCCTCATATTGGTTTCTTTCAGAATCTGCTTCTGATCAGGGTCAGCTCAGCAAAGTGCATTTGGGCAGCAAATGTGACTGGAAACATAATCAGCTGACTACATAATTCAGCAGCTATGTAACACAAAATGGCAGGCTCATTAAAAACTAGAAAGAACATAAGAAAAAGACTATGAACTTTTTATAAAATTAGATGATTTTATGCTGGCTTTTTGCAACAAAGACTACTTGGCTTGGGGAAAAATACAAAACAAAATGGAACCTATAAAATAGTTGTGGGAATTAGTACTTGAAGTGAACTGTTTTTTTATCAAGAAAAAAAATATATAAATGCAAAATCCATATTCATTCTATCAGAAATAATGTTTAAAATTACTACATAGAAAAAACTTCAGCTGCAAAAGATATACATATGTCACCAACCATTAGTAGCTTTCAGTTTATAGTTCTGTGTAAATCATAAATCTTTGTAATTCATGCTTTGCCTTCTAAGAAGTTGGAGATTTTAATTACCAATTTCCAATCCACCCTTCTCTTCTCTCCCTCCCCCTTCTCTCTCACACACACATACACACACACACCACAGATACAACAGAGAAGATGAGGTTATTGTAATATAATATAAATGAATTTCAAATTCAAAGGGTACTAATTCTTTCCCTGCTTTTTGATGACTTTCCAAATACAAGTCTGGCATGAAGGCATTCATTGATGATAAGCAAAGCAATCATTTTCACTCTTTTCCTCCCCAGTGTCATCAGCAGAGTCTCTCATCCAGGTCAAAAGGTCTAGGTCATACTTTGGGGGATTCCAGGCTCTCTTGTTAAGAAAACATCAGGGTCTATGACCTTTCTCTCCATCAGTACATGAGAGGATATGAATGCACAAGGCCTTTGAGATACACATACCCTTAGGGACTTGGTTTCTAGACCTCCCCTAAATGTTGCCATTATTTATCACATGGTACATTTCTTTTGCTTTTGAACATATAATACCTTCACCCTTTAGAACCTCATTTCAACTGTAAGCCATAGCTGCAAAAATAAAAACTTATTGTTGCTGCCCAAGGAATAAAGCCTGGAAATTGGTAGATCCTTTTTTCTGTTTGCTTGACAATGTAATCAGCCCTGTTCATTACTTGACTCCTCTCCTCAATCCTGTGAATATCCATATTCTGTAATAGAAGTTCATCATCTAGAAGAGGGCTATTATCTAAGGCCACAAATCCTATGCATATTTAAATACGCTTATGTAGAGTGGACAGAGACATTTCCAAGCAGTCATGAGTTTGAACCTGTGATTGTGAGAAGTTATCTAACTCCTGGACTTTCTTCGAGTGTTGACATGATAACTTGGTAGTTTATTTATTGACTGTACCTCTTAGAATCCTCTAGTCACCGTGGCCCATGCTAGGAGGCTGAGGGACTTATACTCCAAAAGAAGTAATATTTCCATCTAGTGAAAAATAACCATTCTCAGCCTTAAGCACTGGCATAACACAATGTCTTGACTTGCATTTAGAGTAGACACAATCTATGTAATAATTGTAATTCATTTAAACCATGGGCCTTCTCTATCTGATTAGATGCTAGAAAAACAATAGTTTGAAATGAAGCAATTTTATGCAATGAGTTGGGAGAGTTTGCAAAAGGGACTGAAAAATAGAAACTAATTGCATAGAGGTCTTTCAGGGATTTGGGAAACCAGCTTTTTCAGCCATGTTTTCCAAATACCAGAGAGTTTTTCACTTTGTTTCTTTCCAGCTTTGCTCCCCTTTAAGCATTTCCAGCAGTTCACACCACATGCTCCCTGCTTGCTAGAGACGCAAATCAGAAGAGGAGCTTAATATCTTTAAGACTTGTTTATTCAGGATGAAGTTTCAGCATTTGCACATCTGTGCTGAATTAGTTGCCTGAGCTTTCTTGTTTTCTTTTTTCTTTCTTTCTTTCTTTTTTTTAAAGAGCAGGGGCAGCATTGCCAAAAAAACAAGGTTATCCATATCTGACTTCATCTGCTCATTTAAGAATTCATCCATGATTTCAGCTAAAGCAGGATAGGTCATGACTGCACAGTGGCATTCTGTAAAGAGTGGGGGCTGATATCTGCAGTTTACTGCCTACTACATTTGTGCAATTACTAGGACCACCAGCAGGAAAAGAAACTATTAATCTCTGGACTTTGTTGTCCCTGGTCACAGTTTTCACATGTTTATCTGAGGCCAGGCAGTTTTAGATTTTTAGAGAGTGTATGCTCTTAGAACTTCTTGGGATTGATTGAATGCCAGTACTAGGGTTGCCACTTTTTGATATAAGAATAAGGGGCAGGTACCTAAAAATAGGGAATTTCTCACAAAAATAAGGGACACTTCATAATTTTTTAAAAAATTGATGATTTTCAAGTTTTTATGAAGTATCTTTTATTTTTGTGAAAAATTCCCTATTTTTAGGTACCTGTCCCTTATTCATGTGGCAACCCTAGCCAGTACACCTTTTTGTCACAATTGTTCTTGGATTTTGTTTGCTATATTCTTATACCTGGTTCCTTGGTATCCATTGAGAGTTGATTCCAGGACTTTCATGGGCACCAAAATTGGGTGAATGCTCAAGTTCGATTATGTATAATTACTTAGAAAAATTGAGCCCCTCATGGTGCAATGGATTAAACCCTTGTGTCGGCAGGACTGCTGACTGACAGATCAGCGGTTTGAATCTGGGGAGAGTGGGTTGAGCTCCTGTCAGTTCCAGCCATGTGGTGACATAAGAGAAGCCTCCTATAAGGATAGCAAACATCAAACATCCAGGCATCCTTGCAAACAGCCTTGCAAATGGCCAGTTCTCTCACACAAGAAGCAACCTGCAGTTTCTGAAGTTCCTGACACAAAAAAAACCCTTAGAAAAATGGCATTCCATTATAAAATGGCAAAATCACGGTTAATGTTTTGGATGGAATATTTTCAAGGCTGTGATGGTTGAATCCATGAGTGCAAAATCCATAGATATAGAGGATTGACTGTATTGGGCAAATTTTCAATTTCCGTTAAATGCAGGCAATAGAAGGTAGCAGTGGCAAACCTTTGACCAAATCATGTGGATACCTTAAGACAGAGTGATACCTAACAGCTAGGTTTTTGCACTTACTATTTACACTTGGGGTGGGAAAATTTTGGATGCCAGAATATTTTAGATGTTAGATCTAACATCCATCCTGGATGTTGCAACCTGAAGTCCAGCTCATTGGAGGTGGGGATAAATTCCCATCCCATCCTACATTATCTAGACAGAGAGCACATGAAATCATTTGAAGGAACATAATGTTTTATATGCCTTCCTTGTGCTTAATGGTACTTGAATGCCTGTGCATTTGTGATGGAAATACGTTCCCAATTGCCCACAAAAGCCACAGGAGATTTGTAAGAGACTCATTCTCCAGTCAGTGAGCAATACAGAAAACAGACAGATGCTCCAGTTGTCAAAGACAGGCCCTCCTTGTAAATAATGACAAATGGGCCATCTGGCAAATTAATTGCATTCTGCAAAAAAGGAGATACTGGAATTGAGATGTTTTTATTCATTCCACATGCAGACAGGGACCCTGGCTCATTGCCTGCATTTGAAGATAGTCCAGCACCTAGACAAACCTTCAGCTGTGCAGTACTTGTATTTTCCAAGGCTTGCAAATCCCTCCCTGGAACACTTTAGCTCCTGAACCTAGATTGGTTCAGGGGTGGTGAAACAGGAGAGACTGTTTCCATCTGGGAGGAGATTGGGCAATATTCCAAATGGAATATATATAGCTTTCCTAAAACTGAATGAGATCACATTTCTTCTAGATTCTATGATATGCAGCTATGAATGATAATGGTTACAACTACAGAAGTCTCTCTGTTAACAAAGCTTTTGACAAAGAAGCTCTTTTTTATCAAGTCTTTTTATGTACACCTAGCCCATGTATTTTCCCCCTTCTTCCCTGTCTAGCTGGAAGATTGTTTGAGTTGCATCGGTACCTGGAATGAGGGCTAAAGAAGCACAGATGTTTGTTGTCATACTGATGCAGTATCTGTATTAAGCAATGCAATGAAGCTTAAGCTAGGAAGATGGGACATCTTGTTTTCCATCTCCTCAACAGCTTTGCAGTCTGCAGCCATTAGATATTTGCATTTTCTCTTTTCCAAGATGGAATTAATAATTTCCTTCTATAGATGTTATCTGAATATAGTTATCTTAATGTCCTTAGTTTTTTGGATTTACTTTTACTTTACCATATGGAATTACAGTAGGCTTCCATTACTTCCATTAGCTTGTTTTCCATTACTAGGAGATGATATTCCTTCAGATGATTTCATGTGTTCTCTTAACAGTCCTTGTGTACTTTAGGATGGGAATCTTTGTGTCCTGCCCCCTTTCACCAGATATGATTCGAGCAAACAAAAACTGGCTTCTGTCAAGAAACCCAAGCTATCTTTTCAAATAGAATCCAACTCTCCCAAAACAGCCATGTTTCTGTCTTGTAATCCTGCAGTAAACCTGGTAGCCAAAATTTCTCCAACAACTGAATCCATTAGGCAACTTACTATGC
This sequence comes from Anolis apletophallus, assembly GCA_030556195.1. Lineage (NCBI taxonomy): Eukaryota > Metazoa > Chordata > Lepidosauria > Squamata > Anolidae > Anolis > Anolis apletophallus. Next base: position 92,976,165 of record JARBWK010000005.1, on the reverse strand, counting down.
TGCTATTTTCTTAATATATTTTGATAATTCCTAAACATCTTTATGAAAAGATACCCAGGTACAATCAAGTGGTGAAGATCAGATAGAGAGTGTGCCCTTGGTATCCATTGGGGATTGGGTCCAGGACCCCCCACTCTAATATCAAAATCAGTGGGTGCTCAAGTTCCATTATATCTAATGGCATAATAAAATTGTATCCCTTGTATAAAATGACATAAACAAGTTTTTTGGTGGATTTTTTGGATATTGGAATATTTCAAGTTTTAGATGGTAGAAATCCATGGATACAAATCCTGTGGATATGACGCATTAACTGAGAAGGGTGGGGTATAAATATTCGAAATAAATAATATGTTGGTGTTTGAAATCCAGTGTATTACACTACATGTATATTTTTGCATTCTACCTTTATTGTTTGTCACCTCAGAATCCTTTAGAATGAAAAAAAATTAAAGTAAAGTAAGTGCCTGGTATGTTTTTCAACATTAATAGTCATTCTAGAAGCATTGCATTTTAAAAACCTAAATTTGAAGTTTGTGTTCTTGTTTTGCCGACTCAGAATATTCAACGGTGGTTTTTTTAAAAAAAAAGATTTAGTTTTGTTTTAGTCTGATATGATGCACTAGGATCTTGAAAAGGAAATGAGTAAATAAGATAGTTTCTATGTTTTCCATGTATTTGATGTGTTACTGTGTCAATAGTAATATTTCTGGTGTTCCAGAAATCGTTTAGTTGAAGGCTTTTCCCCCGACCATTAAGTCATACTAGCCAGAATAAAGGGGTTGTGGAGTAGGAAAGTAACCTTTTTAATATTTAGGTATAAAAACAATGAAGTAATTAATAAAATCCTAAAATTATAAAGCCTAGAGCTCAAAAAATCCATTTGGGTAATGTGACAAAGAACAATTTAAGCTTTTTTGTCTCTAAGAGAGGTGTGACATTTGGAATTGATTTCACAGCCTGATTTTCATTAAATTACCCTTTTAAGACCTGAGATTATAAGAAAACCAGGCAACCAAGTTCATAATGATGATTGATAGCATTACTGCCAAGTTGGAACACTCCCTCTGGAGATGTCACAAAAAGGCTTAAAAGGTTTTTGGGTCACATAACCAGAAGCGGGGCTGAATTTAAGAAGTAATAACAGAAAATGATGTATAAATGCTATAGATAGGTAAATATAGGTATAAATATGGCTATACATACAATGTAGTGCTGTATTTGCGGACAGATTGATTTTATCATTCTACTTTTAACATAATTTATAAAAGAGTTTACAAATATCAAGTACTTCATAGGTCATGCTCATTTATTATGATATCATTTTGTACTTTAATACAGTATAGAAAAACCTTTGTAGAGAGGTTTTTTTATAAAAAAAACCTGTGACATCACGTTGATCTCCTGAGCTTTGGCTGTAATTGCAGTAGAATTTTTTTTAAAAATAATCTCAGTACTGAAGGTAGTTTTCAGATCAACTGATTGCTAGGCATGTCTTCTTCCCAATTGGTTTTAAAGGTGCTGCTGGGTTTCTTTGTCCTTCTCTAATTTGTAAAACAAACTAATACTGCTATTTAATTAACTAATTAAATGCTATTATTTAGAAGCAGTTGAGGAATTGTTCTGCCTGTGCTATTGCTTCCTCTTCTTGGTCTCAACTGGGGCTTATAACCTTGGTATTGCCATATCCTGTCATTTCTGATTTATGGCAATCCAAGGGCAGCCCTATCATACAGTTTTCTTGCCATTGCTTTTCTTTAAGGCAGAGATGCTGTGACTTGCCCAAAATCACCTAGGGGGTTTCCATGGCCAAATTAAAATTCAAGCTCTCATATTTTGTCCATCATTCAAGCCTCCTCCTACTGTGTCTGAAGAGCAATTAATTAATTAATTAATTAATTTTATGACATTTTCCCCCTGCCTTTCTCACCCCGGAGGGGACTCAAGGTAGCTCTACACACAGGCAACGATTCAATGTACACTTAAATATTAAAATAGAATTAAAAAGTACATTAAAAACCATTTAAACATTCAAAAACAATACAGAGTTAAACACATAATCCATGAGCGTAATCTGGGCCATTCCAATGGTCATTGCACATTGTTTCAAGTCTATTGCACAAGTTCTCTAAAGGCTTGGTCACAAAGCCAAGTTTTTGCTATTTTGTGGAAGGTAAGGTAGGAGGGGGTTGATCTAATATCCCCAGGGAGGGAGTTCCGCAGCCGAAGAGCCACCACTGAGAAGGCCCTGTCTCTCATCTCATCAGTTGCCTAATAATAGCACAAAAATAATCACATATTTTTGTTCTGTTTTTTTATTCCTCTTTGCCTTGCTTTCATGTTTAGGTAGCATGCAGCAGACTGGATCTTCCCATGAAAGTAGCTAGACCAGTTCTTCTATTTCTGGACTTAGTGTCATTGCCTGTAGGCTAAGGCATGGAATATCAGATATTATTATTCACATATTACAGTGTTTGCAACAGTACAACAATTACTTCCCTCACTCCTTCTCATGTAATACTCCATTCCAGATTATACTTACAAAAGAGTATACAAGATTTAGTGTGTAGAGATAGTTGGAGAAATACTGTCTATGGATATACTAGTAAGCATCTTTCCTCCCAAGGTACATGCAATTGTAAGTGTATCAGGTGTCATTTGCATCACTTTCTTCCCAAAGAAAAAAGGATCCTGTGTGACACAAGTACCTCATTTGGCAATAACTTGGGTTGTAGAGTTCCATTGGAGGTCTCTGTCCTGGAAGTGGCATTGTAAGATACAACAGGCTGTGCAACAGAAAACTGCCAGATTCTGTTCATGGACTAACACTGTAAATGTTTTTTCTGCCAATGCAATCCATTCCAACCCCTCCATGACACCTAAATAGGTTTCCCCAAAAAGCATACAAGAGAGTACAATACCCAGATAGTGGATGCTATCACCTGCAGCCATCACCATACTGGGAAGAGAAGGCAAGCTAGCACATATGAGAGGGTTTATTGTCCTTTGGAAAGGGTTTTTAAAAATATATAATTCGTGCATCTTAAGTGTCATTTAAGACTAAGCTACCCTAATAAACATTCAATTACAGTAAGAATGCATAAATCACAACATTGTTGCTGGGAAACTCCATTTTCTTCAGTGACTGTGAGGGTTGCAGCTAAACTCAAAGAGAACAGAGATGATTGAGGACGTTGCAGATAGTACTGCCATCCCTGATATTCACATAGTCCCAGTGCGTCTACCCTGTGACTTCTAGCTTGGACAATAATTTATCCAAAACCATAAATTTGATAATAATTATTTCATGTGCAAATGGACACTTTCCTTCAATTGGCAACATTTCACCTCTTACCTGAATCTTGCATATGGTTTCAAAATCAGCTTCGTATTCCCAAGTTCCTTGGCATTTTTCCGGACTCCTATGGAAGACAAGAACAGGTGGTCAGTGATTCAAACTAGGTGTTAGGTTGGTAGGACTTACTGGCTGCTCTGACCAAGTTCAGTCTGTTTGGCATAAACCATCCTGGAATGGTGCTAGTGTTCTTCGCAGAAATGGCATCAAATACTTGTGGTGAAAAGATCTTGGGAGTGGAAGAGGCATTGCTTTGATCTATTTCCTGACCAATGTTGTTACTGTGCCATCATATATTTGTGGTTAAAAATATATAGTTATGTTGTATTCACTAAGGGACTTTTTTCTTGCAGATTATCATAGGGGAATTCTATCGGATTCACTGCTTGAAGGAGAAGTCCCGATCTTTCATTCAGAACCCCTATGTGGCAGCTTTGTACAAGCAAGTGGGTTGTTTCGCCTTCGGTTGTGCCATTAGCCAGTCTTTCACAGATATTGCCAAAGTGTCTATTGGACGATTGAGGCCCAATTTCATTGCTGTTTGTGAACCCAATTTTACCAAAATCAACTGTTCCCAGGGGTATATCGAGGACTATGACTGCCTTAATTCTGATGAAAATAAAGTCCAGGAAGCCAGGTAATAACATTTTTCTTTGCAACAGAATTAATTTGGTGGGATTTGAGCAAAACCTCTTCCAGCATGGGCTTCAAGAGGGAGTGGTATATCCAATATGTTCATTACTGGAAAAGACATATTATGATTAGATATCATATTGAAGGAAAAGGCTGAGTAATGCCTTTTTTCCCTACAGCTTTGTGTCGACAGATTAAACCAAATAGTTGGGCAAAAGCAAGATGGCACTAACTTTATCCATACGCTGGGTATAGGGCTTTATTCCACACATTTATTGAAAACTGCCATCTTGATGGGGGTGTATATGTAATTTTTTTGGAGGTTGCATCTTTTACAACTCAGAGTTAAGGATATATTGGGGTCAGTTAATAAGTTTGTATTTACATTAAACAGTTGCAAAAATGTGCTAAACAAAGAGACATTAAATGTTTTAGTTAACAATTTTCAATGTTTCTATGATTTTGCCATCTTTATACATATATTCTCATGCCTAGGTATAGTTAGAAAAATGAAATCCTTTGCCCGTTTGTTGAAATGACAAGGTGAATCTAATATTTTGTTGTTGCTTTTCTATATTTTTTCTATAGGAAATCATTTTTCTCTGGTCATGCCTCCTTTTCCCTGTATACCATGCTTTATTTGGTGGTAAGTATAAGTTCTTTTTATCAATAACCAATCATGAATAATCTCTCTTTATTAGGATGGTGAAGAAAAATGTATAGTTTGCTTACTCGGGGATAGAAAAAAATCACTAGTACGGATCTTATAGTTAATAGAGTTACAGATTGAAATCTTGCATGTTTAGTCCCTCTGACATCCAGCCCTGACAGTGATAAGGAGCGTGCATCTCAAAGCCACTTACAATTTCTACAAGCTTAAGTGAATGAGCATTTGCAAAAATGTAGGAAGTGGCTCATAAAGAGGGAAGCTGTTTCTTTCTCTATGAAGAAACACAGCCATGAGAAGTCAGGTGGCTGCTTGCTCATGCTTTTGTATTTCTCTTGTTTCAGGGTAACTTGTCTCTACAGGTTCATGCAGCTGCATACAAAATAGTTTAGACAAAATCATTAATAAGAGGTAGCTCTTGAAATGAGTTTGCATAACTGGTTATTGCACAAAATGTCAACAGAAGGTTACTTATTTCTAACACCGCAAATTATAGTGTTCTGCCTACCTACGAAAGTGATGGACTCCTTAACTTGAGGCCTTAAAGTAGAGACTGGTTGTCATCTGCACAGCTGCTTTTGCTCTACATTAACAGGGGGTAAACAAATTGGCCACTGGAATCCCTTCCAATGCTGCAATTCTGTGATTATTTGGATTACTGGAAGTGATCTACCTGTAATCTGATCCTGGTTAATTAATTAACCAGGATTCAGTTCTATAAATCTGAAATGTAGATAACTGATTCTTGAATAAATAAACTGATTCATTAGTTGTCTGTAATGCTTTATTTTACAGTCAGTGTGTACAACCACAAGAAAGGCACAGTATGGGGTTGTTATGTCTAACCTGTGGTTAGCTGAGCAACAGAAAATCGTAAATCGTGTTTAGTTCACTAGCAATAGCCTTCAGAACTTGCAGTGAGTTATTTTTTTTAACCATAATGAAAATTCTAGTTTTGGATCAAGATCAAATGAGGACTTACTTAAAGTTAGTGTTAAGTTTATGTGCAGTTCTTTTATTTTCTGGTCTCAGTGCTAACAACCTGAGTGCCATACTACAGCTTTGCTACATTGTTATTACGAGAGATCAACAGGTGACATTTTTGTCCCTTCTTTGTTATGTTGGGCTGAAAAACGTAATCCAGTGACAAAAAACATAATATGTGGGCAGATTTTTATCTCCACCCCCCTTCCTTTTTGGTTAAAAATCCATTACAGAGGTCCCTTCGATATCTGTTGAAGGTCATCTACCAAATATCATGAATGCTGAAGTTCCTTTTGTACACAATTCCATAGCAAAATGCTGTCCCTTACATGAAATAGAAAAATCAAGGTTTGCTTTTGAGGTCCATGGTGGAATACATGAATACAGCATCCATGGATAAGGAGGGCCAACTGCATGTGGCAAATGACTGAAACTATGGGGGGAAATGTTTACAAATGTGCAAGTGACAAAGCAATAGAATGAGTATTATTTATTTATTTATTTATTTACTATATTTCTATACCGCCCCTCTCAGCTCGAAGGCGACTTGAGGCGGTGGATTACACATGGCAACCAGTGCCCACAATATAATATACAATTCAAAACAGTTATATAGTAACAGATAAAAACAATAAAAATTGTGTGGATTCGTTTGACTAAAATATTCCATCCTGGAGCATGAGGGTTAAAAGTTTATTTCTTGCTCTAATCTATGGATAAAGTGAAAGCCTGAAGAGCACAAGGAATGTAAACCTGTACCTGTTTCATTTCACAAAGAGCATAATTGAGATAATGTGAGCCAGCTTATCTAGTATTTACATATGGTGAATCAAAAGGATAATTATGCACTTCATTAGGTTACCAAAAAGAAAATCTCCTTTCTGGGTAGCACTCCAGGAAACAGGGCAGGTGGACTTTCTTGCCCACATAGTTTCGCTCCAACGGTAAGGCTGGTCTTGTTTTTCTTTGTCAATGAAAAATGGCTCTGCCCTTCCTTTCCCCGGCTTGTTATGCCAGAGTGCTTCCTGACTGGAGCTGCTGGAAGTATGCTTGATAGAGCTTGTGAAAGGAACCCAGTACAGGTCAATTATGGGTGGAACTACCCTAAGCTTTATGGAAGGAAAAAAGTGAGATTTAGGGAGTGATTTGTGGTAAATGTAATTAAGGGAAAGCATTTTTTAAAAACCTTTGAGACTTTCAAAAGATCTGTGGGCCCCATATCTCCTGTAACTTAAGATATGAAATGAGGAGAGGGAACTGAGTGGGGTCAGACTGAACTTATAAAAACATTACACATGAACTTACATCTATGAATAGTGCTTCTCCACCACAATTCCTTCTCTTTGCTGTCTGAAAAGATAAATTAAGACACAATTCCCTGCTGTTTTCTCCCGCGCTTCCCCCCCCCCCCCTTAAACTGGAAGCAGCCTCTGTAATTTAATTACTATACCTTTCAGACTGTTTGGTGGTCCATATGAATTTATTTCCTCATATTTTTCTCTCACTCTTCTTTACGTGTTTCAAAGTCATTCTGTAAACATTTACACCATTTCCTCTCAGCAATGCTAAAATAACATTACTGGTGAACTGGAGGGAAGGATATGCAACATGAAAGAGAATTCGTTTTTGGACTCTCTTTCCCCTTCTTTGAGAATTCATAGATGGAGAGGGTCTGGCTGGTCCCTGGTTATAGCAGACCTCTAGGGTTTCTGAATAAATGGTTTGTTTTAGCAGTCATCACTTCCATTTGGCATGAAATGGTACCACCTTTTCCTATCTTACATGTCCTTAGTTCCCCAAAACTTCCTTTCAACTGATGTCAGTAGTTCTGTAAATTGGTTTCTAGTAGAAATAATAGAAATACTATAATATATTTGGGCTGTGAGGGAAACTACTAGTTACATTAACAAAATCAGTCTTTAGTGAGGGTTCGTGATTTGATAAATCTTGAATGGTTCACTTCCAGGAATTTGTATGTCTGTGCCAATACCAAACATGTGCATGCACAACCCATAAAATTAATTATTAAGAAACCCCCTTAAAAAATTTCCAGGAGAGCAAGGAGGGGACAACATACATTCTCATGTAAAGGAATTGCACAGGCTAAGGGTGACCATTGAGAAAGCTTGTAACCAAATGCACCTGTGTTAGTGGTGGAACAAAAAGGAGGTCCTCTCTCAATAGTCTTAAGGCTCAAACAGATTTGTTTTAAGAAATCAGATCTTTCAGATAGTTTCAACCTACACTATACAGGGCATTATGAGTCATTTTACCAGTACTTTGGGTTGTGCTCAGAAACAAAATGATAGATGATGAAGCTGTTTCAACAAAGGAGCTGTTTGTTCTCTGTGACTGGCTTCAGCCATTTAAAAACATTGTTTTGGCCATTGTAGCATTCTCATTGAAGTTTCCAGTTACCAAAAGCAGTCCTACATAGAGTTCAGTAGAGTAATGCAAAAGGGATGTAATCAAAATATGTGACAGATTTCTCAGGGAAGAAAGGCTAAACATCGCAAATGCACTCTAGTCAATGCTGAAACCTGGGCATTGACTCAGAATAGATTCTAGGACAGTGGTCTCAACCTGTGGATCCCCAGATGTTTTGGCCCTTGACTCCCAAAAATCCTAACAGCTGGGAAACTGGCAGGGATTTCTGGGAGATGTAGGCCAAAACACCTGGGGACCCACAGGTTGGGAATCACTAGTTTAGGAGAACACTCAAGATGGGAGACTGAGATTTACGAGGAGTGGAACCCCATCCTGGACAGGCTGAATCCCAGTTTTTCCTTTCCCCTGACCACGGACATCTATGTCTTATCCAGTTTAAGTTTCATTTTGTTTGCCATCATCTAATCCCATTACTGAGATCAGGCACTGGTTCAGTAACAAGACAGCTTATTTGGAATCAGATGAGATGAAAAAATAGAGTTGGGTGACTCCAGATCCAAAATTCCAGATCTTGTAGTGTTATGTGAATGGTACACCTCAGTCTGCATTACATAATTCTCACAAAAATTAGAACAAAAGGGGGTAAATAATTTGACCAGAATAGGTGATGACAGTTTCTAGATAGAGTAGTTTTGTCTGGGACCTGAGAAAATGAGATTGCCACCCAAAATGACTGGAAGATTTTGGAATGAACTGATGTTAGGTGGGATAGACTAGCTGTCTGGCTACATTAGAAATTATTTGATTCCATCTTTGGAAACAACAGCTAATAAAGAGTTAAGGAGCCTCCCAACTTTTCACATAAGTCACCTTTGGCTTACATTATTCACTTCCAATTTTAAGTTAATTTTTTTTAAAAAAAAATCCAGCACCTGGCATGTTTAAACAAGTACATAATCTTTGTAAATGTGGGTGCTGCCCTTACAGTTTTCATACCACTGGAAAGGTGTTGCTGTGCTTTTTCTCTCTGCTCTTTCAGCCCATCAAACAGACAACTTTTGCTGGTTTTGAACTTGCAGGGAAGCAATTTACAGGTTCACTTGACCTGGGTGAGCATATTATTTAAAAATCGGCTCTGCTACTTTCATCTGTTAAAATACCAGAAAATGCAAAGTGCTGACTGGGCCAAACACTCCCACAAAGTGCCAATTTTCCTCTGCTCTCATTTGACATCAGGTGGAAGAAAGTTGTTGCTATTGAGCTTACTTTGCCTGCAGGGCTCTCCTTCTCACATTCTCACCCTGTAGGGAGTGGATCTTTCTGAAAATTGCCAGGGTTGCAGTTCTCGGTTGCTGCAAATTCAGCATTCTCTTCCCATGACTGCTTGGCAAAATCAGATTTTAATAGGAAAGACTCCATGATAAACTCATGTTCTGTTTCCAGTTGAAACTTGAACATCAGAAGTACATGTATTTTTTTAAAAATGTATGTATTTATTTAATTAATTTGTATTATATCTTTCTTCCTGTACACACTTGATGCATGTGACATAAGATATGTATGTGCCAGTGATAGTCGGTTGCAGTGGGTGAAATGGCCTCTGGAACAGAGGTTTGGGGATGGTAGACATATGACCTTCTGGAAATGGTTGGTCTGCATCCTGTACCTGCCTTGCTAATTTAGCTTCTAGAGAGAGATAGGATTGCTATGTCGGGAAAATTCAGGCTAAACCTGAGACCTTGGGATGGCTTCTGGTGATGTCATAGTGGCATGGCCTGTTTGCCCACAGCTTGTCATTCAAGCATACATGCAGAAAGAACATATTTTCCTGGTTGGAAATAAAATTGGATATGTAACCCTTTATTTAGTAAAACTTTGCATATTGCATTAAGTTGTGTAGCAAGCTAGAAAGCTTTCTTCCTGACTTACATACAACCTTATCTCTCACCTGGAGCTGACCTCAAGAAAACTGGAAAATTTGAACCCTGTCTATTGCCCAGAGGTGGGTAGTTTTTAAGTGCTATGTCAGGGATGCTTCTGGTAATATGTCTAGCCCATAAAGGAGGTGAAACAAAGTTCTTGCCAAATAATTAACTGTGAATGGCTTCGTGCTATAAGTTTTGTAGTTTTGTGAGATATTCACAATGCTCTGTCAGAGAGCTCTGGCGCAACAACAAACTACAAATACCAGGACTCCATAGGATGGAGTTATTGCATTTAATAGCACACTGTTGATTTAATGACCAATTATGACACTACTAAGCCTCTTCTTTCTTTTACTTTTTTTCTTTTGTGGAGGAACATTGTCTACTATTGGGTAATATTTTGATTCCAAACTAAACAAAGGCATTTCAGAGACTGCTAAAATATTGTAAGCTGGATATAGAGTTGACTACAAACTCTTCCATATGTCTGCCAAATTTGAAGACGTTGCTAAATTAATTTCTTATGTAAATTTATTGACATTTATACTATTAGGAAATGGCCTCTTGAGGTGGTCACCTTAAATGTTACTTCTTTGACTTCCTAGGACTGTTGCTATACAAACTGTTAGCCAAATGAACAGTGTGCTCATGTATGGGATGCCAAATGGCAAACGTTTGACTCTATTTTATTGGGATCATGGCCAATCTGTTAGTCATTAGTTAAACATTAGTGACTGATTTCAAAGCACCAGACTCAACAAAGGGAAAGATTTCTGACTTCCCCTCCCTCATGTGTTTTTATCCCATCTACTTGAATGAGCTTCCATTCATTTGAAAAGAAGCGTCAATATTCAGCTAATAAAGAAAATATGAATCATTTTGAAAATCTCTTCCAAGTCTATAAAGTTTTTTTACAGTTATTTATTATATACATCCTCACGGCAGTTTTGAGATATTTATCATATACATTCTTACAACGGTTTTGTTCCAGCCCTGCCAACTTAATTTGTTACCTAGGATTGTAATATGAACGTTCAGAGTCTATCTTGAAGACCACCGGCATTGCACTACATAGATTGCTTTTATGAATTATATATGATTGGCCAAATCTTCCCTGACCCTCTCTTTAAACTGATTCTCCAGACTTTATTGAAGAGCCAGGCCATCATTCTCAACAACACAAATTCAGATATAAGGTAGCAAACACTGCTCTAATGCAGCAATATATCCAATACTTGTGATTTTAAGCAACAGTTTTCATACATTAATTGATACAATTTATACAAAAACAATAGAACTTACAGCAATACAATAATTCTCATGAGACCAAAAAAGCTTCTCTATTTCACAGATGAGGAAAATGTTGTGGCTTTTCATTTTTGCTTGTAAGAATGAGACAAGCAAGGATTCATATCTGCAATGAAAAGTTATAGTCCCTGTGTGTGTGCGTGTTCATGTGTGCGTGCAAACAATAGACATGTGTTCACACTGTTCTTTGCTGCAACTGGCTTTAATTTCAGACTTCTGCAAGAGTTATTTAGGTGCTTAGCATTGCCACATGTTACTGCTATAATTTAACTTTTATAGGTAGTAAATGATGCAACAGGTATACACAATAGAGAAGCATTCCAACCCTTCTGCTAGTAGAGCCCATCTCCTAACACAGTGGATCTCAGCCTGGGGTCCCCAGATGTTTGGGCTTTCTACTCTCAAAAATCCTAACAGCTGGTAAACTGGCTGGGATTTCTGGGAGTTGTAAGCCAAAATACCTGGGGACCCACAGGTTGAGAACCATTGTCCTAACAGATATTTTTACAAGCAACCATCCAAACTATCCCTGGCCAGCAATGAAATTCCCCATTGTTAGCTATACGGGGCCCCAAAACTTAGGTGCCCCTTCCCTTGACCAAAGCTGATGGAAGATGGATTCCCAAGGGTTTTATACAGTACAGAAGTAAACAAGGAAAACCAGTTTCCTGATGTATCTCATCTCCCTCTCCAGTATCTAAGAATACTGTACAAGCAGATTAACAGTAGAGGAAGAGTCATTCTCTGAGTATCTTTTCTGTTTTCATACATTTTTGCTACCTCAGTCTGTCAAATTAGTGCAAAACGTATCTCACAAGGTCACTGTTATGGATGACCCCTTTCACGTCACTTTGGACGGAATGTTTGCCCATAGTGCAAACAACAACTTCAGAACCCATCAGCCTCGTGACAGGGACACAATACACTACACCCATGAATCCCAATATGTCATTCTAGAGCTCTTTCATAATACAGAATTACAGCACTGTGATTCCAAAAGTAACATCCATTAAAATCCTATAGTTTGTGGTTTCGATAGAGATACTAGAAGAGCTCTGTCACTGAGATTATATATACACACACACACACACACTAGTTGATCCCGGCACGCGTTGCTGTGCCCTATGTAGGAGATGTGGGAAAGTATTAGGATGTAAGGGTTGAAAAATGATGTGAGTATGTGTTTTGTGTGTGTATATATGTGTATGTATGTGTGTGTGTTTCTATTTGTGTGTGTGTATGTATATGTGCGTTTATGTTTGGGGGTATGTGTGTGTATGTGTTTGTGTATGTATGTGTATGTGTATATATGTGTGTGTGTATATATGTGTGTGTATATGTGTGTAATGATGTGAGTATGTGTTTTGTGTGTGTGTATATATGTGTATGTATGTGTTTGTGTATGTATGTGTATGTGTATATATGTATGTGTATATATGTTTTTGTGTGTATATTGGTGTTTGTTTATATTTGTGTGTGTATATATGTGTATGTGTTTATTTGTGTGTGTATATATGTATGTGTGTGTATATGTGTGTAATGATGTGAGTATGTGTTTTGTGTGTGTATATATGTGTATGTATGTGTTTGTGTATGTATTTGTATATATGTATGTGTATATATGTTTTTGTGTGTGTTTTGGTGTTTGTATGTATTTGTGTGTGTGTATATATATATGTATGTGTTTATTTGTGTATATATGCAGTATATGTTTGTGTGTGTGTGTATATGTGTGTAATGATGTGAGTAGCCTATGTGTTTGTATATATTTGTGTGTGTATATATATGTATGTGTTTATTTGTGTGTATATATATGTATGTGTGCGTTTGTATATGTGTGTGTATGTATGTGTATACAGTATATGTTTATGTGTGTGTATATATGTGTGGATATATATGTGTATGTGTGTGTATATGTGTTGGTTTGTGTGGGTGTGTGTAGGTTTTTTTTAGTTGTTTGTTATTATGTGTGTCTAGGTTTTTTTTGGGATGCTTGCCTGTGTCTTCCATGTCCGTCTCTTCTGGTCCCTGTTCGTCCTTCTTCGCCATCTCTTTGTCCAAGGGGGGGGGGCGAAGGGGGACGCTTGCCAGGTGGACGTTTGTGGCGCATTCGCCTCGTCCATTCCCTTCTGGCTCTCCTCCGACGCCTTCCTTCCGCCCCCAGAAGAGGAGGGCGAAGGGAGAGAGATCGCGCGGGCAATGTAATGTAGTTTGTGTTTCCGCCGGGTCCTTTTTGAGGGACAACTTCCAGCGGAGTGTTTTGTGACCGGAAGTGGTTTGGGCGCCAATTGTTTTGTCGTTTTGGGGGGTTTGTTGTTTTTGTGCCCCGGTTGCCTGGAGAAAGTGGGTCAGGAGCGCCATCCATTGTTTTGTCGTTTTGGCGAGGCTGGTGTTTTGGAGCTGTCTCCCTGGTGTATCGTGGGAGAGATGTGGCGCTTGTTCGGGCTGGCTTGGGATCGCGGCCGGATCCCTCCATAGGTTTGCATGGGGTTTTTGGGGGGTCGGGTTTAGGGCTCCCGGGGGTTATGTAGTGCGGGTTTTTTGTGCCACGATTGTTCTTAGTGGTCTGTGGAAATGTGTTTGGTGGGTTTTGTGCGTCTGGGCATTATAGTTTTCCCGTGCATAAGCGTCAAAAGCGGACCGTCTCTTTTTATATATATAGATATATAACACCTCTCTAAACTGCAAATTTTAAAATTCCATAGGATACCAAAGTGGATCCTTAGTGTCATAGTTATGTAGTATGAAAGGCCCCCTTTTAATATTAACTACTTCTGTCAACAGAATGAAAAGTGGGGAAAGCTCTTACTGCAGCTTCCCGTGTGCCTCAAAACCTACACCTCAGGCAGTGAAAAGAGCTGCCAAGGGAAGGAGAGGAGAAGAAAGTCCCACTTCAGCAGTAGGGTAACTTTGGATGTAGGCCATTCATATCTATATTTATATCTTTGTTTACCCACACATACACACATTTTGCTTTTTGCAAAAGGAAAAATGTGTGCAGCTTTAATACTTCTCTGCTGGTGCTGCATAACTTGCTGAAGAGGGAGGCATGTGCCTCCACTGCTTTTGCCTAGAATCCCGGCTGACCACAGCTTCTTCCCTCTGACATCAGTGGAAGCCCCCTGGCAGTCAAAGCTTGGCCTGCTGCCGTCAGACCTGTGGTGATATATGAGAGATTTCCCAACAATTCCTGCTTCACGAGGTCACCCACCAGGTCACTGCGTTCTTCCCTCCCTCTCTGGTTTTGTGGCACTTATCTTCTCTGTGCTATTGGGCACTGCTTTTTCCCATTGTTGCTCATTGGTCTGCAGCAGGAGTTGGTCATTTTATGTTACTATATAAACACCACACAGGCGCCTCCGTAAACCTCCTATGACTGAGTTAGCAGACTTTAGGAAAAACCACTTGTAATTCGCTCACTGTCTGCTATAAAAAAACTTCAACTCAGATGATTTTTTTTACATTAAATGTTTGTTTTGTTTAGCTTAGGTTCACTTTATAATGAAAGCCTTAGGATGTAAGGAGGGCAATATCAGTGTCACAAATGGATCACAGCTGAGGCCCCAGGTTTTTTAGGGGAAGGGGGATTTTATTAAAAGGACATAGAAGTGTGTTACTTAACCCTTCATATCCTGGAAGAAACCTTGTTCATTAAATATGCAATTTCAAGGATAATTGTTCTATTTGATGTAACATCTAAAGAATCATAGAAGTTGGTAAGAGACTTCATGTTTAAAAGCCTCCAAATAAGGAGCCTTCACCACCCTCCAGGGTAGAGAGTTCCACTGCTGAACAGCTCTCACAGTCAGGAAGTTCTTTCTAACGATCAGGTGGAATCTCCTTTCCTGTAGTTTGAAGCCATTGTTCCGTGCCCTAGTCTCCAGGGCAGCAGAAAACAAGCTTACTCCCTCATGTGCCTTTAGAGTTGAAAAAAGAATAAAATTGCACCCTATAACTCCTCTTTACTGTGCTGGTCAGTGACCATAATGTCTTGTATTGTATTCTAACCTCTTCATCAATGTAACCCTCTTCATCATACTAGAGTACGTTTTACCTGAAAAATGTTTACTCTATATTCACATTTTAAAGTCTGAATGGAGAAAAGGCAAATGAGGTTTTGTAGTCTTTGGATTCCCCTGGGAGTCTCCCATCCAAGCCTACACACCTTTCATTAAAAATAACAAAGCCAGTTTTAGGGCAGTGATTCCAAACGGCCTGAAAGAGGCAGTGGGGGGGGGGGGGGGAATCAGCTCATGTCCCAGCACAGTTGTTCACCCTTTTAAAAAAAAGTACAGGAAGCCTCTTTGGCTGAACCTGGCAGTTCCTTGGAAATATCCATAGTGTCACTTTCTTCTCACAAAATGCTGATTGGCTGGTTTTCGTGCTTTGGCTGGTTCTATAACCAAGTTACCAGTAACCTTCAAAATTGGTCCCAAATTTTGGAATTGTCACTTTAAATTGTACTAATCCCAGCCATACAAACTCAAACAAAAATCTGACGTTTTGACAGATTAATTACTTCTGAATAAAACAACATGGCTGTGATATTAGCCACTATCCTTATGCCAGTCTATATCTACACTCCCATACAATGCAGTTTCATAAAGCAGTTTGACTGCATTTAACTGCAGTATGTGGCAGTATAGACTCATATAATGCAGTTCAGTTCCATTAAACTGAATTTTGAAACTTCATTATAAGTAGTGTAGATGCGATCCCAGTGATAGAGAAATAACATTTATAAAGACGTCCCAGTTCAGAGAGAGCGCTTTCCCGCCATGATTGAGTTCCCAGAACTGTTGTCCGTGTGCCTGGGATTACGCCAAGAACTTCCTAGTCACAAAGGGCAAGTGTGCTGAATTTGAGCGCCAGCATTATAGTAATTAACTACTGGCAAAAAAAATTGGCTGTCATTTGTTCAGAAACCTGGAAAGTAATATGAATGCACATGACTATTGTCTGTGACTTTTGTATGTGATCCTGTTAGTGTACTATAATAGCTACACGCCCTCCTCCCGCAACCATAAATGTTTTCTACATGGATTACACCCTGTAGACATTTTTCTTGTACCATTCATTTGCTCCAGTCTGTGTCACACCACCTAATACAGGAAGGCACCATTTGGGCAGAGGACAGTCTGTCACGCTTACTTTCCCCCTCACCCGGCTTTTTGGGTTGGGTCAGTCTCCAGCATCTCTGATTTGTGGACATATATTTTATGCTTTTCCTGCAGCCCTTTCCCCTTCTGGCTTCCCCAGTTCCCACAGGAACCCAAGGAATAGGATGTGCCCAGCACTTTAGAGAGGAAACTAGATCAGGATAAGTTAGAAAAGGTGAGACAGGGGACAATGCCCAGTTGAAATCACTTCAGCTATTTCATTTCAGAACCAGTCCTCATTTGGTGGTTGATTTGTTTACTTTTCTCCCTACACAGCTAAAGCTAAAAATATAATTATCTCCACTCTAGGTTTTACAACCAAAACACTTTCAAATTTAGTTCATGAAGCAGTTAGACAACACCAGAATTTAAGCTCATTTAGGAAAGATGATGAATAATGCTGTGGCTGTATTTGAAGTACTGTTTGTGTTCAGATTGCCCCACCTCTGAATTGATTTTGTAGCTCTGAGAAGGGTTAGAATGCTGAAGTCTAACGTTTTAAAAATGATATAAGAAAAATCAGTCTGAAAGACAGTACAGTAGAGACTCACTTATCCAACCTTTGCTCATCCAACGTTCTGTATTATCCAATGCAGTCTGCCCCCGGATCCACAGTTGTTTCAATACATTGCAATGTTTTGATGCTAAATTTGTAAATACAGTCATTACTACATAATTGTTACCATGTATTGAACTGATTTTTTCTGTTGATTTGTTATAAAATATGACGTTTTGGTGCTTAATTTGAAAAATCATAATGTACATTGAAATTTAATAGGCCTTTCCTTAATCCCTCCTTATTATCCAACATTTTTACTTATCCAATGTTCTGCCGGCCTGTTTATGTTGGATAAGTGAGACTCTGCTGTACAAGCGTCACCAAGTTTTAAGATCTTTGGAAAAGGGATTTTGTTCAATCCTACCTCCATCACTTGTATGCCTGTTGAGGACTTGGGAAAGAGCCTTTTGGTGGCTGATTCCAGACTATGGAAATCAGTGTTAAGGGTGGCTGAGTCAGCTGCTTTCTTTCTGTCAGAAAGCATTTTTTAAAATCTAAACAGTCCTTCGCTTTTAACGGGTTAGGATAGTGTGAAAAGTATGCTGGTTCTTAACGTAATAGGCTTTAATGTGTTCTTAAGTCAATATTTTAGAGTGCATATTTATTTAATGTTTTTTAATTATTATTTTATTATTATTATTACATCAAACTTGTATACTGCCACTCCCCGTAGGCTCGGAGCGGTTTACATAAGTTTGAGTGCCCAGTGGCAACACCAAACAACACAGAAATACAGTGGACATGGAAAGCACACAAGGATAGGGAAAGGGAGGGGGGGAGGGAAGAAGTCGGCAGCGGTGCCTACTGAGACACCACCCCGCCATCAAAAGAAGGTAGGCGGGGAAGGCCCAGCAGGATCGCTGGCATTAGAGCGCAAGCGGGAGACAGAGACCGACGTCTCTCCCTTGGGGGATCGTTTTTGGGGTCCTGATCCATTTGTGCAGTGTCCTCGCGGGCTTTCACGAGGGTCTGACAGGTCCTTTGGAGCTGCAACTGCCTGTGGCGGGAGCTCCAGAATGTCCTGGGTGAGAACGTCCTCCGAGGTCTTGCCGTCCTCGTTGTTGCATGTCCGTCTACCGGAGGGCCAACAGAAGCTCCGGTTCTGTCATCCCGGGTCCTTTCAGCTCTCCGGCAGGGGAATGGGCCTGCTCTTGGGTCCGCAGTGCGGGAGATGGGAAATTCACCTTCCCTTCGCTTCCAGCGTCGTCTCCTCCTCTTCCGGTGACCACGTTTCTCCCTGGCCAGGCCGCTGGTGGGAATAGAGTCCTCCGGGGGCGGGACCTCCGAGGCTTCCGGTGGGCTGCTGCATCCAGGTGCTGCCTCCTCTTCCCCAGGTTCCGACACATGGGGTGGCTGGGTGTCAACCAGGGAAGAGTCCTCCCGAGGCGGGACTTCCAGGGCATCCGGCAGGCCACTGCTTCCGGGTGTTGCTTCTTCCTCGGGTTTTGGCACATGGAGTGGCTGGGCGTCGTCAAGGACGCCCGCCATGTTGGGCCTCACCTCTTCCAAGATGCTCCCCCAGCTTCTCCCAACACGGCGGGGGCGTCTGGGAGCATCTCGAGGGGGGGCCAAGACGGCGTCAATGTCAAACTCGGTGGCCGACATGTCTACCAGTGCCGGCGGGCCTCCGAGAGCTAGCAGTAAGTCTGAAGCAGCAAATTAGGGAGTTATGGAACTCCGGATTGGCAAATGACCTTACCAAACAGGCGCGCAGACGTGCGGGCAGCAGGGATGAGGAAACACGCAACAACTTCACTGCTCATGTGAAATCAAAGAGATTTATTGATAACACCAGCTGGTGGGGTTGCCAACAGAACAAGCTGTTAATCAGGGGCAAACGGCCCCGGTCAAACTCAGTACAAAGCATATATACCCCCATGGCGGCATCTCCACAAAGCCCGCCCTCCTTCATGGATTTTACACAATCATAATTGGCTGGTGTTACATAGCATTTCATTAATCCAATAAAACATTACATTTTCATTAGCATCACATCTCAAAGTCCCACCTATGTGTTAGAACAATGAACATTTCTAAGTTAGTTCTTTCTCACAGTACATATCAGTGGCTGGGACTCTCATGTACCCAATTAGCAACATTTCATTCCTGCCTTTCCTTGCCAGCAAAGGATGGGGCAGAATCCCTCTGTACATGCGCAGTTCTTCTCCCTTTGGCACTAATGTCACCAAATAGCACATCCTGTACTGTTAGACCAATCTAAGCCTACGTTATCTCACGCTAGGCACGGGGTGTACTTTAACAAATCATAGCATTGATTAGAAGCACCAATCACAGTGTTACATTCACGGAGCAAGTGCCTGCCTGATTTTTGGTACAGAAACCCACTTTTCAAAGCTCTACACGTGTGCAGCATCACTCTCTGACCTTTCTCCTCCACAGAAAGTACCAAAACTGCTTTAAGTCTTCAGGGATTCCCGCTGGTGCCTCAGTGGGGGGTGGGTGGGTGTACTGGCAATCGTCCCGTTCATCCTCGTTCGGTGTTTTTAAATTTTGAATTCAGATTTTTCTGTCTATTTTATTATAAGATACAATGTGATCCATTTAGCTTCCCATGTGGGGAAAAGTGAGATATAAATGGAAGAAAGGCAAAAAAACCCCCCAACACGACAGAGGCTTATAAATGTATGAACAACGTAGAGAATGTTAATAGAAAGGTGTAATGATCCTTTCCCTAGCTGGCTAGGCCAAAGCCTATGAGGTTGGCCTGTGTAAACATCCATCTTGAGAGGGGAGTGTCAGCAGGGCAGCCATGATAGGAAGGTATTGCTAGGAATGGGAGTGGTCTGAAACTCCTCTGGGCAGAAACAGTGTTGCCCTAGGATGGGTTAGGAAACTGGAGGGAGGAGCCAAACTGAAAAGGAGAGAGAAGTGCCTGCAGAGAAGAGTCAGTCTGAGACCGTTACAGCTCAGTGTCAGGAGCAGTCTGGGAGTATCTGAGCTAAGTGTCAGAAGGGGCTGACAGAACTTAGTGTCAGAGAGAAAGACTGGCAAAGCTGACAGAGTCTGAGCCTAAGAGTGCTGACAAGTAGAAGTCGGACAGAAACCTTGAGCTCTCTTAGATTAGAGATAGAGGTTGGCTCAGGGACTGGGAAGCTAACAGGGAGACTCTAAGGGAAGAGTTTGTTAGCTTGGTCAAATGGCCTGAGGGGCTCCAGGCGGCTAACTATCTTAGTTAGTGGAAACTCACAGCTATTCAGGGAAACTGATAGTGTGGGGACAGATACGTTTGGAAAAGCTAAACTATCTGTGTTAGTTTGGAAGCAGCTATTCTGAAGGGAATCCTGTTAGATTCGGTGTTACACTTTAAAGAAGATCACTTGAAACTAAGATTTTAAGATAACTATTTTAAGCTACCACTACGCTCTATAAAGTTTAGGTAACCAATACGCTTTTGTGCCTTCCTAAGAAACTAGTTTGAACAATAAACATTATTCTGTTCACTTTTAAAGTCAAGCCTGCGTGTGCCTTTTCTCCCAAGAAATCCTTTAAACAGTTCCAGCAGTCTAAAGGGTTATTTACCTCAGCACTCCACACAGCTGATATTTGCCTAGGAGCCAGAAGGGGGTTGGTTTTAAGTACTCATCTTACTTACATCGTGAAAATCCTTAATTATTTCAACAAGGTTGGTGGCAGCGTTAGTTTGAAGATCTTTTAAATAGGGCTTAAGCTAGTTATTAAAAACTCCCCTCAAAGTTTGTAAAGCAGGGCCCTGTCACAGAAGTATGAAATAATCAGCCCTGATCCTGTACATTTTGGTGGCAGCGGGGGGATGAAATAGGAAGGTCCACCCTGCCCCAATTGTTCAACGGCACCAATCCGTTACAAAAGGCCTCTTTGAAAATGGCGATTGTAAAGGTGGGGGTGGTGATGTTATAAGGACTGAGGGTCATCCAATGAGGTTCATTACACTGAATAAAAATATAGCATTAACAATAGATGATATATTTCTTAAGTATTTTCTGTTTTCATGTGACACAGAGAAACAAGTCATATGTCTAGTCTTCTCAAGCTAATTACAGGGTGCATGTACTCACAAAAATACTGTCTGCAGTATTTTCTTTCTATACTAGCATAGGTGAACACAGAAGGTGGCTTGGTTTTCTATTGACTCAGAGAAAAAAGTAGTAGACAATCACAAGGTGGATCTTGAATGCATATATCTTAGTGTGTGTACCCAGATATAGAATTATTACATCATCTGCCAAAATCTGATATCCTCTTGAGGTCTTAGTAGATGATGTAATCCAAAGATGGGAAGCTATTTGAGGCCGGGAGCCACGTTAACTCTCTTGAATATGTTAGAAGTACATTTCATTGCATTTCTCTCCAGCCCACAATTTCCTTCCCTAAATGTCCCCAACAGTTTCTTGGGGGTTGGGTGCAGCAATTGAGTTACGTTTTTTAAAGTTCCGTGGGGTCATTCAATATACCTTTCTGAGCCCACCTCTCCACAAGCTATAGATTGGTCATAGGGGTTGCAGTGTGCAATGGTAAGTCCAGTGGGATTTTGGTCATTGTGGAAAGGAGTACCAACCGACCTAAGGTGGGCTTAAGACTTTGTATGCCACAATCAAACTGCCAACCATTGTTTCCTGTTCGGTGAGACCTATCTATGGGTAAACCTGCTCAAAGTTTGACATTCCTGTTGGTCTAGTACTGAGCAGGAATTGTGTAACAGATCGTGATAGTTGTCCATCATGCCTTATAATATCTTGTTTCTTTCTTCTCTCTTTACAGCTGTATCTGCAAGCCAGGTTCACTTGGAGAGGAGCTCGACTGCTGCGTCCCCTGCTCCAGTTTACACTGATTATGATGGCATTTTACACAGGACTTTCACGTGTGTCTGATCACAAGCATCATCCAACAGATGTACTGGCAGGCTTCACACAAGGGGCCCTGGTGGCTTATTGCATAGTAAGTCACATATACTTCTGGTGTATTGTTTCACCAAATAACATAAATATGTATCTTATTTATTTATTTATGACATTTATATTCTCAACCCAAAGGGAACTCAGAGCAGCTTACAAGTCATATCTACATAAAAACATAGTATATTATTAGCACAATACTAATACATAATTCATAATATTAGAATTATATAATATTATATTGTTGCTGGAGGAGTAGCTCCCTTCTTTACTCTGACCAGAGAGTGGCCATTAGTGGTGAGGGAAGGGCTCTAATGTCGCAAGAGACCAGATGGAACTGTCTTCTCTGCTCCCTTCGTTACTCTGGCCCCAGAGCATCCATTGGTGGTGGGGGAAGGGCTTTGATGTCGCAGGAGACAAGAT
Source organism: Anolis apletophallus (assembly GCA_030556195.1). Classification (NCBI taxonomy): domain Eukaryota; kingdom Metazoa; phylum Chordata; class Lepidosauria; order Squamata; family Anolidae; genus Anolis; species Anolis apletophallus. The sequence continues at coordinate 92,953,872 of JARBWK010000005.1, read as the reverse complement.
GGAACTGTCTTCTCTGTTCCCTTCTTCTGCAAGACTTGTAATGCATGACTATTGGCTTCTGGTGGAGAGAGTGATAGAAGACTGACTCTGTTATAGTGGCTATGAAAAAACTAACAGCATCCAAAAAATCATCTGAAAAGGTTGCATCTTATGTTCTTATGTTCTTATGTTCTTATCTGTATCACTTTGAGCTCAATAAAAGCACTGAGCACTCTGGAAGGTACAATGATACCTTTGGATAAATGGTGTTTTTTTTATTGAACCCATCTCAGAACATTTAGGAGAAAGACTCAGTCAAGGAAGTCACAGCTCTATGTTTGCAAGACCATGATGACAGCATGACTTGGAGGTCTCTCATTCATGAGTCAAAGTTGATTTCATGGCAATTAATGACAACAGCAAATTTCAAATAAAATGCAACTAGAGATGCAGAATATGTCTTCATTTTACCAGTCACTAGATAGAATCATGTTAGGGTTTGTAAAACCAAGAAGGGAATAAATGGTAGGCCGAAGCAAAAGGCAACTGTTGGATAGTTCTGTTTACTGCTGGAAAGTAGAAAGATCAATGCCTAGTGAATTCTAGCCTTCAGGTGCAATTTATACAGAATGAGACTCATGTGGAACAGCTGTTTTCTACATTTTCCTCTTAAGTATTAGGTTTGGTATGTTTAGTACATGAAAAGGAGCTGTCTTGAACATGTGCCAGACTGGGCATATTACCAATACAGCTCACCTAACCAAATGTATAAATGATTACAGCAGTTCTTCCTTTGAAAAACTAAATACTTTCAAAGGCAGCTGAAAATATATTTCATTCATTCATTCATTTTGAACCATTCATTGATACTGTTTGCAAACCACTGTCAACATTTTCTGAGCAATGTACTCTTTGATTTCATAGGCAAGGTTTGAAAACCTAAGCATTTTGAAAGAACATACAAAATCAGTGTTTCCCTTTGAGCTGAATCAAAATCTTAGTAACATGAAATGAGGTCTGTGATTTTGATGGAAAGGGTAGAAGTACATCTCTCTGTGTGTTTTATTGTGTAATAGAGTGAAAAATGTTCTTGGGAAAATGGCTTGCCCAAAGTATGATCACGTATCTGTTTCTAGCTGTTTCATGCCATCCACTTTCCACAAGTCCTTTTAAATTCACACACACACACACACACACACACACACACCTTATATATAAGTTTCTCATGTAGGCAAAGTAGCCAAGCTTAATTAAATTATGTTGTTCTTTCAATTGTGTTGATCAGTAAAAAAAAATCATACCTAAAACATTTCAAAAGTATCATGTGTTCCTTCGAGATTTAAATGGTTTAGCTCTCAAGTATGTGTTTTGGGTGTGGGTTTTTCCCCTGTGTGTTTATTTTTGCATTCTTCCAATGAATTGTTAGACAAATATTTACATGGTGAGATCTGCCACAATAAACATTATACTAGCAATCAGGAAAATGTGAAGTTCATTCATTTTTCATCGTGTTTATCCATGATGGAAATGTAACATTCACAACAGGCAAGTGTGTTGTATATGCATATGTCTGTATAAAATTTTATTGCTTTTGACCAAAGGCCGTTGCAAGTCCAAAATAAAAGCGCACACACAAAACAATACATATGGAATTTGCATAGTAGACAATAAAAGGTTACCAGTTACTTATACACCATGAGTCACATTTAAACCTTCTTAAACCAGATTATCTCCTTTACATAGGACAGCCATCTCGCTATGTGCCTCCTCCTAATCTTCTTAGCCGCAAGGGCAAACAGGGCTCTGGCGCCAGGTCGTATATTTATCTGTATCCATAAGGAGGTAGAGTAGTATCTCTTGAGAATTCAGAAAGATTTTGTTGTCCAGTAAAGGTAAGATAAAGCGCTCCCTAGGATCTTTGTGTAGGGGCAGCACATTAAGTAATGTACCAGGTCCTCTGGGTAGGGGCAACCAACAATACATCTTCGTTCAATTTTGGGGACTTTTTAAGCCTCCGTCCCTTTCCGCTGAATCAAACATATTTAGTCTGAGCTCTGTGAGGCTCGTCGGAACTGGACAAGGTCAGGCTGTCAAGGTAGTCTGGGTAGCCAGTGGGTTGTCTAAGGCTGTAGTATAGGGGGCACACGGAGAGTCACAGGCAGCCTGGAGGTCTGTAAGTGTAGTGACTTCTAATATTGTCTTGTTTATTTTGTCTTCCTTGTGGGGTGGTCTAGCTTTGCCAGCTCACTAACGAGAAGACTGTCTATGCATATGAGCATTGCCATTTGAAGCTCAGAATTAATAAAAAAAGTTTTTTAAAATAGTGAACCAACTTTTCCAGCATAACCTAATACATATCTACTCAGATGTTACTCCCAGGCGAATTCTACATTATGGTTAGCACCTCTATCTGCTGATATCGTAATATCTTTATACCAATCTGTGATACAACCACACTTGGAATCATGTACAACATGGGACTTTTTCACAGTATGCAAGTGTAGTACTATGATTCTACTTTTACTAATATGACAACATCATGAGATTTGTAGTTTGGTGAAGTAGTAGAAGTCCAAGGGTTTTTAAAAATGATATTTGAGTGGTGTTCCAGAACATTCAGGGTGGCATTGATGTCACTGTTGTGTCACAAATGGATATTAAACTAAATTTGTTTGATTGTCATATTGAAAAGGGCACATTTGTGCAGTGAACCCCCTTGGGCGAGCAATCTCCTCTCTACATCGTCAGTTCATAATACTGGCATGTATTGGGCATGTGTTAAAATTGGCTTTGCTTGCGCCACAAGGTGTTTGGAACTCCTTTTACAAATTGTATGATTGTGTTTTGCTAGACTGTTTTCTGCTAATGTTATCACCCATTTGGGGGGCTCTGTAAATGAGAAGTATTATATACATTTCCCATAACAATTTAAATGTGTGTGTGTTGTGTGTGTGTGTGTCTGTGTCAGGGAGGGGGGGAAGGGAGAGGGAGAGAATGAGATGCATGGAACTAAAAGCTTCACCTCTAAAATTCATGAGGAGGTTAATGATCTGAGTCTCACATTTTGAGGAAAGGGCTTAAAACTCCTGCCATCCTTGCAGTCTGGCAATTTGAAGCATGTGTCTCAAGCTGAAATTTGCAAAATAAAAATATGCAGTCCTGGAATCCCTGCTTAACATGAAGTATCACCATGAGAAAATAGCAAGGATTAGGCACATTCATACTGGGGTGGAAATTGTGTGACTCGCCAGGAGTTCTTGAGTTACACCATTGGCTGTACTGGCAAGAGCCAATGGCAGTCGTGGTGAGCAACACAAGGAGGCCTCCACAGTTCTCAACCCTGATTTCTGTAGAAGAATTGGAGGGCAAGTATGTAAGCTCTCCCACACACATCAGTGCCCTCCCTCCTGCAGTACCAAATCTGAAGTCCAGTTAAAATCTGAAGAAATGAACATTTGGGGAAAGATAATCTCTGAGCAGTTAAAATACTCCTTCCTTTTTGTCTTTTCTTGCTAGAATGATCCTTGTCCCATTCTGTATTTCTCTTATAACCTGTTCGCTGCCACTCTTTCACTGAAACCCACTGAGCATCTCTTGCCTGCATTTGCTTGATAGCTGCGGTTATTTATTTATTTATGGTATTTCTATCCTGCCTTTCTCAGATCGAAAGCGACTCTAGGCAGGTTACAAATTGGCGGCAATTTGATGACATAGCAGTCCATAGTATACAATTTAAAACAATACATTATAAAATCCATACAAAACCATTTAAATATATCATAACCTGTAGCCCAGGTCTTCCTGTATAATCTCATCATTCAGTAGTATTGTCTAGGCCATTCCATCTTTCATTCTTTCATAGTTCCACGTCTATCTACTATGCTGCATTTCCAAAAGCTTGTTCAAAGAGCCAGGTTTTTACTTTTTTACGGAAGGTCAGGAGGGAGGGGTTCTATGTTTATATATGTTCTATGTTCCCATGGTTCTAGTTTACATAATTCTCACAAGATTTGCTGAAATATTTAATGACCTTTTATCACCTCTGTTGGTGGTCGGAGACACCATGCATCCCTCATAATGAAATCTGGGGGGGAAATATTTTGGAGGGAGAGACCAATCAATCACTTTATTTTCAGATACCATGTGGCTTTGTCCAAACATTATTATCATACCTTGTTATATCCGTGCGAGCTACATAGAATTTCATTCTACCATTTATAGAGACTTCTTCAAAAAGTGGAGTTTGACAGGGCAGAGCATAGTAGTAGGATGCCAGTGAACTCAGTGTATTGAAGCAAAAAACTTGTGACAGACAATAGGAGTCCCAATCCAAGAGATGGATGGATTCATCATTTCCTGTCTAATGATAAGGTACAAATCTGGCACTTTTTATCCCCCTGACCTACAAACAGATGGTGTGCTTTACTAACCTAGAGTAGGGGTGAGAGTGCAGCAATGACAGGGCTGACTTTCCTGTGACGAAGTAAGTGGCTGAGGAAGCAGCTGGTTGAACAACCCTAAACACATGCATGGCCCTTCCTCTCGAGCCTACCCTTTCTGCTTCTCTTTTGTATACTTCAGTCCTGAGCCAGGATATAGGGAAGGCATTGGTCACTCTTTGCTCTGGCCTTTCAGAGTCCTTCTGAGCAAAGACAGGCATAGCAGAGGAAGGTGAGAGAGGGGTGCCTTGTGATTTCCTATGTCTTCCCTGTGGTTTCCGGTTCACAAGGAAGAACTATAACATTCATCCATAGCTTCAAGGCTGTCTATAACATTGTCACGAAGAAGTGGAAAAGTGCTAGAACAATTTTTTCTCTGTACTTAAACACACACACATATCACACTTTATCATTTTTTCATTAAAAAAGAAAAAAAATATGTTGATCAGCTGTAATGATTATGTAGTACACTTTTATTTGTCTGCTGGTGAGTTTTTTTCATGGATGGAGAGCACCTTCCACAAGAAAGGAATTAATCCAAGCAAAACCATCCTTTCTATTTTTGGGCTAAGTAGCTGCAGCATTAGGTGGGTTTAGCACACTTTTCTAACATTAGAAGATCAAGTTTTATGATTTCACAAAGTGTTTTTTTTAATAACCCTGAGCTTTTAATAAAATGGAACACACTTTAAAGGAGAATTAGCAGTACTGCTATCACTAAATATCAGATTTAAGGCCATGCACAGAGTGAACTACAGAGTAAAGGCTAAGACCACAAAGATGACACTCATCTTTGTGGTCTTAGCCTTTATTTATTGGGAAAATGTGGGCCAGATTGAATATAATCCCCCATCTGCCTCTTGCACCGCACAACTGCTGCAAGCTCCTGCCATAAATTGATTTGGTATCAGAATTAGCTTTCAGACCTTGGCTCCATGAAAACAGTGGAAACGAATGACCAGATGGATAGCAGTAATACAATCATGTTAAAATTAGACAAAGATTTAAATATTTCTAACTCAGAGAAGGCTAACCATGCCCACATACACTCACAATAACAAAAGTCATTTGGGGCTTAAGACCCTATTTTGGACTTAAGGCTTTATAGTACCTAGATCAATTTTTTAAAATGTTTTAAAAGTAATTATAAAATTAGGGGGTGCCGGCGTTTTGTTTCTAGAGGCTAATTAGTAAAAATGTGTTACTAATAAGGAAAGTAATGAAATTTCGTTACTTTTTCGTTATAGTAATTGCACAAGTGGGGATACTTCAGGGACGTCTTTCTCCCTCATTTTTGCAGCTATTGGGACGAAACTTGCTACAATGATAGAACACCTTTCCCACTGTTAGCTCATCGAGATTCAGAACGTTTCACCTAACCACAGATTTTATAAACAAAATTTTAAAGAAAAACTACAAGAGCTATAATCTTGAATTTTCTATACCATGTCACAAGTTAAAAGGGGATCATTCCTCCCAACTTTCAAAAATATTCATACATCTAAGATTTTAGGGAATTTATTAAAGTTTTGACAAAAGAAAATAGCCAAAACAGCTATTTCATTGAACATCTCTCATATTAACCAACAGAACTTCCATTTAGGGATTTCTTTCCAGCCCAGCATAGAGATTTACCTACTAGAAGTATCAGTCCATCCTCCTCTTTGCAGATTCAACAATTTATTGGAACTCTGGCTGGCTGCTGCTCCGAAGGGACAAATCTCTCCCCTATCCTGATTTGGGCTTTCTGATGCTGAGCAGAATTCTGGGAAATGTAGTTTAGGGCACGGCCTTTTGAATTCTCTGGCATTGGGCTCCTCACCTGCCCAAACTACATTTCCCAGAATTCTGTGCTTTCTCAGTTTGTTTCCCAGCGAACTCTGCATTCCCTGTGCTGCTTCCCTCTTCTAATGGTGTGAGGCCATTAATTTAAAGAGGAAAGGCAGCGCTTTTTTTGGTTTTGCTTTGCTTCTTTGCCCTGAAAATGATACTGGGAGGTTAGAAAATTCAAATGAAAAAGTTTCAATTGTTAAGTTTTTGGTGCAAGCCATGCTTGCAAATCGGATATTGCATCGTAAGCATAATTTAACTAATTTGATACGACTTATGACAACTAATGAAAAAATTGCACACCCCTAGTATTCATAATTATAGGAGTGAAATTAAGATTTTTCACTGGTAAGCAGTATTTGTACTTCTTCAGCACATATTTCTTAAACAAAACAGCAAAATAGAAACGAGAGCCAGATTAACAAAAGGAAGTAGTCAGTTGTGGTCATGACTAATTAAAAGTGTCATTGGTTTAAATTGGGTGTAAACTGAGATGACTTTCTCTGGATTCTGTCAATCATCCCCAGGTTCTTGTTGTATGCAAAATGACATTTCACTCATTCGAATATGCAGTCAACACATTGGAGGAGAGGAATAGAATTCAAAAGGATAAACTAGAAAACTGGCCGAAACTGAGAAAATTAAATTCAGACGACACAAGTGCAAAATTATATTTTTGGGCACTAAAACCAAGTGCTCAGGTATAGGATGGATGATATTTGGCTCAGCATATGAAAAGCACCTTGGGATTATTGTTGATCATAAATTTACATGATCATAGATTTAGATTTGCTCTAGCAAAGAAGGCAAATGCTCCACTAGCCTGCATTAATAGAAGCATAGCTTCCAAGTCAAGGGAGTATAGTCCACCAATGTTCTGTACTGGTCAGGCCTCATTGGGTGACTGCATTCACTTTTGGACACCTCATTTTAAGACAGATTTCGGCAAGTTGGAATAGTACTTGGAATAGAATCAGATATTGATCAGAAAATGGTTTATTACAGTCCCCGTTCGTTTGTTTTTTTGGTGGATGAACAATGAGCCTCTTACAGCACATGTTTTGTCGGTATTTGCTTTTGTATTGTTCCCAAGTGTTCAGGAAATTGTAACTATCTGTTCAGAAAGGTGAATTACTAATGTATTGTACAATGATACCTTGACATTCTTATCTCAAAGCGAATATTCCCACTGAAATGTTATTAGTCCGTTCCAGCCCCCGAAAACCACCGTGATGTTTTTGTTATGTGTTTTTAAATAGGAAAATGCACTTAACAAATAACAAATAATGTATAAAATGTTCTGAGATAGGCGGTGCTGTGATAAGGAAGCATATTTTAGGCAACAAAATGTGTTGGCCAGTGTACAGCAAGGCAAAACAGCACCTTTCCCTTCCAGCCTCCCTCCCTCCCTTGCTCTGTCTCTCCTTCTGAGACATACAATACTAGGTGTTTAGAGGCTGAGGCTCAGCTGTACCAAGGCAGACTGCAGTCTCTGGAGTGGAGTGGAGTCTCTGGATTGGACTTTGCCCACAACGTTTAAGGGAATGGGAACTTCCCAGCGACTCAGTCGATGGGCAGGTGGAATTCTGGAACACCAGTCTTTCCACGGCCCTGACGAGATCGCCCCAGGCTCTCCTCCCCCGCAGAAATCGCTCGCCTTGGTTTACCGAGGAGCTGCGGGCGATGAAGCGGAGGAGGAGACAGTTAGAGGACGTGTGGCGGAATCTCCGTGACGAAGCGTCGAAATCGGCTTATAAGCAGTTTAAAGAGGCTTATGAGCGAGCTATCAAGGATGCCAAAAAGGTCTACTACTCTTCCTTGATAGAGTCGGCTAGCTCACGCCCAGCACAATTGTTTAGGATAATTCGATCTTTGACAACAATCCCAACTGTCCCAAATGATAGGGTTTGGCACCAACAGCTGAGGTTTTCCAGAGCTATTTCGCTGACAAGATTTCAACTCTCCGCCGGGACATCCCGGCCACTTTTGATACAGTTAGTGAACTCGAGACTCCGCCGCCACTCGGCGGGCCCACCTTCACCCGTTTCCAATTGCTGCTGTCGACAAGTTACTAACTGCAGCTAGACCAACTACATGCTCCCTCGACCCGTGCCCCTCCTGGCTTGTTAGAGCGTGTCGGGAGGGGCTACAAGGCCCCCTGGGCACGATCATAAATAGCTCCCTTGAGCAAGGAGTCTTCCCGGGGGGATTAAAAGAGGCAATGGTGAGACCGCTGCTGAAGCCGAATTTAGACCCTTCGGCTCCTCCACCACCGGCCAGTTTCCAACTTGCCTTCCTAGGCAAGGTGATTGAGAGGGCAGCAGCGGATCAGCTGCAGCAGTTCTTGGAAGGCACAGCTGGACTTGATCCCTTCCAGTCCGGCTTCCGTATTGGGCACGGGACGGAGACCGTGCTTGTCGCCATTACAGACCAACTTCGCCGCCAGCTGGACCAGGGTGGATCGGCACTGCTCGTCTTGTTAGATCTGATGGCAGCTTTCGACACTGTAGATCACGCACTGTTAACCCACCGTTTAGCCGGCTCCGGGGTCGGGGACCGCCCTTAAATGGGTGGCCTCCCTTCCTCCGGGACCGGGGACAACGTGTGGAGGGGGGCGGGAGGTCTCCGGAGATCCCCACTCGACTGTGGGGTCCCCCAGGGGGGCCATCCTCTCCCCCTTATTATTCAATGTGTACATGCGCCCCTGGCCCAGCTGGTTCGCGACTTTGGTCTGGAGTGTTATCAGTACGCTGATGACACCCAGCTTCTGCTGAGAATGGACGGCAGGCCGGACTCCGTACCCGATTGTTTCCATCAGTGCCTAGAGGCCGTGACTGGCTGGCTGCGTGCTAGCCGGCTGAAGGTGAACCCGTCGAAGACGGAGATCTTGTGGCCTGGTCGACCTGGGCGGGATGAGTGCCGGTTGCCTACCCGGACTGCGAACGGCTTAGCCCATCGCCTGTTGTTAAGAGCCTGGGTGTCCATTTTGACCCCCCTGCTGGCCATGGAGACCCAGGTCTCTGCGGCCAGCAGGGCGTCATTTTTCACCTACGACAGGCTAGGCGACTGGCACCCTACCTTTCCAGGGGAGTCGAACTTGCTCCTGATTCCATCGGTCCGCGCCTGTCACCTGTCTGCCACCAGACAAAGGGCTTTCTCTGTGGCGGCTCCGGTACTCTGGAACTCTCTCCCGGACGAAGTCCGAGCTGCCACGGAGTTAACTCCGTTTCGCAGGGCTTGTAAGACCGCCCTGTTCAGAATGGCCTTCAGCAAGGAGAGTATGCCGAATATACTCATCTTCCTAATTAGCACCCTGGTTCAGGGAATGCCATGGCATGTATGTAATTTTAATTTCGGGACCTATGGTATGCTGTTTTATTATGTGTTTTATGTTCATTTTATTGTACGGCAACATGGATGCTACATGTCTGCCGAATTCTTGTACTGTTATCCGCCCCGAGCCTGCAGGGAGGAGCGGAATATAAGATGGAACAAATAAATAAATAAATAAATAAATAAATAAATAAAAACAATTGCATGGAGCTGGAGTTTCTGCCTTGCAGGGCTGCTTTGGCTAGAAATCCAGCCCAGGTTTTGTTTGTTTCTGCCTTGCTGTTAGGACTGTTTTAGAGGGCAAAGAGGCTTCTTTTGCAACCTTCAGATGTCAAAACAGTGTTCTAGGCCGAGTGAGGCTTTGTTAATTAAAATAGTACTGATGTTGGGATATTCTTATGTAGAGGCTCTACTGTATTGTGTACAGTGTATTAAAGTCAGTGCTTTGTTCAATTTGGTGTTAACAAGGAATTAAAAAATATCAATCTAATCCAAAGGAAATAAAACAGGCCCCATCCCTCTCCTCCTTTCGTAAGAGCTTGAAGACCTAGTGGTTTCAACAAGCCTTTGAGAATGACCACTTCTAATCCAGCCCCAAACATTGTTGAATATGGCCTTGCACTTCCTACTTATTACCCCGGTCATCCCTCTAATAGGCCCTGGAAATGAGCAGCCACAGACCCGTACCTGCTATTGCTGTCAGCCTGTTATAGCATTGTACTTAATTCCTGGCCCTCTCATATTTTGAGTTTGCACTAGCCTTGGCCCAGCTTTTTAATTGCTCTGAATAGGCAGGATTATTTTTAATATACATGTGTTATTGTGATAATTTTATGCTTATTTTGTTAATTTTATGTTATGCTGTTTATTTTGTATGTTTTGGTTATGTTACTTGGAAACCGCCCTGAGTCCCCCTCAGGGAGATAGAGTGGTATATAAATAAAGTTGTATTATATTATTATAATCCTCATCAGGCAAGTGTAAGTTGAGGATATGAGTGCCCCACTGTGTGCGTGTTTGTCTGTGTACACATGAGATAGAATTGTGTTTAATAGCTAGGATTATTTTGTTGTTCTGAACCTCTAGTACTGGAAAAGAGAGATGATCCTTGTTCTGCCGTCTGCAGAGCTGGACTGTTGTCTGACTCTTTTCCCTTCTGGCCTCAGAGCTATGTTTGGCAGAGGAGAAAGTCCCATCAGTCATGCTCGCTTGATAAGACTTCAGCCTGTTGCAGCAAAGAGAGGATGTCAAATTTCCTTTCAAGACATTCTTATTGTGTAGCTGCCTTCTTGAATAGTCAGGAGTGGACCCTTTCACATCCGTGGGAGCGGATACATCATGGGTTATTTCAGGGAAAAGGCGTTGGGGATATCACATCCTTGAAGAATTACTGAGCGGTCTCATCCTGACTAAGCTTGCATTCAGGAAAATGCAGTGGGAAAATGTGGAAATATCCAGCCACCCTGACTAATAATGCCAGAGAACTGACTTGTAAGGGAAGTGTAATAATAGTACAGTTTAAATTCCAAGAGGAAGTAGAGCTCTGTGTATGTATGTCTGGTGTTAAGATGCCATTGCTTATGGGAAGGAAAATGTCTTAATGGCATTCTCTTCTTTTAAAAAGCAAATTTGATTGAAAATACTGCAGAAATTCTGTGCCATGTGGAAGATGCATCAGAAACCAATGGTGGGAGGCAAGGCATTTGGATAATTTATTTTACACATCAGTAAGAATTAAATGATGGTTTGGATAACTATTGGGCAGAGACTTGGGAAAATTCATTTTGGGGATTTTCAATTTCCAAAATCCTACTGGACATATTGCATGGAGATTCAGGAACATGCATTCAAAAAAGGTCACTTTTCTAAGTTGTCTTTATGGGACACATAATAATAATAATCTCTAATAATCTCTAATAATAATCTCACCAAGGGGACTCAGAGTGGATCACAACATACGCAGATAGGCAAACATTCAATGCCTTTAATACAGTGGAAATAACAATGACACACAAATACACAGAACAAAGGTAAAGCCTGCCCTTTTCATCTCTGGCTTTCTGGAGGTGGTGCTCAACTCTGGCCATGGGGAGGTGCTATTGTTCCATTTCCAAGCCGAGGAGACTGTTGTCCGTAGACACCTCCTGGTTGTGTTGCTGGCATGGTTGCATGGGTGCCTTTATTACCTTCCCGCCGAAGTGGTACCTATTGATCTACTAACATTTGCATGTTTTGAACTGCTAGGTTGGCAGGAGCTAGGAATAACAGTGCTTAACATAACTCTTATCAATAAATCTAGAAGGCATTGAATCCAATTCAAGAGATGTCGGAACTGTTGTACTATGAGCTTTATTTCCAAATGGGAGTTTTAGCATTTGTAAAAAAAAAAATAATCAAAAGTTATTAGTTTAAACTGAATGTATATATTTACTTTCATTTGCAGGTGTTCTACGTTTCAGACCTCTTCAAGCCGAAAGCAAAGACCTCCCAACCTCCTCCTCCAATCCGGAAGGAGATACTTTCACCTGTGGATATTATTGACCGGAACAACCATCACAACATGGTGTAGAAATTTGAAAATGTTTTAAAATGTTTTTTTGTTTTATTTTTTTGCAAAATGACTGCTGACAGCAACTACCTGCTGCTCTCAATCTCATCAGACAGTAGAATGTAGGGAGAGACTCTTGCCTGACCAGTAAGGTCTTACTCTGTGGCCTTTCTATTTTTACAACATTTGTATAAAATAGATGTTGTCCAACTAAGTCAAAGGCAACTGTTCCGAAATGAATCAAAACATGATCCAAGAATTCTATATGTGCAATTGGCTGAGTGTTCATGTTGTAGTGAATGCTGAATTGTTCATAGCTTAATGGTTACTAGGAAATGGGCCATCTCTGTTTTTAATTCTTTGGAGAAAAAAATCTAAGATTTCCAATTTCTGTTAAAAGAGGCAGGTGGGAGCATGACATGTTCATCAACTAAATTATAGCACTATCTAGAAGAATATAAGCACTGACTGATGAATTGCAATCACTTTCTAAGGGGCATCTTCTCATTTTATTGGTTTTCTGTGACTCCATTCCATACTGTGACTTATGTTTGGTTTAGAAGAAGCACACTAGGGAAAAAATTGTGGAAAGATATCCTTTCCTGCTGTAAAACAAACCCTTTCTTTGCCTAATAAGGCATTAACTGATCCCACTTTGTAAATCGATCTCCGTTTTCTTCACAATAACCTTGACCATAAGGGTCATTTCATCTTTGTGTTCTATCCAGTTTTTCCTAACTAGTTATATATGCCTCTATCATATTTACTAATTTGAAGAGCTGGCTGGGTTTGTCAGTTGCTCAAGATGTAGAGAACCCCCATCTAGAAAAGTCTCCCCCTTTACTTCTGTTGACCCACGCAAATCTCAAGAAGTGTTTTCTGAATGGTCACTAAATTGTGGAATTACAACGTATTATTTTGTTTGCCGCCAGTCTTGTTAAATGTTTGTCAGCCCTGTGGGCTCTGAGGTTGAGACTCAGAACATCAACCCTTCAGCTATGAGACGGACTGCTGGGCAGGACCGTTCTATTCTGATATAGTGTTACATCTCTCTTCCATTTTTCACAACCCCCAAAAAGGGATTATTCTTGTGTATTCGTTATAATTCAGCCTTCCAATCTGGTGTACTTCAGAAGTGTTGGCCTATACTTCTCATCATGCCTAATCCACATGACCAATAACTATGAAGATTTGAAATGGAAGTTCTGGTTCAACACACCTGAAGACCATTGGATCAGAGAAGGCTGCAATGGACAGTAGGCTAAATTCTGCTCCAAACAACATCAAGGGCATGCAAAGAAGGCAAACGAGCAAATGTAGATCTTTCAGATGTGTCCAGAGAGAATTTAAAAAGATGCTTTCAAATATTTTTAAGAACAAGAACTGACAATACTAGCAAAGCAGACTGGTGTTTGCACATTTTATCATGCAAAATCCGTCCTATCATTTCAATTCTAGCAAGCTATGATTTTTTTATAAATATATAAATATATATAAATATTATATAAATAATGTATAAAACATTAAAAATTAACTATGTAAAATATTATTTCTGAAACAATTTTAGATATATCCACTATGATTATAAACTGTGTTTTGACCTGTGTTATTTACATTTTGCTGCTTAAACAAAAAAAAAGCATTGACTTAATTTTTTTATAGTCGACTAAAATATTGTAGTTCTGTGGTAGCAATATTTTAATGAAAATAACAAACTAAAGACAATTGTATAAAATCATATTAAATTGTCTGTATTTTTGTAATGTTTCTGTTTTTTGTACAAAGAGGAATACACAAGACTTTTTGTAGATTACAAGAATTAAAAATTGTATTTGCAAAAATTTTGCTGTATAAATGTGCTTTATAAATAAATGTTTTGGGCACCATTAATGTATCCAGTGTGAGCCCATATTTGAAAGTTGCTGAGATAGGGTCATTAAAACAAAAGATTGTGCTTACGCTGTTACACTGCAAAAGTGCCAATCAGATAGCCACGATAATCAAAAGACCATAGGTCAATGGTCTTCTGTATACTTTAGTAAATGTAAAGGTTTCTAGTGACATTAAGTCTAGTCATTTCTGACTCTGGGGGGTGGTGCTCATCTCTATTTCTAAGCTGAAGAGCCAGCATTGCCCATAGACATCTCCAAGGTCATGTGGCTGACATGACTGCATGGAGCACCGTTACCTTCCCGCTGTGAGCGTTGGTAGGCCGCCCAAATAACCACACTCACTCAGGTGTTGAGGAAATGCTTTATGGGTCCTTATTCCAAGGCAAAAAAAACCGTACTGAGGCTTTCCCTCCAGAACTCCTGCTCTTAACTCCCCGAGCCCCTCCCCCCTCTGGCGAAGAGCCAATCCCTGAACAGATAACAATCCCTGAACAGATAACCCAAGAAGCCCCACCCCTCTTGTCCTTTTTTCGGCGGGAACTTCAACTACAGCAACAACACTGAACAAGAAGAGCCAAAATGGCGACCGCCCTCCGATTGCTCGATCCTCTTCCAAGATGGCGGCCGCGTCTTTGTCCACTGCTATCCCGCATTGGACAAGGCGCCGCTGACACCCGCAGAAGTGGTACCTATTGATCTACTCATATTTGCATGTTTTCGTACTGCTAGGTTGGCAGAAGCTGGGCCTAACAGCGAAAGTTCACCCCACTCCCCAGATTCGAACTGCCAACCTTTCGGTCATCTAGTTCAGCAGTTCAGTGGTTAAACCGCTGCGCCACCAGGGGGGCTCTATACACTTCACTACGCTGTTAATATATTGTCCAATTATATCAATTTGCCCATTTTCTTTTCAGAGATTGATTTAGAGCAATTTTTCATTTGTGGCCCTAGTAGAACTGCACATATTCGCAATTACAAGTTAAGTGTTAGGATAAGAAAGAAGTTCACTGTATTCAAGATTCTCACACCTCTTCAACACTCATTGAGAAGCAAAGTACACCTTGCCACAATTTGTATATTTACAAAAAAAACCCCACCCCAAAACAAAACAAAGAGCGCCATGGCTATAAAAACAAATGTCTAAAAAAAATGAGTGTCAGAATTTTAGTGGGTAATGATGAATATGTAAGCCCCATAGATGTGGTTTTACACACTGTATCCTATCTCAACCCCCACCCCATCCTCATTTGCTGCAATCCCTGTTACAATGAAAGGTCTGAGATGAGACAATCCCAAATGAAACAAGTGCCGGAAGTTGAGACTTCTAACTTGGAAAGCACTCATCCAGCTACTACGTAAGGCAGATAACAGTGAGAAAGGAAAGTCCAAAGCAGCACAATACATACATTTGGATAGACTTGGTTAAGGAAGCCACAGCCCTGACCTGAGCAGGACTGTGTGATAACAGTCTGTTATTTGTTTATTTATTTTTAGAGGATTTGTACCCCGCTCTTCTCTACCCCCAAAGGGGGACTCAGGGTGGCTTACATCGGCAATAATTCAATGCCCCACACTACAATCAATAAAAAACAGTTACATAGTAAATACCAACATTCAACAGATTAAAAACCATTTAAAGTGCAAAAATTCCAAGCTCTAAAGTCAACAATTGAGCCAATTCACAGTCCATTTCTATATCTTGTCATCCTTTTACTGATCGCCTGTTATCCTATTGTCTAACCAAATGCCTGGACCCATAGCCACTTTTTTAGTTTTTTCCTAAAGGAAGGGAGGAAGTTGACCTAATTTCACTGGGGAGCGAGTTCCACAGGTGAGAGGCCACTACCGAGAAGGCCCTGTCCCCCATCCCCACCAAGCTTACTTGTGACGAAGGTGGGATCAAGAGCAGGGCCTCCCCGGAAGATCGTAAATTTCGAGGTGGGACATAAGGGGAGATATGTTGAGACAAGTAAGCTGGGCCAGAACCGCATAGGGCTTTAAAGGTCCAAACCATCACTTTGAATTGTGCTCAGAATTGGACAGGCAACCAGTGGAGCTGACATAACAAGGGATGGTATGCTCCCTGTATGACGCCCCAGTGAGTAACCTGGCTGCCGCCCATTGGACTAATTGAAGTTTCCGAACAGTCTTCAAAGGCAGCCCCACATAGTGTGTTGCAGTAATCTATTTGGGATGTAACAAGAGCATGGACCACTGTGTTATAACCCTGGAGGTCCCTCATTCCTGGAGTTACCATAAGTAAAAGTCAAGTTGATGACAATTAACAACAACAGCAACAAAAACAATCATATGTTATTCAAAGCTTGATATGAAGAATGGAAAAAGAACGAGTGGGGCTAGTATGTGTCTAGAGAATAACAACCTAAATGATCAAAGATTTGGAAACCAAATGCTGAACAGCCAAGGGAGCTGGGAAACTTTAGCTTGAAGAATGCTGAAAGGAGACATAATAGAGGCATGTTTAGATATTTGAACACATTGAGGAGGCAAGCTTGTTTTCTATTACTTTGGAGATTAGGACATAGATCAATGAATTCAAATTGTTGGGGGGAAAGACTCCATTTAAACATTGGGAAGAATTTCTTGATGCTAAAAGCTGATCAGCAGTGGAATATGGTGGCTGAGAGTGTGGTGAAATCTCCTCTTTAAACAGAACCTGGGTGGCCATCTGTCAGGGGTGTTTTGATTGTGTATTCCTGCACTTCAGTGGGTTGAACCGGACAGCCCTTGAGATCTTTTCCAACTCTACGACCCTATGGGGTAGTTGAGGAAACCCAGCAGATGTTAGGCTTGGTTTTTCATAATTCCACAATTTGCACAGTTGTGGGAAATCCCAAGATTTTGTAATCTTTAGCAAGAACTGTAAGGGTGGGTGGAGGAACTTATTGAGATAGTGGAGTTGGGGACTGAAAGAATGGAAGAGGTGGAATGGCAGGAAATGTTGAATTATATTGCAACATTTTATTGGAAGTGTCATTCAGTTATGTTAATCACCGGGTTTTATAAACTTTGTGGCATGCCCATTTAAATAATATGTCTGTATTGTTAGAATACAGCCATTTCAGGATGCTACAGCAGGTGTTACTCCTGTGATTAATCTTTACCTTCAATTGACCTGTTAAACATTCTGCTGTCTTACAACATATGGATTCTTTGGGTAATCTTTTATTCAAGAGAAACAAAAATGGAGAGTATATAAAGAGATATTTTAGATATGTACAACTGCCAAACCTGCACAGCTATCTAGTATATAGTAATATAGAGTTATTTTTCAAACTCAAAACTTCTCATATGAATTAAATTTAGTAAATGAGAACGATATCAGCAATGAAGGATCATGGAAATTCCAGATCTTCAACTTCCATCAGGCCCATCCAACATGGTCATCAGATAGCTTTAAAGGTCTTGTCAGGGTAGCTGTAATAATTAGAGATCACCAAGTCCCTCTACCTCTAACCAAGCAATGGATCCTGTCCAGCTTGATTCAATAAGCTGCCTCCTCCTTCCTCTCCTCCATACACTTGATTTACTCCTGAGGGGGTTGTGGCTTCTCCATAATGGTTCAAGAGACATTCATATTGGAATCAGGAGTCCCCCAGAGGATATAAGTGTCCCCTCTGTCAGATGGACATGGAGGGTCTGTTGGTGGGTCTCTGCACATTCTCCACCACAGCTGTAGTAATGGAAGGGAGGACTGCAGCTCTTGAGAAGGCCTGTCTCCCTCTGCTGGTTTGAGGAGGCTGAGAGAGGGGTGGCATGGGTTGCAACACCTGCCCAGCTACTATGGGTACATAGGTACACTGGCATTGCAGTGGCTCCATTCTTGTGTACAAAGAGAGGATTTCTGAAGGTGTTTCTTTCAGCTGATATGGCCTCATTTTAACTGATGGTGGCCGAGCCATGAAATAGCCAGGTGGCCTTGGTGTCGAGGTGGAAGTCTTTGGTATCGGGGAAAGTGGCTTCCCTAAACCTCTTCCTACAATGCAGTGGTTGCTCTATAACACCCCCAGATGATCTTCTGTCTTGGAAGGTCTGCTTTGTGGGGAGGACTGGGAACTTCAGCTGCTGGGGGTGGAAGACTGGGGTGGATTCCAACATTTGCTGCACCAGATTTATCTTGGGGCCTGGCTTGTCAGGAATGGCAGATTTTGCTTTTGCCTCCTTATTTTCTTGCCCATCTCTTATGCATGGACCTTCCCCACTGGATTTGATTTGCTTTTTCCTGGCTGCACTTCCATTCATCTTCTTGCCCCACATGCCTTCACATACCTTCTTCTGGTTCTCCAAATTGGAGCCTAACAGGAGGTTTCCAGAAGAGGAGGTTTGTTCTGAAAGAGAAGAACAAAAGGTTAACTCATCCCATTCCTATAAACAATGGTCCATCTGAGAGTAAAATTATTTATTTATTTATTTATTTACTGCATTTATATCCTGCCCTTTTCACCTGGAAGGGGACTCAGGGCGGCTCAAAAGAAGCCTCCAAACCACATGTAGAAAACATGCCTTTCTCTGGAGCTAATTATAGCTCTCATGTCTCCCTTTGACCATATTCCTCCTGGCTACAATATTCTCTATGAGGTATAATTTGATGTTTTAGTATGTTTCCGGCGGCCATTAGTGTTTTCAATCATTCAATCACAGAAGCTCACCTTCTACATCACTATATTTTAAAAGAAATGTTTAACTTAATATAATCTCTTGCCCTGACTCACATATCTGCTTTACCAGGTAGCAAGAAACGGGAATCTCTTTGGTTGTCCATTGTAATCTGGAGGACAAGGTTTTCTTCCCCTGACACAAGTTACCAGGACTGTAGCAAGAAATTGTGATAAAAGTCCTGCTTCTGATTGTTGCATCCCTCTGGCTTTTCTCCTTTTCTCAATTTTAGATGCACCCCATCCCCACTTCACAAATCAGATACATATTTTTTGCCTCCCTGGCCAAGACAATGCCCTCCCTAACTCTTTGTTCAACTCAAGTCCTGCTGACCTTCCTGGAACATCATCATCCTCTGTAGTCCTGAATATTTCTCAGTCCTCTTTTTCTCTTTTATTCTAGCCATTGACTGAATAATTGTCAAACCTTGCTCTCTGTATTGGAACATCCATTCTGATCTTTCCTAATCTGTCTTCATTCTTTGACAAAAGTTACCAGGGCAGTAACAAGAAATTGTGACAAAAGTCCTGCTTCTGATTGTATGTATTCCTCCTGTTGGTCTGTGAGGAAGTTGGATATATCATCCTCCTGTGCCCCAGGAGGATGATATATCCAACTTCCTCATATGCATCTGTAATTGTAAATTGCAAAACCAATCCCACCCCCCCAGATTAGCCCATGTCTCCCACCCTGATTTTGATTTCTAAAAAAGTGAGATATTTACCCCTGGAGTCTTCCAAATCCATGATAGGCTTTGGTCCCAAGAGAGGATTGGTTTTTCTCATCTTCTAGAAATGAAATCAATCTGTTGGTTGGGATGGGTGGGAAAGTAAGTCCATGTAAAAGAGGGATCGTTGGAAGAAGAATGGGGGCAAGGAAAGCTAGGTAATAAAACAAGGCCCATTCCTTTCTGGAAATGGTGTGACTGGATGGAGCAAGGTGTGGCTCTGGTGGAATAGTGAAGCCTAATGCAATGTCTAAAAGCCCCTTTTGGGTGAAATTATTATTTTGGGTGGGGCACATAGACGGAGGTGAAGGGCTGTGGAAAGTGATGAACATAGCAGGAGGTGGAAGGCTCTTGAGTCTGAAGTATATAATGAGATGGGGGTCATGGAGGCATATAGTAGGAAGTGGAAAGTTGTGGAGAAACATAGCGGGAAGTGGAGAATTGTGGAGAGGGTCATGTAGGCACATAGTAAGAGGTGGAGGGTTGCAGAGGAACATAGTGGGAGTGCAAGATTGTGGAGGTAGAGGAACATAACAGGAGTTGCAAGGTTCATCTGGGTTTAGTAGGATGGGATGAGTCTGGTCAGATAGAGGTTCAGCATTATTCCTGAGGGATGTTCTAAACTGGTTCTTTTCAGCTCCCCATCAGCTGCCTATTTGGCATCTGATCTGTAACACAAAAACAAACAAGTGTTGATGGTAGTCCATCCTGATCAGCTACATGGAGACATGCAGTTTTCTTCTCAGTAGAGATGCTTCATGTTGAACGAGAAGAACAGAAAAAGAGTTCAATCCAATTACTCTTCATACATCAATGAACAAAAGCCCATTAGACCTCTGATTTTGAAGCTCTCAGAAGAAAGTTAAATGATCCTAATGTACAGTTGGTCTTTTCATCTCTCCTCCCCATTGTACAAAGTGGTCCAGGAAGAGCAAGTAAAATAGTAGAGGTGAATTACTGGCTCTGCAGATGGTGTTAGGAAAAACAATTTGACTTTCTGGACTATGGTCTACTTTTCCAGGAAGATGGCCTACTGGCACAGGATGGGGTACACCTCACATAAGTAGGAAGGAATGTTTTTGCTCAGAGACTGGCAATCCTGATCAGGTAGATTTTAAACTAAGTTGTGTAAGGGAGGGTGACATTATCCTTGGGAACAGCAGTTTATCAAGGCCCAGAATGAAAAGACAAAAGGCTAAAGAGATTGTCGGACAAACACAAGTACCAAGCAGTGAGGGGACAACAATCTCAAACAGCTAAGGAAAATGTCCTACGGGGTTAAATGTCTTTACACTAATGCCTAGAGCATGGGAAATAAAAAGATGAGCTGGAACTCTTAGCATGACAAAACAGTTACAATGTAATAGGCATAACTGAAACCTGGTGGGACATGTAATTGGAATGTAGCAATGGAGGGATATAGCATATTTCAGAGAAACAGACCAAACAGGAAAAGGGGGTGGCGTAGCATTATATCTCAAAACTATTTACACATGTGAAGAGATGCAAGACTTCAATTCTGAAAACCAGGTTGAGAGCATCTGGATAAGAATTAAAGGAACAAGGACTGAAAAAGATGTAGTTGTGCGGGTCTAGTACAGACCTCCAAGCCAGAGGGAAGAACTGGATGAAGCCAAATGACCAAATATGCAGAAAGAAGAAATATAGTAGTAATGGGGGATTTCAACTACTCTGATATTTGCTGTAAAACAAACTTTGCCAAGAGTACAAAGTCCAACATATTCTTCACTTGCCTTGCAGATAATTTTATTGTCCAGAAAGTAGAGGAGGAAACAAGGGGATTAGCTATTTTGGATCTGATCCTAACCAAAACTGAAGATCTGGTCAATGGAGTGGAAGTGGTGGGATCCTTATGCGTCTTAGTAACTCAGAATCTGTCCCTCTTTCCTTTTCCATCCACACCAGAAACAACTTGCAGTTTCTCAAGTCACTCCTGACATGAAAAAAACCCAATTGATTCCCTCTTTTTAACATATCAAAGCTAGAAACCGAGTCATACCTGTTAAACCGGTCCCCCCCCCGGTTGAAAGTGGTGCTGTTTAATGCCAGGTCAGTCAATGGTAAAACATCAACAATACAAGATTTAATTCTGGAAGAACAAGCTGACCTGGCTTGTATAACGGAGACCTGGTTGGATGAGGCTGGGGGTTAATCTCTCCCAGCTCTGCCCACCGGGTTATTCCGTACAGCACCAAGCGAGACCGGGAGGGCGGGGGGGGAGTCGCAGTGGTCTATAGGATTCCATCCCCTTGACCAGGTGCCCCATCCCGCAGTCAACCACGTTCGAATGTGTCGGCCTAAGGGTTGGTGATCGGGACAGGATAGGGATTCTGCTAGTGTACCGACCACCCCGCTGCACTACAGTCTCCTTACCTGAGCTAGCTGGAGTGGTCTCAGGCCTGGCCGTGGAGTCTCAGCGGCTCATCGTGCTGGGAGACTTCAACGTCCATGCCGAGACCACTCTATCAGGAGCGGCTCAGGACTTCATGGCCGCCATGGCAACCATGGGCCTGTCCCAGCTAATATCAGGTCCCACCCATAGTGCAGGACACACGTTAGATCTGGTTTTCTGCCAGGGATGGGATGAAGGTGGCGGAGTGGAGGAACTGACCATCATTCCTTTGCCATGGACTGACCACCACCTGATCAGGTTTAGACTCACTGTGCCTTTCCACCTCCGCAGGGGTGGTGGACCTATTAGAATGGTCCGCCCCAGGAGACTTATGGATCCGAATGGATTCCCTGACGGCTCTTGGGGACTTTCCCGCCTCCTCGGTAAGTGACCTGTCGAGGCTCTTGTTTCTCTCTGGGACAGGGAGATGACAAGGGCTGTTGACACGATCGCTCCAGAACGCCCCTCTTGAGTAACCGAGGCTAAACCAGCTCCTTGGTTTACTGAGGAGCTGGCAGCAATGAAGCGAAAAAAAGGAGGCTAGAGTGCGTGTGTCGTCGGAAGCGGAGCAGATCAGCTCGCGGCGCGCCTGGTCCCCTTTTGAGGACTTATGACGCAGCAACAAAAGCCGCACAAAAACATCTATCGCGGCCAAGGTGGCGCCGCGAAGAACCGTCCAGCGGAACTGTTCCGAGTCGTTAGGGGTCTTTTAAATCCGCCACAGTGCGAGATCCCTGACGGCTCGGTGGTACGCTGTGAAGAATTTGCTAAGGCCTTCGTGGATAAAGTGGCGCTGATCCGTTCCGATTTCGATACCACTTTAACGGCAGTCTCTGAGGATGTGACACGAGCATCTGCTTGTCCGGTTTTAATGGATTCGTTTCAATTGGTTCAGCTCGAGGATGTGGACAAGATCCTTGTAGAGGCGAGGCCCACCACATGCATCCTAGACCCCTGCCCATCCTGGCTGATAAAGGAAGCCAGAGGGGGTTTGGCAGAGTGGGTGAAGGTGGTGGTTAATGCCTCCTTACAGGAGGGCAAAATTCCAGCCAGCTTAAAGCAAGCTGTTATAAAACCGCTGTTGAAAAATCCATCACTGGACCCCACTCAATTAGTGAACTATCGGCCAGTTTCCAATCTCCCCTATTTGGGCAAAGTCATGGAACGTGTGGTGGCTTCGCAACTCCAGGGGTTCTTGGTAGACACTGATTATCTTGATCCGGCACAGTCTGGCTTTTAGGCCGGGACATGGTACTGAAACAGCCTTGGTCGCCTTGGTAGATGATCTACGCCGGGAACTCGACAGGGGAGTGTGTCCCTGTTGGTTCTGCTGGACCTCTCAGCGGCTTTCGATACCGTTGACCACGGTATCCTTCTGGGTCGCCTTGCAGACATGGGGCTTGGGGTACTGCTCTGCAGTGGCTCCAATCCTTCCTGGAAGGTCGTACCCAGAAGGTGTCATTGGGTGACACCTGTTCGGCTCCACAGCCGTTGTCGTGTGGAGTCCCTCAGGGTTCAGTTCTGTCCCCGATGTTATTCAACATCTACATGAAACCGCTGGGAGAGATCATTCGGAGTTTCGAGTAAGGTGTTATCTGTACGCAGATGACGCCCAGATCTGTCACTCCTTCCCACCTGTCACCAAGGAGGCTGTCCAGACCTTGAACCGATGCCTGGCCGCTGTGTCGGACTGGATGAGGGCTAGCAAATTGAAACTAAATCCAGACAAGACAGAGGTCCTCCTGGTCAGTCGCAAGGCCGAACAGGGCATAGGGTTACAGCCTGTGTTGGATGGGGTTACACTCCCCCTGAAGACGCAGGTTCGCAGCTTGGGAGTGATCCTGGATTCATCGCTGAGCCTGGAACCCCAAGTCTCAGCGGTGGTCGGGGGAGCTTTTGCACAGTTAAGACTCGTGCGCCAGCTGCGCCCGTACCTTGGGAAGTCTGATCTGGCTACGGTCGTCCACGCTCTGGTCACATCCCGAATAGATTACTGCAACGCACTCTACGTGGGGCTGCCTTTGAAGACAGTTCGGAAATTGCAATTAGTCCAGCGGGCGGCAGCCAGATTGCTAACGGGAGCTACATACAGGGAGCATACCACCCCCCTGTTGTGTCAGCTCCACTGGCTGCCTGTCCAATTCCGGGCTCAATTCAAAGTGCTGGTTTTGACCTTTAAAGCTCTATACGGTTCTGGCCCAGCTTACTTGTCCGAACGCATCAGCCGCTATGTCCCACCTCGTAATCTAAGATCATCCGGGAGGCCCTGCTCTCGCTCCCGCCTACATCTCAGATGAGGCTGGTGGGGACGAGGGATAGGGCCTTCTCGGTGGTGGCTCCCGCCTGTGGAATGCGCTTCCTATTGATGTACGATCCACCACATCCCTCCTGGCCTTCAGGAAAAAGTAAAATCCTGGCTGTGGGACCAGGCATTCGTACGTACAGCAGCACAAGGCAGCATTTTAGATTGGTTTTTAATGAAAGTGGGTGATTATGGCCAATGTTTTTATGGACTGAACATTGTTTTAATCCAGAGTGAATGTGTATGGTGCTAATGTAGTGGTATTTTAATGTATTTTAATGTATTTTAATTGTTGAAGTGTTTTGGGGTTTATACTGTTATTATGTGGGCATCGAATTGTGCCATACTGTAAGCCGCTCTGAGTCCCCCCATGGGGGTTGAGAAGAGCGGGGTAAAATCCTGAAATAAATAAATAAATTAAACATTCAGCTTTTTTACAACATATGCATTTTGGGGAATTTTTTATTCAAGAGAAACAAAACATACAAAGTAGATAAACAGACATTTTAGATATGTATGTACAGCTGCCGAGACTGTAAGGCTATATAGAATATACAGTGGTATATAATTATTTTTAAAACTACAAACTTCCCATATGATTTAAATTTAGTAAATGAAAATTTATTGACTCTGCCAGACAAATCATCCTGAGATCACTAAAAATGTAGCTCCTATTCTGCAGAAGCTTTAGTGTGAGAATTATATCAATACTGAAGGAACATTGTTCTCCTCCTCCCTGTCTCCTGCCACTTGATCCACTCCAGAATAGGCTGCTTCCCGGTTGGGCCAGAAGAACTTTATTTTGAGCTCATGGGTCCCCCAGGGTATGAAGGTGTTCCCTCTGTTGGATGGAGATGAAGGGTTTGCTAGTGGGTCTCTGTATCCTCTCCACCACAGCTGTTGTGATGAAAGGGAGGACTGCAGTTCTTGAGAGTGGTGGAGTGGATTGGAACACCAGTGTTTAATGGGTACATAGGCATGCTAGCATTGCAGTGGGTCCATTTTTGGATAAGAGGAAGGAATATCTGGTGGTGTTTCTTTGACCTGATATGTCCTCATTTTGATTGATGGTAGATGGAGCATGAAATAGCTAGGCGGCTTTGCTATTGAGGTGGAGGCTTGTGGAATTGGGGAAAGTGGCTTCCCTAACCCTCTCCCCACAATAGCCATAATGGGCAGTGGTTGTTCTAAAACACCCCCAGAAGTTCTTCTGTATGGGAGGGTCTTCTTGTGGAGAGGATTGGGAACTTCATCTCCTGAGGATGGAAGACTGGGATGGATTCCAGCATTTGCTGCACCTGATCACGGTTGGGGCCTGGTTTTTCAGAGTTGCCAGATGTTAGTTTCGTCTCCTCCTTATTTTGTTGCCCATCTCTTTTGCATATACCTTCCTCATTGGATATGATTTGCCTTTTCCAGACCTGACTTCCATTTGTCTTCTTGCCCCACATCTCTCACCTTCCTTCTTCCGGTCCTCAAAATTCGAGCCCAACAGGAGGTTTCCAGAAGATGATGTTTGTGCTGAAAGAGAAAAACAGAAGGCTAATTCATTCCATACCTATAAACAATGATCCACCTGAGAGAAAAAGCAGCCTTCAAACCACATGTAGAGAACATGCCTTTCTCTGGAACTGTTTATAGCTTCCATGCCTCCCTTGGGCCATTTTTCTCTTGGCTAGAACATTCTCTATGAGGTATAAATTGACGTTTCAGTATGCTTCAGGTGGACATTAGTCTTTTCAGTCATTCAATTACAAAAGCTTACCTTCTACATCACATTATTTTTAATAAATGTTTAACTTAATATCATCTTTTGGCCTGATTCACGTATTTTTCTTACCCGGTCGCAAGAAATGGGAATCTCTTTGGCTGTCCATTGTAACCTAGAGGACAAGATTTTCTTTCTCTGAAACAAGTTACCAGGGCTGTAACAAGAAAATGTGGCAAAGTTCCTGCTTCTGATTGTTGAATTCCCCCTGTTTGTCTGTATGTATTTCTTTCTTTATTTATCACTAGCTGAGGACCCGGCGGTGCCCAGGTTATTTGAAGAAGGCATTGTGTGCCAAGGTTGGTTCCTATTAGATGTTTATGTGGCTTGCAGTGGTATCAAGAACTTAGTGAAGGTACTGCAAATCCCATTGGCCATGGTCCATCCCCCTCCAAATAGCACCAGAATGTAGAGTGGGTCATGGGGGCTGTGTGTGTCACATTTGGTCTTGATCATTCTCTGGATGAGGGTTGCAGAGGTCTCTGGAAGTGAGGGAAGGTAGTGGAAGTCCTATCATCCATGGTCCCCTGTTCTCCAAACTGCACCAGGATGTAGAGTGGGTCATGGGGGCTCTGTGTGCCAAGTGTGGTCTTGATCAGTCATTGGATGAGGGTCACAGCGGTCTCAGAAAGTGAGTGAAGGCACTTCAACTCCCATCATCCATGGTCCGTCCCACTCCAAACTGCACCAGGATGTAGAGTGGGGCATGGGTACCCTGTGTGCCAAGTTTGGGCCTGGTCTCTGATTTGTAGGGGCTGCAATATTCTGTGGGAAATGAATTGGGTGAAGGTACTGTAAATCCCATCATTTGTGAGTCATCATGCTGTAAACCACAGCAGGTTTGTAAAGTGGACCATTGGGCCTCTGTGTGCCAAGTTTGGTCCTGATTCGTCATTGGTGTGGGCCACAGTGCTTTGAAGTACTGCAAGTCCCATCATCTATGGTCCATCCTCCCTCAAACTGCACCAGGATGTAGGGTGCATCTTGGGGGGGGGGGGTCTGTGTGCCAAGTTTGGTCTTGTTCTGTCATTTTTGGGGGCCTAGTCAGGAAAATCAAGTTGAGGAAGCCTAACAATATCCCAGGAGCTGAGGTCTAGTCAGGAAAATCAAGTTGAGGAAGCCTTGCTGTCAATTTTGGGTCTGGTCTGTGATTTATAGGGGCTACAGTGTTGTTTGGGAAGTGAATGATGTGAAGGTACTGCAAATCCCATCATTCGTGGCCCCTCCTGCCCTAAACCACACCAGGTTGTGAAGTGGGCCATTGGTCCCTTGTTTGCCAAGTGTGTTCCTCATCCGTCATTGGTGTGGGCCGCAGTGGCTGACTGCCTGAGGCCTTTCCTTTTCCCTCTGAGTCACTTTAGAATGTTGGAATGTGGTTGGCCAATCAGAGTCCTTTATGCAAATACAATTTCACTGGCAACCAATCCCCTCTGTCTGGCGCAGTAGAATGTTGGAGTTCTGAGGCTGGCCAATCAGAGCCCCTTATGCAAATAATCCCACAGTTGCAGCCAATCAAAACACTGGCACATATTCCTCCCGTCACACCACCACACCACCGCCCACAAACACTGACTTTTATTATATAGATAGATGTCAGAAGAAAATTGAGAGTACAGTTATAATCTATCTGTCTATGTATATAATAAAAGTCAGTGTTTGCGGGCGGTGGTGCTGAGAGAGGAATATGTGCCAGCATTTCAATTGATTGCCACTGTGGAATTATTTGCATAAAGGACACTGATTGGCCAGCATCAGAAGTCCAACATTCTAAGGCACCAGACAGAGGGGATTGGTTCCCACGGAGGGAGTATTTGCATAAAGGACTCTGCTTGGCCAGCCTCAGAACTCCAACATTCTAAGGCACCAGACAGAGGGGATTGGTTGCCATGGAGGGAGTATTTGCATAAAGGACTCTGATTGGCCATCGCCAATCCAACATTCTAAGGTGACGCAGAGGGAAAAGGAAAGGCCTCAGGCAGTCAGTCACTGTGGCCAACTGCAATGACGGATCAGGACCAAACTTGGCACACAGGGGCCCAATTGCCCATTTCACAACCTGGTGTGGTTTAGGGCAGGATGGGCCATGAATGATGGGATTTGCAGTACCTTCACCTGATTCACTTCCCAAACAACATTGTAGCTCCTATAAATCACAGACCAGGCCCAAAATCGACAGCAAGGCTTCATTAACTTGATTTAACCCGAGTAGGCCTCAGCTCATGGGACATTGTGTATGGCCTGAATTGACAGTAACCTACCTTGGCACACAGAGCCCCTATGACCCACGCTACATTGTACTGCAGTTTGGAGGAGGACCTTGGCACACAATGCCTTTCTCAAATAACCCGGGTACCGCTGGGTCCCCAAGCTAGTGTATATATAAAGAAACCACAAACAAAGTTAAAATCTTAGCATTATACTAAATTTTCTTTGATTAGAAGCTGGCCACTGTAAGGTCCTCCATTGTGCATGTGGCAGGGCTCAGATTGCATTGTAGTAGGTGATCTGTGAGGAGGTTGGATATGTCATCCTTCTGTGCCCCGGTTGCCAGCTGACTATGCACCTGTAATTGTAAGTTGCAAAACCAAACCTGCCGAGATCAGCTCACGTCTCCCACCCAGATTTTTGATTTCTAAAAAAGGGATGGATTTACCCCTGGAGTCTTCCAAATCCCTGATAGGATGTGGTCCCCAGAGATGATGGGTTTTGGTTGGAATGGGTGGGAAAGGAAGCCCATGTAAAGAGGGATCACACTCTAGAAATATAATGGGGGCAAGGAGAGCTGAGGTAATAAAACAAGGAAAGGGAGTCAAATTATGCGTTTCACATAATTCAAAGGGACGCCAAATCCAATTCCAAAGCTGAAATCGGCAGGGGTGACGTCTCCAAAATCGAGTGGAGAAACCAAAGAAGGAAACCACGCCGCTAATGGTTTGCCAAGGCAGGGGTGGGAGGGCCGCTGCCCGTGGCAGCCTGGGGCTGTATGAAGCAGCCGACGATGAGGTGTATGTTCCGTTTAAAGCTGGCAGAACCATTTCCTTCCCGTATGAACTTCTTCAGGGCTGGTATACAATAATATACGGCGTCTAAATAGTATCCAAAGATATATTTCATTAAATTATCGGTGAAAAAATTATTGTATAAAATCAGAAACACCCAATGATGGTAACCATAGTATCAAACATGTTATATACATAGCAAAGGAAGGAGATTCTAATATTTACCAATGCGTAACAAAATCTCAGCATGTAGATCATAGCATCAGGCCAGTGAAGTGTGTGGCTATGTAATAGCCAAGGTTATTGATATACTTAATGCAAATTATGCTTAATTATCTCATTAACAAGGTATTCCCCCTGCGGGAGGAAGGAAAGCTGCTTCCAAAGCGGGTTAAATACTTGGTGTGGACGCGGCTTTCTTTCCCTCACACGTCAGGAAGGAAAACCACATCCAAACTGGGTTAAGCACTCAGTTTGGATGCAGCCATTAATGAAGCATTTCCAACATTTCCAAAATTTGGGAATTTTGAACCATTTCTCATAAAATTTCAGAAATCATTTAAAATTCGAAATGTCAGTGCCCCCTACATCCAAAACGAATTTTGAACCTTTCTCTTTGTTTTTGGATCAACCAGGCCTAGTACATGCATTAGTAAAAGTCAACATGGATTTCTCAGAAACAAGTCATGCCAGACTAATGTTATCTCTTTTTTCGATAGAGTTACAAGCTTGGTAGATGCAAGGAATGCTGTAGATGAAGCATATCATGCTTTCAATAAGGCCTTCGACAAAGTCCTCCATGACCTTCTAGCAAGTGAACTAGTCAAATGTGGCTAGACAATGCTAGTATTAGGTGGATCTGTAATTGGTTAATTACATAAGCTCACCATAAGTCAATAGGCAACTTGAAGTCACACAAATAGACATGAAAAAGATGTCCCCAAGAGCTCCATTCATCAGAAGCCCTGCTCAGGACTTTTTAACTCTAGTTTAGATAGTAAGTTACAGAAGAAAGCAGTGGTAAACCACTCCCAAATTCTTTATACTTTGAAAACTCTCTGTTGATGACATGATTAATCAAAACCATCAATCTAACGTAGATATACAGACAGACCACGCCAAAGTGGAACTTGCAGTTGGGGGGGAGGGGAAATGTTCACATTTCTTGCATGGCAGTTGTTGAAAACTTCTAAATAATTTTGCATTTAATATATCACTAAGGTCCTACTGCGAGATGAATTAATTTTGCAAGAGGAAAATGCTTACCAATTTAATGAAAATCTGAAATAACTGTGATTGCAAAAGCAAACAGTTTTTTTGAGGCTAAAATCTTGTATTATCCCCCTTGCTTTTTTCAGAAGATTAATATATTTTTTCTGACACAATTTTCCAAGGCTGTCACAGATTACTCTTATCATGGGTTTTAAAAAATACTGTTTTTTTAATCCAGTTCATTTTCCATCTGGAAAGATGTGGAAAATAATACGCACTTGGAAACAAACATGGTAAACAGCTCCATATATATTTAAATAAGCGTTTTAAAATATACCGCTTTCCAGAAATGACACTGGCTTGGAAAATATTTATGCATCTTTGATGCATCTTTGATGTTTCCACATTTTATCATGTAACAACCAAGAACTGAAATGGATATAATTGGAATTGTTACCACTTAATTGATACAAAATAGTAAACACTATGAAGGGGAAAGGTAATCACTACCCTTGCTACAACACACCCAAAAACTTTGATGAAACCCACTGCCTCCAGAAGTCATGTAATCAGAGAAAAACTACACAAGCTATTATTAAGGCTAAGAATAGTTAAAAAGAGATTTGCTATACTTCATTCAGGTTAGTTCAGCATACAAAATAAAGAAGAAAAACTTTCCATTGGGTCAGCTCAAGAAGCATTTTAATTTTTATTCAGTCTAGAAATGGCTACGACAGCTGAGATTTTACCATAAGAAAGCTGAAACCCTGATAAAAAGAGAAAAACAAAGAATGGAGAAAAATCAACGAATGCAAATAAACTGCCCACAAAGTTAAAACAATTAGAAGTCTGGCAAAGTATAAAACATCCTGACAGCCCACCTAAAAACATAAACAATCCAGTTAAATTGCAGGTTTCTTAAATGGCAAGTTGACACCTACATCTAGCAGGTCATGTTTTCACAGAAGTTTAGTAATTTCTTGAGGGATATTAAAAAGTATTATTTCACACTATGGCATGGTGATGGCTTTGGAAAAGTTTTAAATGGGATTAAACAGACTCACAGAGGCAATTAGTGGATATTAGGCCTGATGGTTGACTAAAATGCATTCAAAATTTTAGTTTTAGTACCATTCTCACTTGAATTTTTTGAGACAGGACATCCATCTTATCAAGCCTGAATTCAAGGGGGTTTAGGGGTTCAAACCACCCCTTTTAAAAAAAACCTGATTTACTCATGAAATTTAACTGGTTAACAAGATTCCCATGCTAAATCTATGAGGGCCCTTCCACACAGCCATATAATCCAGAATATCAAGGCAGAAAATGCCACAATACCTGCTTTGAACTGGGTTATCTGAGTTCACATTGACATATAATCCGGTTCCAAGCAGATAATATGAGATTTTATTCAGCTGTGTGGAAAGGGCCTAAGAAGCAAAAAATAGAGTCGGTTCAGGCATTATTTAAGCCTTAGCTAACATACTGGGAAGTCTTCATTTTGTTCCAGGCCTCATTTTTGGCATTGATCCTTTACTAATCTATTTGGAGGATGCCACTTTGTTTCAGGCCTCATTTTGGGCTTTAAACCCCTGCCAGTATATGTGAAGAACTCCATTTGCTCTCAAACCTTGTGCTAGTATTTTTGGAGGCCTTCATTTTGTTTAGGCTTTGGGTCAGGCTTTATGCCTTTTTCAGTATATTTGGAGGACTCCGTTTAGTTTCCGGCCACACGTTCAAGCTTTGAGCCTTTGCTGGTATATGAGGAAAACTTCATTTTGTTTAGGCCTCAGAGTAGGCTTTAAGCCTTTACCAGTATATTTGAAGGCCTTCATTTTATTGCAACTTTTGTTAGCCTTTATGCTTTGGTCAATATATTGGGAGGTCTTTGTTTGGATTCAGGTCTCATGTTGGGCTGTAAGCCTCCACCACTATATTTGAAGGACTCTGTTTTCAAGCCTTATTCAGGCTTTAAGCATTTGGAAGGCTACATTTTGCCTCAGGCCTCAAGTTAGGCTTTCAATCTTTCCAGTATATTGGGAAGCCTCCATTAGGTTTGGAGTCTCAGGGCAGATTTTAGGCCTTTTTAGGCATTATTTTGAAAACACTGCAAAAAATTGGGCTGAACTTGCAATAGCTGTGTGAATTACACCTACAGAAAAACCATCAAATGAACTGGAAGCACATCTTGTCTGTGATGGACATTATTTCCCCAAATGTGAAGAAACTTCAGATTTCTGTAACATTGTTAATATCAACAACTATTAATGAACTTGTAAATTTTGGAAGCATACATAAGACGCACAATGGAGCGAGAAAGACTGACTGGACTTGCACTCTTGAGTGTCCACCAAAGTTTATTGATGGAGCCTGATTTCTCTCAAAGTGTATTGACACAGTTTTCAAGGGTTTCCAACAGGCATTGTGGTTTTTTTTTTATATAACCACTGAGGCACCTTCTACACTGCCATATAAAATCCAGATTATCTGTTTTGAACTGGATTAGATGGCAGTGTACACTCATATAATCAAGTTCAAAGCAGATCATGTGGATTATCTGATTTGATAATCTGGATTATATGGCAGTGTAGAAAGGGCCTAAAGTACTAATTAAATTCAGTTTATTTTAAGACTTGAAACTTTGTAGCTAAAATAGAAATTTGGTTTAATGCAGTCTATACAAAAATATAGAATGAGTCATAGAATTTAAATTATTTTTGTGTTACGGACATACTCTTCATGATTTGCACAAAAAAAAGTTTCAAACACCCCTGGGGTTTTTTTTTCTGGCTATGAGCCTGCATCTCACACTGTTTTGTCCCTCCTTGCAAAGGTAATCCAGGAACAAGCTTGGATGAGAACATAGAAGGATTCTTCTGGCAATAGAATGAGATGTCAGGCTTGTCTACATGAGCACAATAGTCTGCACTTGCCATGAAGTTGCTCCTGGCTGTCCTCAGGATTTCCAGGAACTTTGGGTGCTTATCTTATGGGTAAAATGAGTCAATCCAGTTTAGCCCCATATTAAAGAAAGATAGGAAACATGTCAGTGTTTGGCTGTGTGCACAGCAGGAATAACAACCTCAACACAGAGGCCACCAGAATTGCCATGCATTGTGGCGAATCTGGTAGTGCCCATCAGGGGACGTGGAGAACCCATTGGCTTATACTCCACATCGCCTGACTCACGGGTGAAGTGTCAACCACCTGGCTCCCCCCCCAATTGCTTCTGGTGCAACACAGGAAGCCTCCTGTGTTGCTCTGGCAGCAGCAAGCCCCAAATCCTCTATAGCAGTGGTTCTCAACCCGTGGGTCCCCCACAAATCCTAGCCAGTTTACCAGCTGTTAAGATTTCTGGTTGTTGAAGGCGAAAACATCTGGGGACCCACCGGTTGAGTACCATTGCTCTATTTTTATGACACAGCACCCCGGAAGTTTCTCTGCATCGTCAGATCAGAGCCAGCGGGCTCTGTCATAAAACTATTGAGGAACTGGTGCATGCTGCCAAGAACAACTGAATGTGATGCGGTTGTAGTCCTCATGCAAGATCATTCATTGTCCACATGGCATGCTGCTACCATCTATGGTTCTCTGTACCTGTGTTTTTAATTGATGTACCTGTGTTTTGCAATGATGATCAAATGGTGGAGGGCGGGAAAAGTTATTATTATTATTATTATTACCATCCCCTTTCCCTGCAGTGATCAACATAGGGAAAAGGGAATGGAATTAGCATATTGCCATTTCCACTTCCAGAGCTCCTGGTCATGTAGGCATACTTGGTCTAGCTGGTCTAGACCAGCAGTTTTGGCACAGCTGGACCACACAGACTCCACCTTACTAAAATTGCATATTATGAATATGTGGTCACATATGAAGGCTCTGGAGCCAGCCCAGAGCATTTCCCAATAAGTAGCCAGTGTGGATGAGTCTTCCATCAGGTAACATGCAGCAATGAGAAAGTAGGTAACATTCACCAGTCCCAGGCATCCCATCTTTCCTATCTATATCGGGGCTTCAAAAAATAAAGGAAGTTTGAATCCATGGAAGATAAATTGTAAGATAATCCATTTGTGACATTGCACAAGCTGACAGCATTGGCCTCCAACTAAGAAGTAAGTCCCAATGAATTCAGTGGGACATATTTATTTTATTATTTATTTATTTATTTATTAAGTTCGACTTAATATACCGCACTCTCTGGTGCCCAGAGCGGTTTACAGGAACAGAGTAAGCATAAAACACATAAAATACATTAAATACAATAAAAATACATTAAAACAATTTAAAACCCGCAATAAAACATTTAGAAGGCTATATAGCATAAAAGAAATAACAAGTAAAGGAAAAAGCACAATACTAACCTTATAAAGGAAGATGCCCTATGCATGAAAGTTAAAACTGTTTTAAGACAGATACAGCATGCAAGTTTGCCACTGGGCAAAAAACCCATAAAACAATAGTATAATTTTTGATACTTTGAAAAAAATATCTACATTCTTCCTACTGAACAGTTTATTTAGTTCCCTTTTTATCATTAACCTTGAAAATGAACTATGATGTAGATAAATAAAGATGGGTTGAGAATGACAGCCATGACTGTAACACAGAAATAATACAGGAAGCAAGGATGAATGTTAAGATGTTCTTTAAATACCTATGAAGGAAACTGGGAAGGAGTCAGTGGGTCTACATGGAGACAAATGACTGATAATGCTGCTGTTTCTAACAAGCATAAATTGTTTACAGTTTGCAACAGGACTACCACATCCTAGATATCAAATATACTTTCCTGGGAGGAGAGGAAATGCGAAAAGATTTCTTATATCTTTAGACTTTTTAATGAAGTCAAAGACCACAAAGTTCCCTAGAACTTCCATACCAAAATTCTAAAGGAAGTAAACAAGAACAAAAGAAGGATGCGATTTTGATAGCTTGGTGAATGCCGAGGAAATGTTAAAGGCTAAAATATGGTCCATATGCTCAGATATGGATTTTTAAAAGGAATAAGGTAAGAATAGATACAAGACATTACGTACTTTTAATAATACACCATCGACCTTTTGACTTAGTTGTGGGTATGCTGATAATTGATGGGTTGCTACAATCTCTTGGGCAGAGGAAACTTCGAGTCTGAAATCTTATAGTTCTTCAATAGTTGAAAGCTATTAAATCCTTAGTTGCATTGTCACTAAAGCTTCCTACACAGATAGTACAGTCCTATCCTGTAATAGCATGCCTGGCATAGTATCATACAGAAAAACATAATTCAAAGCGTGATCCTGGTACCACAAGTTAGCATTCTAACATCTTATGCTTCCCTGAATGCTGGAGCCCTCCCTCCAGGTTTTATTTCCTTTCATTTTTCTTCCTAATTAATATCTTGTATTTTAGCTTTTTTATATACCTTTGCATTTTAGCTTTTAGCTTAGATTTTAATTCATTATGCTTTTATCAGACTGTACCCCCCTTTCTTTATACTGGTCTATGACTAATAAAGAAAGAGTTTTTCTTCAGTGCAGTTAAACAAGAGCAACAGCCTCTCCAGAGATAACTCTGTTGAAGTCCTCCTCCAGTCTAATCCACAATGTACATTCTACATTATATGTTCTGCATTAATGTAGAACCTGAAACCTTGCCTTGTTTCAGAAACTTTAATTAATTTATAATAATGTTAATTATAGTCCGTTCCCCCCAAAAGGGAACTTCTGGTAGCTTCTAGAATAAACATACACACAAGTTCAAAAACAAACTGTATCTTAATTATAAAATGAAGTTATGGTTTTGAACATATACTGTTATATCCAGACTCTTCTGGGAAGGCATCATTTGCAAGTGGGCCTCCACTGGCAGCACAACAAAAAGACTCTGGGAGATTTTGTGACTGAACCTACACTTGTCCCCATATTGTAACTGATATGAAGAGTTCACATTGAATGTATCTGAAAGCTTGATAAACATGTCATTCATTTAGAAGTTCAGAAACCATTACATTGATGCAATAAATAACCTGGAAAGCCTCAGTATGTTTTGGCTCATATTGCTATGAAGCAGAGCATGGATCACTAGTATACTGAGGCAGTCTAAATATTTATGTTCTCTTGACAGTATATCATTCAAATCTGTAAGCAAAAACATATGCACAGAAAGAAAAAGCAAGAATTATTAAATTAAGGATACTGTACAACTGAATTTTGTGTTTCCAAGAAACAGTCTTATTAGCTCATGTTCCTCCAAGACTTCATCATTAATACTGCAAAACAATGAAATATGGTCATGTGCATTTTTCTTGGTATGGCTGAATGAGAGTCTGTGTAATGCCTTCCACAGAAATAAAGCAATGGCAAACTAGAAAAATGAAGTATCATATGTCTATAAATTTTATCACACAAGGTAACTGAACTGGCATTGCAAATGGACTGTCACTTTTAGCGTTTGTCCCTGTCATATACCTGTGCATCCTGCTACCAGTTTACCTCCCATTCACAAATCCCCCATGATTCTTTCACTAATAGCTCCCCATTCCACTGTGTTCTCATTCCTTACCTTGGTGCAATGGGTTCCTTCTACCTCTTTACCAAAATACCAGCAAGTAATGTGATGGCACAGAGTGGGATTCCTCTCCTCTCCCTCTTTGCCCTCCTCCCCCTTGTTATATATGTCCTTTTTTGAAATCATTTTTATTTTAATATTGAAGGTAGGAAAGGGTGGTGAAAGAGGTACAGGGGATTTGGGAAAAGGGGAAAAAGGGGGAAATGAAAAAGGGGAAAAATCTCTTAAGAGGTAAAGAGGGAGAACAATGATAAGATAGGAAAGTAGAAAAACCATATAACAATCTACCAAAAAAAGAGGAGAGAAAGAAAAAAAAATCCAAAAATAGAAATATAAAAAAAGAAAAAGAAAAAAAAGAGGAAAAAAAGTCGACTTCCATCTAGTCCAGACCTGGGCAATTGCCGGCCCTCCAGGTGTTTTGGAGTTCAAATCCCAGAAATCCTAACAGCTTGTAAACTGGCTAGGATTTAGAACATAAGAACATAAGAAGAGCCATGCTGAATCAGACTTCAGCCCATCTAGTCCAGCATTCTGTATCACACAGTGGCCCACCAGTTGTACACGGGGATCTCGAGCAGAAGGGAGGGCAAAACCCTGACCTGCTCCCGACCCCCCACAACCAGTACCCAGGGAAATCCTGCCTACCTCAACCAACTCCGAGGTGGCACTTGAATGTCCTTTTCAGTAACTACCGATACACTTGGTATCCATGAATCTGTCTAATCCTGCCTTGAAGTTGTTCAGGCTGACTGCTGTCACAACCTCTTCTGGAAGTAAATTCCATAACCCAATGACCCTCTGGGTGAAGAAATATTTCCCTTTATTAGTCCTAATTTTCCTACCTTGGAGCTTCAGGGAGTGCCCTCTAGTCCTAGTGTTTTGTGACAAAGAAAATCATTTTTCTTTATTCACCTTTTCTATCCCATGCATGATTTTATACACTTCGATCAAGTCACCTCTTAAACGCCGTCTTTCAAGGCTGAAAAGACCAAGGCGTTGCAACCTGATTTCATAAGGGAGCTGCTCCATCCCTTGGATCATTCTTGTTGCCCTTTTCTGTACCTTTTCCAGTTCCGTTATATCCTTCTTAAGGTGCGGAGACCAGAATTGTACACAGTACTCCAAATGTGGCCTTACCATAGATTTGTAGAGAGGTAATACAACATTTGCTGACCTATTTTCGATTCCCTTTCTGATCATGCCTAGCATAGAATTTGCTTTTTTCACTGCTGCTGCGCACTGGGTTGACATCTTCATTGAGCTGTCCACCAAGACCCCAAGATCCCTTTCCTGGTTTGTCTCAGAAAGCTTTGACCCCATCAATTTGTAGGTGTAGTTGGGGTTCTTTGCCCCGATATGCATGACTTTACACTTGTTTAGGTTAAAATGCATTTGCCACTTTGTTGCCCATTCACTCAATTTCGAGAGATCTTTCTGGAGCTCTTTACAATCAGTTTCATTTTTAACTACCTGAACAATTTAGTGTCGTCTGCAAACTTTGCTACCTCAGAATTCACTCCTACATCCAGATCATTAATGAATAAATTAAAAAGTAACGGACCCAAAACTGAACCTTGGGGTACGCCACTTCTCACCTCTTTCCACCCAGAGAAATGTCCGTTTATTACCACCCTTTGTTTCCTACAGTTTAGCCAGGTTCCAATCCAGGACAAGACCTGTCCTCTGATTCCATGGCTGAAGAGCTTATTTAGGAGCCTTTGGTGAGGGACTTTGTCAAAAGCCTTTTGAAAGTCAAGGTAAACAATATCAATTGGGTCCCCTTTATCTATGTGTTTATTTACACCCTCAAAGAATTCTAACAAATTAGTAAGACATGATTTGCCTTTGCAGAAACCATGTTGATTTTCTTTCAGCAATGCCGGTTCTTCTATGTGCCTAGTAATTTTTCTTTAATAATGGTTTCCATCACTTTGCCTGGAACTGAGGTTAAACTGACTGGTCTGTAATTTCCTGGATCACCTCTGGATCCTTTCTTGAAGATCGGTGTTACATTTGCCTCCCTCCAGTCCTCGGGTACAGTGCCTGATCTTAGAGAAAGGTTATATATCTTAGCTAGAAGTTCAACAATTTCACACTTGAGTTCCTTAAGAACTCTGGGGTGGATGCCATCTGGACCTGGTGATTTGTTGACATTTAGTTTAGTAAGGCATGTGAAAACATCCTCCTTGTTTATCTCTATCTGTTTTAATTCTTTTAATTCCCTCCCTGAAAAAACTGACTCAGCTGCAGGCATATGTTGTCTGTCCTCCTGTGTGAAAACGGAGGCAAAGAAGTCATTTAGCCGCTCAGCAATCTCTTTGTCTTCACTGATTTTTTCCTTTCTGACCATTGTCGTCGAGTGGCCCAAGTGCTTTTCTAGTTGGGTTCCTGCTTCTGATGTACTTAAAGAAGTTTTTGTTATTTTTTTTTAATATTCTTTGCTATGTGTGCCTCAAAATCTCTCTTGGCTTTCCTGACGGTTGCTTTGCATTTAGTTTGCCAGAGCTTGTGTTCCTTTCTGTTCTCCTCAGTAGGAAGAGCCTTCCATTTCTTAAATTAGTTTTTCTTCTTTCCAATCACATCTTTTACTTCATTTGTAAGCCATACTGGTGTCCTTTTGGACTTTTCATGCCTCTTTCTTTTTATTGGAATGCATTTTAGTTCGGCCTGTTTTAAGGTATTTTTAAACAGTTTCCAAGCATTTTGGAGGGATTTGATTTTTTTACTGCTCCTTTTAGTTTGTTCTTTACAATTTTTCTCATTTTGGTGAAATTCCCTTTGTGAAAGTTTAATGTCTCCGTGTTAGTTTTCACTGACAGTTTGCTATCCAAACTTACGTTGAAGGTTATTGTGTTATGGTCACTGGTACCTATGGGCTCAGTTACAAGGACATCTTGAACGAGATCTTGTTCATTAGTTAGCACCAAGTCCAGGATCCCCTTTCCCCTGGTTGGTTCCATGACCATCTGCTCAAGGGAATAATCAGCTAGCATGTCGAGGAACCTTGTCTCTCTTTCATGCATAGAACAAGAATTTGGCCAATCTATTTGGGGATAGTTGAAGTCCCCATTATGACTAATGTATTTCTTTTTGAGGCCTGTTTAACTTCATTTTCCAGATAGCAGTCTGCCTCTGGAGTTTGGTTGGGAGGGCGATAGCAGATCCCTAGTGCTAGATTAGTTTTTTGTCCTGGGACTTTTATCCACAATGTTTCTGTAGGTGAGTTTGAAATTTCTTGAAGTTCTAATTCATGAGATTCTAGCTCTTCGTTTATGTACAAGGCCACACCGCCACCATTTTTCCCTCTCCTGTCTTTCCTGTATAGTTTGTAACCTGGAATCTTTGTTTTCCTCCGTCCACCAGGTTTCTGTTATGCCAATAATATCAATATTTTATGCCAATAATATCAATATTTCTGGGAGTTGAAGTCCAAAATACCTGGAGGGCTGGCAATTGCCCAGATCTGATCTAGTCCTTTGCGGCCTGTGCCCTAGCCTGGTTCAAAGAATGGATGAACTTAAAAAGGGAAAAATTGTTATCCTTAGAGGAATATGATTTGCGGGTGGGTTGGCACTCGTATGTTTGGTACGAAAGAGAAAAAAAGGAGAAGAACTTCGGAAATCATTTTGTAAGATTCTTACTCAAAGACCCCTCTATCAATGATGGAGGCAAACCAAAGAAGACTATTGGGTTGGTCTAATTGGCCGACATATAATGATTTGCCGATAAAAGGTACAACTATATTGAAATCTCATGAGGAAATCAAACAAAAGTTTCCCAATATCTCTTGGCTTCATTACTTACAAATTAAGGAGTATTATAATAAAGATAAAAGGATTGGTTTTAATT
This sequence comes from Anolis apletophallus, assembly GCA_030556195.1. Lineage (NCBI taxonomy): Eukaryota > Metazoa > Chordata > Lepidosauria > Squamata > Anolidae > Anolis > Anolis apletophallus. The sequence goes on along the minus strand of JARBWK010000005.1, from coordinate 92,913,352 downwards.
TGGGTGAACAACTTTGGGGGGGGGGGGGGAATTAGCAAATGATAAAAAAATTATAACCAAAATTTATAACAAACTATTAGACTGGTCTACAGGAGAGGAAACAGTGAAATACTGCATGATCAAATGGGCAAAAAAATTAAGAAACATAACACTAAATGAATGGGAATCAACTTGGAACAGAAAATTAAAGTATATGTATGCTATGGACTTAAAGAGAACTGGCTTCAAATGTTCCATCGATGGTACATCACACCAAGGAAACTAAATTTAATGTATAAGAATACAGAAAAAGATTGCTGGAAGTGCAAGAATCAGGAAGGAAGTTTCTTTCCTATGTGGTGGACATTTAAGGAAGCAAAAAGATTTTGGGAGAAGATACATGCAACAATTCAACAAATTCTTAAGACTAAATTTCCTATGAAACCAGAATTTTATCTATTAGGAATAACGGATTTAGATATATCGATAGACTCCAATGATGACATTTTATTTACTTATTTGACTACGGGAGCCAGAATCTATTATGCGAGATACTGGAAGAAAAAGAGGTACCAGACTTAGATGAATGGTTCCAGAAAGTGAGAGAAATTAAGAACATTGATAAACTAGCCTTTTTGTTAAAGAAAAACTAGAGGAATCCGATTAAATATACTAATTGGACTAAATTAGAAGAATATGAAAAAATGAAACTTAGATAGACAGATTATAAGACATTAATATGATTTGGAGATTAAAGAAGAGATGATTTACTTAATTGAAGTTACAGGAAATGAGACCCTCAGAAGAGAAAATTTAAGATCAAGTTAAAATAATGCTGCAAAGGACTAGATGGAAGTCGTTATGTATGTCCTTTTTAATGCTGTGATAGCATAATTGTACTAAAAATAAAACAATAAAGGAACTACAGTAGTGCAGAAAGGTCTGCAAAAGTATAGTCACAGGATCATGGAATGGCGAATCAATACAGTTGCATTACAGAAGAGATACGACATTGAAGGCACTGAACTTGGTGTGTATCCACTATCTTGTGCTAACCCAACAGTAGCAGAATAGTGGATTGGTAAGATCAAGTCTTTCTGCAGTTATAGATGAAAAAGTCCCCATGCTAATAAACTTAAAATAATTTCAACAGAGATGGGAGGAACATGGGGAAAAGGATAAAAGAGAGAGGCAAAAGTGACTAAGCAATATTACAAACCACCCAGCATGATTTTTTAAGATATCATTTCAGATACACAGACTTTCAGTTTAATCATAAGCATATTTTTGAAAAGAAGTAAGTCCAACTCAGTTCATTGAGGTTTACCCACTTCTAAGTGTGCTTGGGGCTGCTGCCATATAGAGCAATTCTATACTCACCCTGTGCCAGTTTTTCAGAAAACCACAACTACACTGGCAGAATGCCTGCCAAATTCTAAGCCTCTCAGACTGGATTTGCGAATAGGAGACTTAGAACAGCAGCAACAGCAACAACAAAGGCAGAAAAACACATTGGATGTAATCGCAAGTTAGGCTTAGACATTAATATAGGCTGACAATATGTCCAAAATAATTAAAGGTGATACTTGTTCCGGCATAGATAGTTAGAACTTCTATCCACTGAATAGTGCATGAAGAATGTTTCTTTTCATTAAATTGTGGTTGTATGAAGGCTATAACTTTGAATGTATGTAGTATCAAAAGTCTTGTGTTCATAGAGACACAAAGATATACTGATATAGCCTCAAGTCTTATGTCCCAACATCAGCCATATTCACTACGTATAGGATTCATATCCCAGTGGTGATGGAATGCTAACTTTAATATGTTAAGTTGTTGCAAATGTGAATTGACTTGTAGCAAGTTTTTTTTCATCCACTTCCACTCCCAATGAAATGAGATGGGGAATTACTGGTACCAATTCCATATCTGATGTAAAATCCCAGTATATACAGTATGTGAAATGGAAATGAGGTGAAAGATGTAACTTAATGAAGCCCACCCGCACCCAGCTTCTATTTTCCCAATTCCACTGGGGTAATTTTTCTGGTATAGTTTTGTCAGTGTTTTTTTTTTAAAAAAAAGTCACATGAATGTATCTCTGGTGGCAAAATTGAGCTCACACTGCTTCCTATAGATCTGTAGTTGATGGGTGATGTGTTGTGTAAGTTACATGCATGAATAGTATTAATACTAAAAGTTCTGTAGTTTGCAAGATTGGATTCAAGGGAAGTTCTTAGACAAAGGAAAGGATAGAGTCTCACCACAATTTTAATATGGGAGAAGCCATTATATTGGTAGTTCAGTACTGTCAATGAGACAACACTTTTGTCATTTCTAGCATAGAAAGCAAGTAGGATATATGACACAGAGAGTTCTGGCTTCTCTCCTTCCTTCAGCATTAATTGCCTGAAATAGCATTACTACCTGCTACTTATTGATTTAGAGCTGTCCCTATTGATTTATTTCACAGGCTATTTGTTTCCACTAAAATGGCTGAAGGTTTCAAGGTAAACCTTTGACTTAAATCTAGAATGTGTTTTCTATCTTCCCTTTTATTTTAGCATCTGAAGAGTTGTTCAAAAGAGGTCTCATTGTAGTCTGAACACAAGTGCACTGCAAAATTCTAGTTATTTACATCAAGAGAGAGAAGAGAAGCATGGGAGGAAGACTGGCTACAGAGGAAACAAAATGGGATGATTTTTGTTCTGGAAAACAAACTAGATCATATGAAGGATCAAGAGGTTTCAAATCTCACGAGTAAAGCTGCATTTTAGACAACTGGAGAAGATTTTTCTGTCAAATGAGGTAATGCAGTAAATAGAGCACTTCCTTGGAGTAAATTGAAATGATCTAAGATATCATTCATTTTAAAAAAATCTTCTGAACATTATGTACTCTTGCTTGGTATTTAGGGAAAAATGCTTCTGAGTTAACAGAAAACCAAGATTTGGTGTTTCTCCTGAAAGCACTAAAATGTTCTTGCTCTTGTACCATGTTTCTAGTTTTCCTATGCATTAATGTATAATTTACAATAAGCCTAGATGGCAGATCTTCCCACATACTTCTCTACTGTGACCTCCTCTACTGAAACATGGCTTTGTAAAATATATTGTCACGTGAGCTTCACAAAGGATTTGGCAATGAATGAAAAACCTATGGGACTCTATCCATTTTGCCTGGAATCTTACCTTGAAATGCTAGAAAACTCACACATTTGTTGAGATGCTTACACAGCTGAAACCCTTGTCTCAAGAGAACAAATGAAATGGCCAGTAAAAAAAGACATAAGGGGAGCAGCTATGCATTTTAGGGATGATTGATTTTTCAAATGAAATTAATTTCATGGAGTACGGGAGAATAGAGATGAGTTATCGTTACAGCCTTGATAGAACTATTACTAAAAATGGTTCCACTCTTAAAGAAAAAAAAATCATGTGTAGTATTTCTTCTTCCCATTTGCAAACCTACAATGAACGTTTAGTCTCTGTTTCAACTTTTCAATAAAGTACTGTGAAAGTAGTAAAGACAAATAATCTGTTTGTTTGTTTTGCATGATCTTTTTTGCCAAAAAGGCAGACAAAAAAACAAGGAATTTCACAATTTCTACAAAGTTTAGCTTAAAACAATAAAAAAGCGTTTCTCTCTCTTTTGATTTCTAGAGGAAAAGGGAGATAGGAGGAAAGCCAGACAATCCTATTCCCTTATGTTATTTCTGTGCTGGTATGCAGACACAGAAATGCCTGCAGATAATTATCTGCACAGATAAATCCATGAACTATGATGTGATCAAGGACTATTGACAGGTCTCCCCTGTCAGCAGCAGGGGATGGGACTGTTATTGATAGAGTTTGATTTGAAAGAACAGAATACAAAATGCCTTATGCTGTGGGTTCACCATCTTGTAAATGACTGAGGCTTGGGGGCTGCTTGGGGGCTGGGAGAGGCATCTAGCGACAATAATAAATTCTACGCCTCACTCTTTCAAGTGCTAAAAGTTTCATTCACGGGCAATTTGTGGTTGCAGAGATATAGTGACCCCCCAAATTGTGAAATCCAAATCCAAAGTTTCACTTATCTGTATTCAGGGGAAATTGTCTTTTTAGGAATTCACTAGATCCCCCAGGTGATGCTTTGATATGCTTTCCCAAAGAATTTAGAGTACAGTTAGTTTGGAGGGCCTGATACATTTCTAGAGACAATTCCTATGGTCCCCTAATGCAACTGTGTTGTACACTAGGCAAAAAGCTAATTATGTACATAAAAGGATACTATTTTCTGTATCCTTGTTATGCACATGTTAACTAATGTTGTTCCTATAGTGCTCATTGTGTTTAAATTGCTGGACAGGGCAGGTCAAAAGCATTTTTATGCCTGAAGTAAAAAACAAATTGCGCCTTCTCTGTTTTCAGCTAAAGATACCCCCAAGCTAATAACCTTTATGGCTGGGAATATTTTGTCTTCTATTTCCATTACTGAGAAACATCTAAGCAAGGAAGTAATATTTATAACAGTCAAGGAAAATGCTGTTTCCTTTTTCATCCGGAAACGGTGGTTATTCTCAGTGCTTTCACAGTGGAAGGTGAAATTAAAATAAGGTGGGTTTTTTTGGCCGCATTATTTTTTATGCCTGGAAATTGATCATCACAGAGTCAAAACAAACAGCTTTTGCAATTTGGTGACCTTTGTAAAATAGTAAAATGTCAGGTGGAAACTAGATTGTTTACGGACCATTGGGATGTAGCCCATGGTAGTTTTCTTGAGTCCCTGCCAGCAGTACCTGACATTAGCAACCAAGAATACCATCTTCTCTGAGATGCACTGAAAACATATGAAGGAATACATTATTTAAATCTGGAACTATAGTATTTAAGGTCCCATCTACACTGTAGTTTCAAATTGTATTATATGGCAGCATAGAAATATAAGGCTTGTCTATACGAATTTTTTGAGGAAAAAACCTGTGTGCACCTTGAATCCAGATCTGGAAGTATATATAACACTTCCAGTAATTATGCAGAGTTTTTAGCCATTAATTGAACTTTCATACAGTTTAAGCAAAGTCGGGATACTCCAGTTTGTGCAAACTTCAGAGCATTCTCTGAGCAGTCCCCTTGTGGGGAGAAGGGCGGGATAGAAATGTATGTAATATGTAATAAAAAAAATTGTGTCATCTGGATAACTAGAAGAGATCTGGGTTGCTGTGAGTTTTTTGAGCTGTATGGCCATGTTCCAGTAGCATTCTCTCCTGCCATTTCACATGCATCTATTGCAGGCATCTTCAGAGGTTTGTTCAGAGGTTTGCCTGCCATAGATGCAGGTGAAACATCAGGAGAGAATGCTATTGGAACATGGCCATTCAGCCCAAAAAATGGCAACCCGGTGATTCCAGCCATGAAAGCCTTTGACAACACATAGAAGAGGTCTGTTTTGGCTTGCTGCATTGTCCAAATGTACACTACCACCACTGGTGCCATTTACTCTTCCCTAAGTTGATCAACATAGGAGAAGTGGAAGAGGCATCCCATGTCACCATCACTATTCCCTGCCTGCTAAGGAGTTCCCTGAGAGTGCCTGGCCATTACCGGTAATGTCTGCTAGCTTAGAATGGGTCACCTGCATGAGTGCATTATGACTTAGACATGAAAGGTGATTGCCAGGCACCCACAAGGAGGTCCTTGGCTAATGAGAGTGGCACAGGCAACACTGAGGACAAAGAGACACCCAACAGTATTGAAGTGGTCTCAACCTGGCTGTATAGTAACAGGGCACTGCAGAGGATTCTGCTTAGTGTGTGTGAGATCACCATCACAATCATCCTGGGTCCAGTCCAAAACATAATATTTCTGACTGGTCCTGAAATTAAGTGACTGGTGTTGATACGGCCTGAGAGTTGTAGTGGTAAGGTGGATGGGGGCACAGGGTCAACTATCAGTGTAATCAAATGGTAAGGTTCAAGCATCAACTGGCAACTGTGTAGACTAGATTGAAGAAAGAGAAACTACATTTTAATAAGAGGTGGTAACATACAGGTATGAATATCCAACTGTCAACATGCATAATTATAGTCTCCAAAACTATTCCCCCGCAGGACTGTGCAAAAATGCAGGCAGCTGTCTTGAACCACATCCCCACAACCAGTTATTTCAGTTTAGGTTTCTACCAGCTGGAGATGTTCTATAAATCTAATTAGTTTTAAAAGCTTGTTCTCAAGACCAAGTCCCTCCTAAATATTTTGCATTACAACAGGAATAGTTTGTAACAATTGATTGAAAATTCCAGTCCCCACCCTAACTACTGAGACAATTGCAGCTAAGCTCAGAGGGAAATCTGAAAGCCTTGGCAGATGATATAATCTTCCCTACTAATCAGAAAGTGCTGGCATTTTTTTACCCTGGAGTGTCTTGGCTCTGCTACTTTTGTGGCTGCATCTGTTTGGTCACTCAAGTTCACTGAGAGCCAATACCCTGATTCAACACAATCCAATTTTACAGGAAGATCAAACTGCCTGACATAGGCCTCATATACACTGCCATATAATGCAGTTTGAGAATGCAGTTTAACTACATTTAACTGGATTATGCGAGTCTATGCTGCCTTATAATGCGGTGTAATGCATTTAAACTACATTCTGGAAGTGCATTGTATGGCAGTGTACATGTCTTATGGTGTCCTGCACAAGTCAAAAATTGGCAAAGTTACATTTTGGGGTAAAAGTATGATAGCTGGGACCCAATGCTGGTTTTGCTGGTTGCGTAACATGGGTCTGAATTAACGAGGGGAACATGTGCACAAGACAGCCCATGAACCAGCCCGGGCCCTTCGCTCTTCAGGAGAGGCCCTCCGTTTGCCCTTGCCAGTTTCACAGGCTTGTCTTATGGGTACAAGGGAGAGAGTCTTCTGCTCTGTGGCCCCTCGACTTTAGAACTCATTACTTGGAGATATTAGGAAAGCCCCTACTCTAGAAACCTTTTAAAAGCACCTTAAAACCTGGCCTTTCCGCTGCGCCTTTGGTGAGAAGGCACACAATCTCACACTATTGCTTCCCTCAATGTTTCTGTCATTGGAGTACACGTTTCTCTCCCCCCCCCCTTTTGTGGGAAAGTTTGGTTTTTACAACCCCGTTTTATGAGCTCTGCTTGCAAAAAAAAATCTGCTCCCCTATTATCTCACCCTGGGTTTTAACATTTTATCCTGTACATGCGGCCCGCCCATTGTCAATGTGATTGTATGTATTGTATTTTTATATTCCTCACTGTATTCATATGTTTCTATGTAATTACTATGTTGTTGTTTGTGTTTTTGGTTTTATTTTGTTGTAATTTGTTGCTCGGGCTTGGCCTCATGTAAGCCGCCCCAAGTCCCCATTGGGGGAGATGGTGGCGGGGTATAAAGTTTATTCTTTAATTATTATTATTGTTTGCCAGAAAGGAGGAAAGGAAACATTTCTATCCCGTTTACCGTATTGGTAAGCCATGGTTTAGCATTTCACAGTAAAAAACCTGTTATATTCATTTACTTGCCTTAAGCACAATGCTTCACTGTATATTGTTCCTCCCTTTCAGTCCCCCCCCCTTTTCTGACCAGCATTGGGCTCGTCTTCTGTTCCTCTATTTGAACTGCCTTGCGCAAGTAGCGTATTGTTGGGTCCCAGCCATCATACTTTTATCCATTTTGGATTACATATTCCTGGATCCTCCAAACAACATGGATACCAGCTATGCTGGCTGGGAATGCTGGCAACTATAATTCAAAAATAAATTTTGTCAAGCTCTGTATTGTTCAATTTTCAGGGAAATATCCTAGGTCCTACTGTCCCTGATAGAATGTGCTAATGTACAGAATACAAGTCTACTTAGACAATTCTTAAGATTGAAGCTCTATTCAGACAGCATTTTGACTCAACATGGGAAGATGGGAACAACAAAGCCAACTTCTTCCCATCATCGTTTTCTCATCCGGAAGTAAAGATGCTGGAAAATGATGCTTTTTGCTCATGCAGAGTTTTACTGAAATGTATCCTTCTTAACTTGTCACTTTCCACATGAGGGAAGCATTGATGAAAAGCACCTAGCTGCTGGTGGCTGGTATCTTCCAAGTTATTGGGATGATGAATGTATCCAACAGCCTCATCACTCTAGAGCAGTGGTTTCCAAACTTTTTTGGCCTACTGCCCCCTTTCCAGAAAAAAAAAATTACTCACCACCCTACCTAGAGTTTTTTTTAATTTTTTTTAAAATTAATTAAACATAAAGATATATGTATTAATGCAGTGGTTCTCAGCCTTTCTAATGCAGTGACCCCTAAATAAGGTTCCTCATGTTTTGGTGACCCCAACCATATTTTTGTTGCTACTTCATAAATAATTTTGCTACTCTTACAAATTCTAATACAACTATCTAAAATGCAGGATGCATTTTCATTGTTACAAATTGAACATAATTAAAGCATAGTTATTAATCACAAAACAATATGTTTGGGGGAGTATGGACAACGGATGATGGGATTTGCAGTACCTTCAACCAATTCACCTCTGACTTCCACAGACCACTGAGACCTCCACAAATTACAGAACTGGACCAAACTTGGCACAGAGAACCCACATGACCAACAGAAAATACTGGAGGGGTTTGGGAGGAATTGGCAGTGATTTAGGGCAGGGCTGTCCAACTGGCTGCCTGGGGGCCGTATACGGCCCCCCAGCCCCTTCTCTACAGCCCCCTAAGCTTTTTAATAAAAAATAAAAATTGAAAAATAAAATAAATAATATTTTTTTTAAAAAAAACCCTACTTCCGGGTCCGGAACAAGTATCGCGAGAATATGCAATCCACACGGGATTTCGCTGTCAACGCAAGATCACGCCGGCGTTGACAGCGAAATCCCGTGTGGATTGCGTATTCTCGCAATACTCTTCAGCTACTCTACTACTGGATCGCTGAGGCCCACAGACGCGATTAGGACCTTCTTCGACTCAGTCGGTCGTCACCTCTCTCGTCATCCGGGTACTCCTGGATCCTGCGCATTTGGAAAAGATAGGCCGAAGCAGGGGGCTCCTCAGGGGGCTCCTCATTCCCTCCCCTCATCTCCCCTCATGTATTAAATATAAAATTAAATATATTTAAAGATGAAATAAGGGGAGATGGGATACATTAAAATAAGGGGGGAGGGGAGGATAGAATTAAATATATTTAATATTAAATAAAAATAAGGGGAGAGGGGAGGATGGAATTAAATATATTTAATATTAAATAAAAATAAGGGGAGAGGGCAGGATGGAATTAAATATATTTAATATTAAATAAAAATAAGGGGAGAGGAGAGGATGGAATTAAATATATTTAATATTAAATAAAAATAAGGGGAGTGGGGAGGATGGAATTAAATATATTTAATATTAAATAAAAATAAGGGGAGAGGTGAGGATGGAATTAAATATATTTAATATTAAATAAAAATAAGGGGAGAGGGCGCCGGGGAGAGGGTGGAGCCGGGGGCAGGGAGGGGGCGGAGCTGGGGCAAGGGCGGAGCCAGGGGCGGGGGCAGACCCTACGGCCCCCCAGGTCATCAGTGACCGGAATTCAGGCCCCTGGGCCGGTAGAAGTTGGACAGCCCTGATTTAAGGGAGATGTAGTTCACCTACATCCAGAGAGAACTGAGAACCCAAACAACTATGGATCTGGACCAAACTTGGCACGAATACTCAATATGCCCAAGTTTGAATACTGGTGGAGTTTTAAGAAAATAGCCCTACTCATTTGGGAGTTTTAGTGACTGGGATTTATAGTTCACTTACAATGAAAGAGCATTTTGAATTCCACCAACAATGGAATTGAGCCAAACTTGGCACACAGAACCCCCATGACCAACAGAAAATACTGGAGGGGGTTGGAATGAATTGCCTCTGCCAGGGAAGGCCGCTCTTTCTTCCGTGGTGGTGGGGAGACTCTGCCAGAGGACGCGGAGGCCTTTGCACTGCAGCCCTTGCACTGCACTGTGTGTGGGGGTCAAAGCGAAGGAGTCGGCCCAAGAGGGCTGCACAACCCCTCCTAAATGGCCAATCATTCACTGCCCCCTTAAAGGGTTTACCACCCCCCAAATCCCCCTAAGCCTCCCACCGCCCCCTTGGATCGCCTGACCGCCCACCAGTGGGTGGTACCGCCCACTTTGAGAATTAGTGCTCTAGAGCATGGATCCACTTTATATCCGGTTTCTACCTCCTGAAGAATTCTGGGGTTTGTAATTTAATGAGGCCCAGGACCCGTCTGGCTGATCAGTTTAAAGGCCCCTCCCTAAACTACAAGCTCTAAAATTCTGCAGGAGGCAGGAACTGGATTTAAAGTGGATCCATGCCCTAGTTTGATGAAGTACCAGGTTTTACCCCAGAATTTAAAGACACTATTAAACACTATTGAACTCTTCAAAATACTCATTGTTTCATTGACATGGCAGCTACCAGCCATCAGCGGGTAGAGTTACTCACATGTTGATGGAAATGAACAATGAAAAAACCTGAGGCTCTTAATTAATTTTGTTACCATTTTGAATATAATCCCAAACTCTGTTGTTGAAATGCTTTGAAACTGAGCTATGGCTCTGTGTCTAACAACTATACTTTGAATGCCATCTCATACATGTCAGCCTTTGCCAATCTGGTGATTTCCAAATGTGTGTGACTCCAATTCCCATCAGCTCTGATCATCATGGCAGACCAACACTTTTACTGAAAGGCTGCTCTCAGGACTGTTAATTTTGAAACCTTCTTATAAAATGTGCAACGTGGCAGTGTGAGTGAATAAGAACCACAACTTTTAAGTTTTCATTTTGCTGCATATTTAAGCACTCAGCCTTTGCATTAACAAATAACAGATTTGTACGTTTAATTGCCTTGGGAGGAACAGGATTCTGAAAATAAAGCAGAAAACAATAGAAACCTTGGCTCACACACACATGGGCAAAAACATGATGTAGAATTCTTTCCACAATCACACGGTTCTGAGGCCCCCTTTTGAACTCTGTATGGAATTCCAACTCCCTTTGAGAACAAGGGATGGTTAGCTTGGCAGGATCCATGTTTTCTACAACTTGGATCTGCATGTCCATAGAAAGTTACTTACTGAAAATAATTAACTACATTTCTTCTTCAAAGGGACCAAAGTTACATACTGTTATACTTGCATTTTAAAACACTTACTGTGCACAAGTAATAAAAATGTGGTTTTCATTGTTTTTTCAATATATTCTTTTTGCTGCATGAAGTATAGTACTTGACCATGTTATATTACTCACCCATCATTTACTGAGGGCACACCTTGTAGAAATAGTAGTAACTACAGCTAGAATCTTGTATTACACCTAGAAATACATAATCTGGAGTTATACATCCATACGTATTACATATTTATGATTCCTAAGTAGTTTGCCCTTTAGACACTACAGAGAGGCCTTAAAAGTCCACAAGTCTACACTTGCTGGGAAGAAACCACTGTCTGATGAGGGTCTGTTTCCTCGTCACTTGGGAGAAACCAAACTCCTTTTGCATTGCTCATGGGAAGGAGTGACAATATGTACACTGCCTCGAGTCGCCTTCAGGCTGAGAGGGGCGGTATAGAAGCAAAGTAAGTAAGTAAGTAAGTAAATAAATAAATATCAACCCTCTACTGATCCCCACTGATTTCAACAGCCTGGAAAGTGAGGATTGGGGGTTGGGGGTCTTCCAGAATTCATTATGTAGTACTGTTTTTTGGTGCTACATCGTATGTAAGTGTATTACAGGATTCTAGCCCATGCCTTTAAAAGTTACATTTACACACAAAAGAAATAATAAAGTTAGTTATACCTTAGTGATTCAAACAAGGAATTAGTTGCAACTATAAAGTTTATTATTATTTATTTCCCCTTTTTTAATTTTAAGAGCTAATTTTTATATTTCTGGATAATGGTAATGTAGTGAATGTTGAGCACTTGCAACAACCTCATCAGATGGGGCAATTTGCCCATCGTATGCCTCTTGCTCTTCCCTTTCACCACAGAGCCCATTACACGATGCACACCTACTTCCTGCCAGGCTCTGTGGTGAAAAGGGAGAGGAAACGGCACACACCGCAACAGCGGCTTCCCGTGTTGCCTTTAGAGCAATGGGAGAAAGCCGAGTGGCAGCACCCTCCCCCCCATGTGGGATGCGGGCAGAGGTAAGTTGGGCAATGTGGGGAGTGGAGCGAAGCATTTTCAACACACCCTGTCTGGACCTCATGGATTTGCCACAATATGTAGTGAATACTAATGTCAATGTAATGAGGTCTTTAGACTCTGTACTATAGGAAGTACCACTAGAAACTGAAACTTTCAATGGGGTTATCCCTCCAGGCACTAGAGAAAACTACGCAGTTTGCCTGCTTCTTGCCTTTCTTTAATTAATTCAGCAATATTTAGCTCACATTATCTGTGAATATAAGAACTGCTTAGTTACTGTATAGACAAAGAAGCCCCTGAAGTTTTGATAAGATTGAAGCATTTATGAACTTTCAAGAGAGCAGGGCTGTTGTTATTTACAAAATGGTGAAATATATGCTTTATTTTCCTGTTGCAAACAAGAGGTAGGCAGAAGTGGGAATTGTGTACCATGTAGCTCACACATGTATCTTGAGAACTCTCAAGATTTTTCAAATGTTTTGCCCATTGTTTTTGGCATGGCAGAAGTAGGAATTGTATAAGCCAGTGATTCTCAAAATCTAGTTCTCCATGTGTTTTAGGGTTTAACTGTCAGAAGCCTCCGTTGCTTCGGCCAGTGATTAGAGATTCTGGAGCTAAAGTCCAAAATAGCTGGAAGATCAAAATTTTGGAAAGACTGGGTTTAAAAATGATGTTTTAATAGGGTTGAAGTCCACTTGTTGGGAACAGATCAGGACATTCCAACTTCTTTGCCCCATCCTGAAACAGAAATTTTCTTCCTTTTCAAATCAATCAAAAGCAATGAAACATCAACTTTGCCCTTCCAAAGTGGCAACCACAATGGGCTCTGCAATCCAGGGGGGGGGGTGCAAAAAAAGCCAAAAATGATGTCATTCTCTCTGGGTTTCAAAGTTTACCCATCCTGAACCTCAGGCCTGCTCTGAGTGAGATGAATATCCTGATATCACTATGAGCTCCAGTGAGAGCCTGCAAACTCTTATTCCCTATTTCACAAGATAACAATATGCAACATCGCGATTTGAAAACCAGCTCTTCATTTCCCTCCCACTGACTGCTCTGGGTAACATTTTGGTTGAAGAAGAGCTCTGAAGATGCTGCAACTATGTTTCTTGTGTCTGTTTAGTTGTCTAAAAATGAGTATCACCACAAAATGGGTTTTGTGTTTACTTTTCCCTTGTGACTAACAAGACTACAGCTGCTCTTTCGAACAATCAAATCAGCCTCAATCTGACACATGAAAGAAGAACATCAGACGCTGAAGAGAAAGCACCATAACAAACTCCAGCACCGAGAAACAGGTTGTTCTCGGGAAAAGGCAATTCCTGGCAAATTAGTTAAGGAAAACTCCCTGCAGCAGTTTCTAAGAGCTGGTGTAAGTTGATTTATACCCGCCACAGCTGGCTCTAAACTGAAGGCTCCACTTTTACTGTCTGGTGTAATTATGCGGCTGGAGGCAGAGAGACAATCTTGCTTCTGGCACATCTCTAGAACTTGTAGAGACCATGCAGTTTACACACAAATGTTAAGGTGCTGAACAGGCATGTCTCTGTTTCTAAGCCAATTTCCACCTGGTCTTTCACTTGTTTGCTCATGAGTAGGTTGCTATCACTTCCTCCTTTGAAAATGCTGAGGTCCAGGTGAGGAGGGGAAAAAACCTCAAGTCCTTACGGAGAATAATCTTAGCAAACTCCAGTCAGAATGCTGTCAAAGTTCAATTTGTGATCCATGTCTGTCCGGGGGACCTATTCCACTCAGAATGTAATACAGATCTGAAATAGCTAGGCTTTTGAGTAGGACTATTCTGTGGGCTATACCAAAGATCTAATAAATTGAATTCTAACAATACATTTAAAGACATCAGGAACAGAAATAAAAGTCATCGTTCTAAATTATCCTGGGTGTGTATAATATGAGTATTAGTTAAAGACAAGATCGGGTGTTGCCACAAGAGGAGAAAGGAGACATTCCCCTGTATGTACCACCCTCAGGTCAAATCAGAGGGACATTAATTGGCAGGATGAACCAAGAATGTGGTGGCAAGTATTTTGGTGTCAGACACACATATACACTGGAGATGGACTATTAAGGATGTTTATCACTGGTCAGGAAAGGCTGGAGGGCAGAAAAGGTGTCATTTCCCCTCTTCCAGGACTTAGACAGATTTAGCACCTACAACAACCTTTGTGTGTTTGGAAGAAATGCAGGGGGAAAATGTGTGCTGTTTACCTTAAGATAATGGAATGGAAGAGTCTTTGTTTACACATAGTTCTTAAATTGCTTCAAGGATTCTACCTAGGCCACCTAGATGCATCTATTTGTGTGTGGGTAATAACAACACAGAGAGAGAGAGAGGGGGGGGGGAGAGAGAGAGAGAGAGAGAGAGAGAGAGAGAGCACAAGCAAGCAAGCAAGCACAATAGCCGTAAACAACATACTATAAACAGAGAACAACAGGCAGATTAAGAATCATGGAAGGAAACACACAACATAAATCAGTCAATCATGAAAAGAAAAGAATGTAAAATGTTCCAAGCATGTGGACAAAAAGAGAAGAAAAAAAGCCAAAATGGGATAGAAGAAGAAACCAAAGCTGGGGTGGAATATGCAGGACAAAGAAGATTGAAATGAACAACATGCAGTGAATTATAGACCATATAAGGGGGGGGGGGGGAATCAAAAGGAGAAGTGAGATCTTCGTAAAGTGGGCAGACATTGTAGCAATTATGGATAGAAAAAAGTATAAATTCCAAAGAAAGATATGGAGTTGAGACATGATCAGATAAAGAGAGGTCTGCAACATATTTAAGAAATGAAATTGGGGAAGAAAACGAGAACTGAGGATTCTAATGATGGGCTTTTAATGTACTAAATGTGAAAAATAAAACCATCTTGATTGCATTTTTTAAAATCTCAGTTTTTAAAGGCTTGTCTCTTATCTTTGCGGCCCCCTGGTGGCGCAGTTGGTTAAACCACTGAGCTGCTGAACTTGCTGATTGAAAGGTTGGCAGTTCGAATCTGAGGAGCCGGGAGAGCTCCTGCTGTTAGGCCCAGCTTCTGCCAAACAACTTTACTAAAGCATACAAATGTAAGTAGAGCAATAGATACCACTTCGGTGGAAAGATAATGGCACTCTATGCAGTCGTGCTGGCCACATGACCTTGGAGGTGTCTACAGACAGTGTGGCTCTTTGGCCTAGAAATGGAGGTGGGCACCATCCCTGAGAGTCTGACAAGACTAGACTTTACCTTTACCTCTTATCTTATTTTTCAAAACTGCCGATTTTGGCAGCAAAATGTAGGAGAGTCAAAAGTGTAATGTGGAAGAACTGTGATTTAGTTTTCCCATGTCTTTTGTTTTACTTGAGAGCACACATGTAGAAGAAGGCTGGCAATTTGGTTAGAATAATTGAGGGGTTTAACCCTTTCTCTGGACCATATGTCAATTGAATTTACACTTCTATTCTGATCCTTAATGGAGTAGAGGTAGTACAACTAATATATACACTTTTCCTTAGGATAATAGTAATATAAAGCGTAATTTAATCCAGGAAAAAATATTTTTAAAGGAAGAGTCATCCCTTCTGAGTGTTGCTGGTAGAAGGTGGGTGAAGTTATATTATGGTATAGTGGTTAGAGTGCTGGGCTTTGGCTTAGGAAATCTGACTTCTAGTTTCCACTCAAGTAGATGACCTTGGTTTGGTCATTTTCTCTGAGCCTAAAGGACATCACCAGGAGCCAGCACAGTATAACGGTTTGATTCTTGGATTACAACTCAGAAAACCAGGGTTTGATTCCCTACTCGGCCTCAGAAACCCACTCGATAACCTTGTGTACTGTAAGTCACATACACTTACCACCAGAAAACCTTGTGATAGGTTTGCCATAAAGTAGGAACAATCTAAAGGTGTACACAACCATCCGGAAGGCTACACCATCAGGTTGAAGCAACAATGGGTTGTTGTGAAGACCAAGTGAAGAGGTTAAGTACAGTTATTACCACATTTAGCTCATTTGAAGAAAGACAGATTATAAATGATTCTAAAAATAAATGAAGTAAACTAATCAACACTCATATGAGAAAGCAAGAGAAGATTCTGAAAGGAATAAAATTAATTTAACTGTCTCTGAGTTCAGATTGTGCTGTGGGTCATCTGAGATCGTTCAAAACAGGAGGTGGGATGGTAATATTAACAAGAAGAGAAATGATGATGTGCAGACAGAAACATAAGAACTGCACAAATCAATATTAAATATTGTACGTAAGTGGGTGAACAAAACTTTGCTTTCACTCTTTTTTCCTAAATCTTTGTGTAATACTATTGTACCATTAATGAACCTGGTGCTTATCTCATCCCTCCCCCATTAAAACACACACCAAGACTTGAGGGATTCTTTGTTCTCTCATCTTAATGTTATTTTCGTATGCCTTAGCATTTTCAGGGAATTGACTTGTGAGAAGGAAGAAATGGAGGATGTGAACTCCCACAGCCAACACAAAGAAAGGGAAGAGTAAGTATTACACGTTCTGCTGAAAAGCTACTCAGGAAAATAGAGACTGCCATAAAAGTTAAAAATAATGTAAGTCAAGGGTGGGATGTGAACCTTCCCATGGTCGAACTGGAGGAGCAATTACTATCGTTTGGAAATATGTACCAGTGTAATTTGCCTCATTTTGCAGTGCTCTGAGTTTTGCAATGACATTTTCCACTCAAAATAAACAAAAATGAGTATCTAGAGAGGTACCTTAGAAAAAATGTATAAAAAGTTTATGTATTAGGGAAAGCAGCATTCAAGTGTATGGTAGTAGAGATGCTTGCAAACATCAGACTTGCTGATAAAAATGTTAATGGTTTTTGTACATACTAATAAAATCCAAGCTCTCTTGATCCCACATATGAAAAAGATGGGTAGAAGAAAAATAATTAGAAGAAGTTGTTGCTGCTGTTTCCAGTTTGGGAGCAAGGCAGCTTACAGTAGTTAAAACAAACATAGTTTAAAAATACGCAGTATACAAATGTTAGAAAGACATGTTAATAACAACAACAGTAGTAGTAGTATTTCTTACTCATTTCTCCTCACAGTGGGTTACAACATTGCTAAAACATACTCATTTAAAAACACTGCATAGAATACACATATTAAAACACACACAAACACACACACACATATACAAAAGTTAGACATAGAGTGGAAGTTCAACATTCAATTTGATGGTACAACTCCCATAATTTACCAATCAACTTTCTAACTGGGAAAATATAGGGTTTGTATATCAGAAAGTACATTTACCAAGTTCAGAATGTAACAGATTAACAGGCTAAATGAGCATGGTGTACTGATGTGACTAGGACTTTAGTTTGAATTTGCACTTAAGCCTGGGAACTCATTGAGTGACCTTGGACAACTCACAGTCTCTCAACTTTGAGGAAAGAAAAGCCAACAAAGACAACCCTTGTCTGAAGAATTCTTGCCAGGAAAACCCACGATAGGTTTGCCTTAGGTTGTTATAAGTCATAAGTGACTTGAAGGCACACAGAATGGGCCTACTTATGTGAAAAACAGCAGCTCTTCAAACAACTATGAAAGATCCAGGAGCCTTGTTTGTTTGCTTGAGACATATAACAGCATTGATCTCATGGAGTCAGCTATTATGTTGTTATGTGATTTCAGCTCCACTAGAATCATGAGTTCAGGGCCGAGAGTATCTAGCTTCCCAGAAAGCCAAATGAGACACCGACGGGTTGAAGGCAAAATCAGATGCTTTATTCTCAATGGCTAGAGAGGAGATAGCCCTTCAAAGAACTGACATTCTGCAATAGTGAACATAGTGCATTTTTATTTCAGCTATTCAAGAAAGCTTCACCAGCTCCATATTGGTTGTAAAACTGTCCAGCCAGGATCATGTCGTGAATGGCTCAGGACTCCATCCAGTGTCATCACTGGTTGGCTCTTCTTGATGGCGGGAAATTTAATAAATTGTCATTGGAGCATTTGAAATGCCAGTCCATTTATTGATCCACCTTTGAGAGGGGGGCAATCAGAAAGAAATGTGGTGTGGCAATTGCCAATGATGGACTTAAAAGTTGGGCTCCGGTGACATAATAGGACTAGTCCAAAGTACACAATGAGTGCATGAAGGTGTCTCTCAACTTGGAGGAAGGTAAAGCCAACAAAGACAACTCTCTTCTGAACAGTGGTGTTGTGAAGGTGAGGCTGGCATGAGGCATGGGAGAAGGATCACTCTCACTGATAGCCCTGATTATATCAGGGGAAACAGAAACAGGGAACCAGGAGTTCTGACACTAGTTTCATTATGTGCTCCCCTCACATATCCCAGTCCACTGTAAAGGGATTATGGAGATTTTTAAAGATTGTTTCCTGGGGTCCAACATTCCAAAATCTTTTCATAAAGTGATGATTTCAGGGCTAAGGAGTGTGCCACGTCTATTAGGCATGGGCTCAGAGTTATGAAAATTAATTGATATCGAAAGGGATTCGTAAGAAATGGGACTTTCTAGTTTTTACGCATCTCGCCGGCGAACCCGGAAGTAGCTTTTCTTTTCCGGTCCTGGGCGGTGCCATTTTTGTATCTGGTGCGTAAGTGTCGTAAGGACGTCGGATGGCTTCTTTGCCCTTAGTCAACGCGGTTTCTCATTGGCTAATGGAGACCAGGTGGTACCATGAAACCACCTTCTTTCCTTTAGCCAATCAGATGCAAACAAACTCCTGGCAGGGTGGAGGGGCAGGGAGGGCTCCGTCCGCTCCTCCTCCTCCACCAGGATCTAAAGCGCATCAAGGCTTGGTGCGCTTTAGATCCTGGCAGGGAGGAGGGGCAGGGAGGGCCCCGTCTGCTCCTCCTCCTCTTCCAGGATCTAAAACGCATCAAGGCTTGGTGCGCTTTAGATCCTGGCAGGGAGAGGGGCAGGGAGGGCCCCGTCCACTCCTCCTCCTCTGCCAAGATCTAAAGCGCATCAAGGCTTGGTGCGCTTTAGATCCTGGCAGGGAGGAGGGGCAGGGAGGGCCCCGTCTGCTCCTCCTCCTCTTCCAGGATCTAAAGCGCATCAAGGCTTGGTGCGCTTTAGATCCTGGCAGGGAGGAGGGGCAGGGAGGGCCCCGTCCACTCCTCCTCCTCTGCCAAGATCTAAAGCGCATCAAGGCTTGGCGCTTTAGATCCTGGCAGGGAGGAGGAGTGGGCGGCCCTCCCTGCCCCTCCTGCCTGCCAGGATCTAAAGCGTGCCAAGCCTTGAAGAGGCTTCATGACTGGCCAACTTCAGCCCTCCAGATGTTTTGGACTTCAACTCACTCCTCCCTCTCCCCCGCTCTCTCCCGCTCTCTCTCTCTCTCTGCTTTCTCTCTCTCTCTCTCTCTCTCTCTTTCTCTCTCTCCTCATGGCTTCCCCCCTCCCTTCTCTTCTGCCTCCTCTCTTCCTCCACCGCACGGGCCAACTTCAGCCCTCCAGGTGTTTTGGACTTCAACTCTCACCATTCCTCACAGCCTCAGGCCTCTTCTTTTCCCCTCAGCCTGGGCAAACTTGGGCCCTCACTCCCTCAGGATCGGGCGAGAGAGAGGCAGCGAGGAGTGGGGGGGGGCTCCTCCTCCTTTTTTTTGCTGCTTCCAAGAATAGAATACCCCTCTCCCTCCCTCCCTCCTTCCCTCCCTCCTTCCTATTTGGAGAGTCCCATCTAGAATTCAGTGTGATTTATTCCAGTTTTGGCCTACAACTCCCAGAAATCCCAGTCAGTTTACCAGCTGTTAGGATTTCTGGGAGTTGTAAACAAAACCATCTGAATGCGCATGTGCTGGCATACGAACTACTAACGAATTTCGTTAGTAATTACGTTACATTTTAGAAATTTTTGGAATTTTTTTTGTAAGTCTTTCTATTACTAATCAACCCCCCCCCCCCCCAATTAGATTTTCGAATCCCGATTTTTGGGTTCTAAACCAAGCCTAACGTCTATATATATATGTGTGTGTGTGTGATTTTTCTATTACAATGTTTGCTCAAATACTCCCTTAAGTTTTTGAGATATGCAAGAATATTGCATTACAAAAGCATGAAGTCTACCATCTTTAGCCTGACACCTGCTACATTTATGAAAATGCCATGGAACTTAATGCATATTAATGATATGGATTCATAACATGCAAATCATCCAATCATATTCCATGATTGTTCTGACTCTTAGCCTTGCAGCCTAAGACCACCATGCCTCATCTCTTGCAGTGTCATATGTTTTAACAATGTCTGAACACTAGGTTTAATGAAGAAACAAGCTGCTAAAACAGATGGTGTACTGCAGATCAGACCTTTCCCAAAGTACAGCACTAAACTGTTGAGCTCAATACCATGTTAACTACATAAAAATATTACATGTTCAGAGTTGGAGTCAGGTTCCTTTCAGGAGTCTTACAAACAAGGGAAGGCAACTTGTTCAGCTCAACTAAAAACCTTAATCCATCTCCATTGTTAGGTACAGAGCATAAGAAAGTTGCAAAATCGTATTGTAATTTTCAGAATAATTCATCTAGTGAAATGCTTGTGTTTAATATTCACTGGTAGTATGTTCATTAGAAGGTAGTATGTTCATTCTCTGTTTAAACTTTGAACTTTAAAAGAACTATCCAAGCTACTAAACCTAATTTCAAAAGAGCCTCAATATACTGGATAAATCCTTTAAATAGAGGTGGGAATCATGCAGCCCTACAGATGTTTCTGGACTGCAACTCCCAGCCGTTAGAGACAAATGCTGGGTGGTTGATTTCAGCAATATCTGGAGAGCCACGCAGTTTACACCCATATGTTGTCCTTCTAGATGAAATCATCTACTCATCACTCTACTAATAAGGAAGCTACTGGCCATTACTGCTAATATTCATATTTATATTGTACTAGCTGTGCCCTGCCATGCATTGCTGTGTACTCTGGTGGTATGGAAAATAATGTAATGACAAAGTGGTGGTATCTATATATATAAAGGAAGACCCATCATCGAACGACTGCCAGAGGCAGAGAAACCTTCCAAGGCAGAGACACAAAACTTGCCAACAAAAATAGGCCTCAGGCAAGGAAGGTTTTTAGCAAAGAAACTCCCCCCCCAAAACCTAGAAGGCCCCCAAAACAACAATAAAAACTACATTTCCCAGCGTCCTCTGTGGCCGCCAGCCAATCCCATTGGCCAACATTGGCCCACAAAAATGCAGGGAGGTTGAGTTCCCATAGTAACGGTGGG
This sequence comes from Anolis apletophallus, assembly GCA_030556195.1. Taxonomy (NCBI): domain Eukaryota; kingdom Metazoa; phylum Chordata; class Lepidosauria; order Squamata; family Anolidae; genus Anolis; species Anolis apletophallus. Next base: position 92,891,952 of record JARBWK010000005.1, on the reverse strand, counting down.
CAGAGCCAGCCAAGGCTAGGATAGAATGCTGAGTGATTTGAGTTTAGTCAGTTGGTGTTTGTGGGTTAAACTGTCAAGGCCAAGCTCTAGGAGGGAGCAGGTTCCCACACTCGAGAAACACAATCCAAAAGACCAAGCTAGAACAAAATACCACACATGACAGCCACACAACTCACGATGCCTACCTCTACAGACCCACAACACAACAGATACACAACACACACAATGCATACATACCACTGCTAAACAGAAACCTACACAGTACAACCAACTAACACAGGAGGACATAACAACTACCAGGAGGACATAACACTAACACAAATAGGGCACCAGGGACACAGGCACCACTGACAAACACATACCGCCGGAATAACACAAACTTGCAAACCCCCCAAAGCAATCCTGCAACACAAAAACCCACCCCAACCAAAATTCACAACGAATACCACTGGCAAAAGCAACACCCCCTCCACATCACAACCAGCACAAAGCCAGATGGAGACAACTATGTCACCACAACACACACAAAATACACCCCACAAATACCTGACAACTTCCCCAACACAAAACCCAGGACTGCACTCACTACTCACCACCACACACACCTCCAAATACACACATGTCCCAGGCACAATACTCCAGCAATTCCTACCCACACAACACAACACAACTTCCTATCACAACCCATCCCCCCAACCTTACGGGACCCTGCACACACAACACCTACCACCACCACAAACAAAAACCAACTCCACCTATACTCCAACCACAACACAACACTGCACTGATACTCTACAAACACACACAAACACCCAAAACACCCCACCCACACAAGCATTCCACAACATACTACCACCCACAATGCCACCACACACCCACTAACTCATCAAAAAAGTAATACCTACACACAACACAATACGCACATAACACAACCTTGAGTCTACTGCTCAATCCATTTGTATGCCATTCCTTCCTTCAACACCACACACCGACAACTCCACAGGACTTCAACATCCCACCCACCAGAACAACCCACAACGACACAGCCATGACCCCACCAAGACCATAACTGACATCAATTCCAACCCTTACATACTCAGACTTTCTCGCATCTCCTAAATAGGGCACAGCAACGCGTGCCGGGTACAGCTAGTTTAATATATGTTTTTTCTTAATGCTTGTGGGTCAACAATTCCAGACATGTAACAATCTGAGCCAGGTAACATCTCCCAACAAAGAATTTCTGCTGGAAGGAAGAAGCCTGGGTTTGAATCTGTAAGGCTATTCAGTGGTAATCAAGGAGGGAACTTGCAACATTAACACTTGGGAGGAAGAGTTAAATAGATGAAAGAGAAGGAGGGATAGATAGATAGACAGGTAGTAACAGATAGATATAGAAAGTTAGACAGATTAGCTCTGACTTCTACAGACCAGTTAGAATCTCACGAATGACAGACTTGGACCAAACTTGGTACACAGAATGCCCATGACAAACAGAAAATACTGGAGGGGTTTGGGAGGAATTCCCAGGGATTTAGGGGAGATGTAGTTCACCTACATGTGGAGAGCACTGGCAAGACAGCCGGGGGAGGCTTTGCGTGAGGCCTGCCATGCGGCCTTGGCAGCGGAGCCTAAGGAGGCAGCCTCGTGACCCCTCCAAAATGGCCAAACGACACCCCTCACAAGAAGTAAGGAGTGGAAACTTTTTGTATTCAAGGCAACCAGGAGGAGCAAGGCAAGCTTCCTTCTCTTCCCAGCACCCGCTGAAAGAGCCAGATGAAATCTTGAAAAGAGCCAGATATGGCTCATGAGCCATAGGTTCCCAACCCCTGTTCTAACTTGCCCATCAAATTTTGTATCCACTCTTTCCAGGAAAGAGCAGTTTCCACCTCCATTAATTTTTTTATACTTAAATTTAATTCTCAGGTCTTCTGGAAAATTCTCCAGTAAAACTATTGGGGTTAGGGGGAACTCCTGGAAATACCTTGTTTTTTAACATGTCTCCATAACATCTTTAGCCAAGTTATTTTTACACCCCTTAATTTCTTTGCCTAATTTTGACCTGAAAAACATTTCCCCATAATCTATGCCAACATTTTCCTTCCAGTTCCCACCAGATTAATTTAGGTTCCGAGAGCAGCCTAAACACTCCTTTTATAATATGTGCCTGGTGGTAGGTTTTTAGTTCTGGTATTCTTAGTCCCCCTAAATTTTGAGAAATATACCATAAGCCTCTTGGTAGCCTGGATCTTCTAGTTCCATTACAAAATTAATTGACTAATTTTAAATCAGCTATCTTGTGAATTCTTATAAGAATGTTAAGTCAATAGGTTACGTGTTCATTTCAGTTCAGCAGGACTGTTTCTTTAAACAGGAATGAAGAATCTCGTGGCACTTTGAAAACAAACACTGAAACCACTGTACCATTCTGTCTGTGAGATTTACTCACAGCTAGCTATGTTTGCATAAGATTGCAGCCTTATTAAAGGGCAAAATTTCATTCACAACCCACTTTGATGCATGATGTCCAAGGGAGCATCTACATCTGTGGTCCCCCCCCCGGTGAGCAGTGGGAGGATCCAAGGGGGCACTGGGAGGCTCTGGAGAATTTAGGGGGCACTGAGCCACTGTAAGGGGGAGCTGAGCCACTGTGCGCCATGAGCGGGGTTGAGGAGAGGAAGGGGGCATGTGCCACGGTTTCCAGGCAGAGCCTGCCCGGGGATTCCATTCTATCCCCGGTCAGGCATTGCCTGGAAATTGCAGTGCGCCCCACCTTCCTCTCCTCAACCCCCCCCCCCCTCAGCGCAAAGTTATGTATGGCCGTGGGCAGGGTTGAGGAGAGGAAGGGGGGCACGCAGCAGTTTCCAGGTTTGGCAGCCTGACATTTGTTTAATTTTGCAAAAAAATATTAATAAATAATTTCTAGGGGGCGATGAGTAAATTTTTTTCTGGAAAAGGGGCGGTAGGGCAAAAAGGTTTGGCAACCACTGATCTATATGTTAGAATTAATACAGTTTGACACCACTTTAAATGCCTGGTTCAATGATATGGAACCAGTGCATTGTGCATAATGCACAATGGAGGACCTTCTTATAGCAACACCAGTGGCACTGCAAGTGGCCAGCTACTGGTCAATGGACATTTAATACAATACCAAATCTGCAAATGTTGTGTTTTGTTTGTTTGTTTTAATGCAATACAACTGTTTTTTCGCTCTGACACAATAAATAAATAAATAAATAAATAAATAAATAAATGCTATGGAATAGTCACCTTCCTCCTGGGGGACCTAGAGATTTCTAGAGAGAGCACCTCTCTAGAGAGAACACCTCTAGGTTTCTTAGCACGATTCTATGTCAGTTTCCAGTAGAGTACATAGAATATTGCTAGAAGACCAAGACATTCATGGAGAAGTGGTCTATCTAAAAATTAACAAATTCTTTATTTGCCAATTTTTCACTTTCATGGGGCACCTGTACCCCTAACACCAACAAATGTTGAGGGCTGATTATATGTCTTATGTCTGTAGAAAGAGAAGAAGAGAAAGGATTTGAAAGAAGAGTGCTGCATTCCTTATGAGACTTGTGTGACAATGAATATCAACAGCAACTACAAGGAAAAAAGGGTCCCTGAAGGCTAGAATTGTAGCATGCTACTCCGCATCACTGTGGCTATCTCAGTTGCTGGGATTTTCAGCTTTCCTATGGTCTGCTGATGTCTTGCCTGCTGTGAAGATATTCTTTTTAAGGAACTCTGTGCATATTAATGAAACTCTAATTAAATACCACTGGTTCAGTTATTCCTTTCACACAGTTTCATCAAGCAAATTGACCCAAATCCCGCATTTCATTTCTTGATCAAGAGGCAGGGAACAAAACAGTCTTTCTTTTGTTGAGCTATTGACTGTATGAGAATCTATCTACAGAGCCTTGAATTCATTAAAATGGTAAGTAGGTATCCCCCCCCCCCCTGCACAGAACATTGTTGCTTTGAATATAAGAAAAGCCCTTGCTATTATTTAAAAAATCCCATTTAAAAATAAAACCTTCACTTAAACACAAAAATGTAGCTCCAAATCAAGAGAGCAACATCCCAAGACCACTCTGGGAACAGTATTCATATTTGGAACATAACACTGAGTTCAGAGTGTGATGGTTTCTGAAGTGGTTTGAAGAATCGTAGTACTCCCTTCCTAATATTGCTTCATGGCATATTTTCTCTCAAACATAATAGTGATTATGCCAACTCTTTCTCCAGGGTCAGAAGGATAATGATGTCTAGCCAGATCAGAGAGATGGAGGGATTGGAATCTTGGCACTCTCCTCTTACTATATCTTTTAAGGCTTAAATGAGACCTCATGAACATTAAAGGAAAGTTTCAATGTGCAGGAAAGAATGTTTATAGAACTCTACATTTTTTGTGTCTATTTTACATGCTTAGTTCACACAATATGCTAAAAGGAGCACATAAGCACTGGCCTTTTGCTTGTTGAGGCAGTGAAGATTAATTCAAGTCTATATTGGGGAAATCATATGACCTTCTAGGCATGACTGGATTGCAACTGTCTACATTATTTATCTCGACTCCAATTGTCCTGATTTGGCAGGGACAGTTCCAACTGATCCTATTCTATTTCACTTTTCCTGCTGCTTTTAAAATATAGTTTCTATCTCCTCTTACTTCTCCTTTTGTCCTTCATTTACTTTAATTTCTGCAAATGGAGTGCAGAAGCAATTCGTGCTTAATTAACTCAGCAAGTGGGCCCCCGTGACACAGTGGATTAAGCTACTGAGCTGCTCAGCTTGTTGACCAAAAGGTTGCAGATTCAAATCCAGGGAGGGCCCTGGCTTCTGCCAACCTAGCAGTTTAAAAACATGCAAATGTGAGTAGACCAATAGGTACCACTCCAGCAGGAAGGTAACAGCTCTTCATGTAGTCATGCTGGTCACATGACCTTGGAAGTGTCTACGGACAACACCGGCTCTTCAGCTTAGAAATGGAGGTGAGCACCAACCCCCAAAGCCTGACACGACTGGACTTAATGTCAGGGGAAAACCTTTACCTAACTCAGCAGGGGACAGAAAAGAGGAATTGGGGAAATCTTGCCCCTCTCGATAGATGGAGGCAAAAAGAAACTGCTGCGCTCTCTCCTAACTTGTATACTCTTCTTAATAACTTTGCCATCTTGAACAAGTTCTTGTGTTACTTGACCAAAGGTTTCCCAGTTTTCATCTCTAAAAAACTGGAGAATATGAAAGCACTGGCACTATTTAATTCTAAGGTCCAGAGAATACAGTCTCTCTCTTATCTTGTTGATGTCTTTTCTTCTTGTCTACGAAGAAAACCAGTTCTCTCTAGCATGAACATTTCTATTCCTGTTTGGGTTATTCTCTGAGCATCTGAAAAAAAACCTTTTATTGGCATATTGCTGACATGCTTCATACATTTATATGTAAACTGATATGTTTTTAAAGAATTTTATCTTTCTGAATTTGAATATGAACTGATTTGATCTGCACCTCCTGGACTAATGTGTGGGTTAGAATGTACAAGTTGTTATTTAGATCCTATACTGCTATGAAATTGTGACAACAGTATAGATTCAAAGAGATATCAGATTGGAAATGCTTGTCTTTGAGAACAAGTATGTCTAGAAATGTGTATTTTGACAGGAACATATGTCCAAAATCCATATTATGATGTGGATTATCACAAACCAAACATAATATATAAATGGTATACAATATATCTGAGGATAAATAAATCTTAAGACAACAACACTGATTGATCTCTCTATTTTGGGGTATTTGAATGAAAGAGACATTGTTTGAAACAAACATGAATTAAAAAGATTAAGTAAATAAACAAAATATTTTATCGGCCTTCTTTAAATCCTATGGGATTTCAAAATTCAAACTGAGACACAATATACCAGATGTAACTTTGAAAAAGAAAGCTTGGATTATAGCTACAGTAATCCCCATAGAACCGAAGACAAAGGAAAAGAAAATATTCTGAATGAACAAGACCTACAAACAGAGATTGGATGCCTCTGAGATGGGAAAACAAATGTGGCTCCAGCTTGGAGTAATTCCAAATGGATTGACAAAACATTTGACTGGAACTGTCACAGATAGGATCCCAAGTACACACTTACAAAGAGTGGCACTGCTTTGAATGTGCCATATTATCCTACCTCACCTCATTGATTTCTAGATTCTTGGATAGAATTCCAAATCACTAGTGGTCCCATTGTTTGATAATATCATGTGGATTGTAAAAATCGTATCCACAGTCATAATCACTGTGGTGCTGCCCTCTTCACACATTAGAGAAGATATCAAGAGTGGAGGATGATCACATAGCAGCGATGTGAAAGAGTCTTAACTGAGACCACTAGACACACAGCTGCTGTTCATTAGAGTAAACTGTGCTAGGTGAGATTAACAGATAATCTACTCTAGTGTTTAGCAATCTGTTACAATAGATTCAAGGGCACTGTTATTGTCATATAATTGGGTCTAAATACACCAAAGGCATTAGATCCTGTCTGAGCTTGGAAGCTAAGCAGAATCAGCTTTGGTTAATTCTTGGATGGGAGACAGGCAATGAATATTAAATGTTGTAAGCTACATTTCAGAGGAAGGAACTGGCAACGTATTTGACTTTTCCAGCCAGCTTCTGCTATGAGCAACAGAGGACAAGAATACCTGGTGTGATCGATACCAAAAGAGTAAGCCACTTTAGAAAATGGTATTTATCAGTTGTGAGAAGATGGCAAAGAACCCTATTGCTGACACCAGAGAAACCTTCTCCTGCTGGTTTCATGTTAACAGTTTAAGATATGGCAGGGTGGCTTTGTCTCTTTCCTGTTTCTACACTGCCTGTGGTCATTTAATCCATTCTGTTATACACTCAATGCCACCACCAAATATTTACTGATATAGATAGGTAGACAGACAGACAAACAGACAGACAAGACATTTAGCACAGCTGGTAAATCATCAGCAATGATAAGATCTACCAACTGAAAGGTTGCCAGTTCGAAGCCTTGGGTTGGCATGAACTCCCAACTGTCAGCCCAGCTTACTGTTTACCTAAGAAATTTGAAAACAGCTTGAGCTTTAAGTAAAGAAATTAGGTACCGCTAAAACAAGCAGGGGAGGTATTTTACAACATCATAAAGAAAAAGATCAGAAAATGCCTGGTGACCAAAAGGAAGGAGGAAATCCTGATAGCTCTTCATCATAGAGGATGGAGTAGCAGCACCCCTCTGTAGCTGGATTCCAGCACAACCTTCAAGGTGCCAAAAAACCTGGATGTCAACACAACATACCTCCTTTCTGTTCTGTCTGTCTGTCTTCGTCCTGTCTATCCAAATTGGCATTGAATGTTTGCCATCTTATTATTATTAAGAAAGGTTTCCTTTTTTGGGAAATAAAACGTTTCAGAGACTATGTTGAATGTAACATGTGAATACCCCTTATGTGTTTGTAGAATGCCTATTTCTTTCTGTGAATTTCTGCATTCTCTTTTTCACTAAAATATTTATTGTAGCTCGTGGTTAATTGTTCTTTTGGATACTCAATACATTGGCCTCATGAGATGTGATTCATCATGAGTTCCTATTTTTTATTCTTACATTTTGTTCATAAAATGTTAAGGTTAAACATCTGCCGCAGCTAAAATGGGAAACTTGTTCAGAATCTTGCTGAACTGTGTTGAAATTAACAGATCTCCACAAAGAAGAAGGGCAAGAGAATGACCCCACAGCAGGTGAATGGCTTTTTCATTCTTTGGTTCCAGTAATTGACTGGCACTGCTCTCCAGCAATCCGTAGGAGGTAAGATGGTTATTGGCTTCTCGGTCTAGGAATTTGGCACTGTTGAAACATTCCCAGAAACAAAATAGCTTTAAGTGGAGTTGGAGTTAAGCTAGTCCCTGATTCATCATGGCTGCAGAGAAACTATGGCCACAATACAAGGTCTCATTTTATTTTAATTGAGTCTTTATCCTTAAATTGAAATGAGAATAATATGTCTTACTCTATAAAATAATAAAAATGCACATTTTCTAGAGACTGGCTTTAAAGGGACCTGCCCTACTGTAGAAATGAAAGTGAAAACAACATTTTCAAATGAAAGCAAGAACATTAGAAATCTTTAATGGCAGGACCCAACAATTCAAAGTAAACAGTGAAAAGATTGGTATTGCTGGTGGAAACGTATAGATGTAAATCTTTGCATGTGACCACAAAAATAATTACAATAGTTTTTTCTCTGCTACTGGAAAAAACCAAACTTTTTTCTACAGAATCCTCCACATATTCAAACATGCTGCCAAGGAAAAATTCTGCAATGATAAATGCATGACCCTTTGTATAAAATTGATCTTTGACCAGGAAAAAAAGTTTTTTTCTGCACATAACCATGCTCTACCAATTGATGTCATAATGTCCTTTTTTGTACTATTATCTCCTGGTCATGCTGACGGTAACATTTTAGTAGCTGTTGATAAATTATTTTTTTCTAAGGTCTAATTATGTCCTCCTAGATTTACTTCATGCCTCTTTATTCAAATGTGTTTAATATTTACTAGTAGTTTCCACATCAGGAGGTGATACATTCATATAGATTTGTAACATGCTAAAGCCAGACCTAGCTATCACTTTATCTTTCCCATTATTAGTAACACGAAGCTTGGCTTTATAATGTTGATCTGAGCCACCATCTACTAGATTTTGTAGAGGAAAATAAACTTACAGTGGTCCTGTGGTGAAATAAAGACCCCTTAGTATCACTGGTTGAGTTTGGCATGCCAGAAAAAAAGCATAGCTACCATGATACTACCTTCTTCCCATTCCAAAGTGTGAGATATCCTAAAAGGATAAGATGAAAGATACTATTAAAGACTGTGGAGAGCTCTAACAGGGTCTCTAATGTTGTCTTATCTATTGATTGGCATAAGTCATCCATCAGGATGACAAACATATCCAGTCTGAAAATTAGACATGACTCCAGTCATTACATTCCTCGGATACCATTCTGGGTCTCTGCTGTGGCCTGATACCTTTTTCTCCTATCATCCTAGAAAGCATCATTTCATTTTCCTTCTTAGCCAGAAGATTTATCTTTTTTTTTTTTGCAGGCTTCCATTTTAAGTTTTGTTCGCTAAAGGTTTTTAATTTTCTAGTGCACTTTTTTGTTTTTATAATTTATTTGATTATTGTTATAGCTTTTTAAACTTATTTAGCTTTAAATAAAACAACAACACATTTTACCCCCCCCTAGGTTTTGTACTGGAGAAAAGATGGGGTATAAGAAAAATGGGGAAAAAATTGAGTAAGTGAAGGATTGAAATTATTTATAATTTGGCTATGATCATATGTTTCTTTTCTTCTTCTTAAAAATGCACATATTGTACGAAAGGAGAGATATAAATGGAATAAATGCCCAACTACAAGTAAATAAAATAAAATTCTCCATGCTAACAAGCATTCCCAGAAAGGTATTCCAGAGCACATTGACAAAAGTATGAGAAACCACTATTAGCAAAGAAAAAACCTGAGGCCCTAGTCCTACATGAACCTATTAGAAGTAGGTCTGTTTAAATTCAAAGTGATTTCTGTGCAGATATGCATGAGGCTGTTTTGCAAATGTTTTGTTTTGGCCAGCTGTCTGGTTGTTCATGTGGATGTATAAAATCTGGGATCATCACCGATGGCAGGCTTGATGTTGACTCACCTTCCACTCCACCATTCATAGAGAATAATGGTTTGCATCATCTACATAACCTTCTAGCATGTTATAACTGCTTCATAGAACACCAGGGGTTGGACTTTCTGTGCCAATCTCATTCCCTCCTTCCCTCCCTCATTCACTCATAATAACTTGAGAGTGAATGAACACAGGGGTTCTCCCTCCACTCCTGCAACTATGGCCCAATTCCTGAGCTGCTAAAGAAACCCCCCCCCTTCATTCTCAAACACCTCTAGGTAACATCCCTAGAGAAAAGACATTGAATGTCTGGACACTTCTGGCACCATTCGCTTGTTTTCAATGGAGCGACATCAAAGGTTGAGCTTGCCACCAGTGCAAGGTTTCCCTTAAGCCTGGAGAGGGTGAGAAAATCTGGCAAAAAAGGCAATTATGATCATTTAGCATCAATGAAGAAAAGAAAGTCTCATGTTCTGATCCGCTCTCCCACTGAGAGCGTTTTTATGCCTCTGGTGTTCTGCCACTTTTTATTTCTCTCCCTGGTGTTTGTCTTGCTGATTTTCTAGCTCTACATTTACTACTGTTGTTCAGGTGGATTGTAGTATGAGAGAAAATGCTGCTGCATTACACAACTTGACCAAACCTATGTGGATCAAAGCTATTAAACATAAATCTGTAAGCATAAAATAAATCTGGGGATCAGGGCTTGGAAACGTAACATGTTTTGGACTACAGATTCCATTAGCCAACATTACCAGCAGAATCTTATGATGTACAGTCCATAAAAGTAACTATTTCTATGCTCTGAGGATGATTCATTGTAGCTGTCTAAGTTTCTAGTTATGACCAATGAACAGAGCTTTTCAGTAATTGAGTGCAATGACACATTCAGATGTACCGTATTTTTCGCACCATAAGACGCAGTTTTTTTCCTCCCAAAGTGGGATGAAAAATCAGCTGCGTCTTATGGAGCGAAGACGCAGGCCGGGGGGGGGGGGGAGGCGCTGGAGCAGAGGGAGGGCGGCGATATACGTACCCTGTCGCTGCCTCTCCTCTTCTGTGGTCCGTTGCGACGGCAGAGGGATGCTGGTTCGCTCGCCCTCTGCCTCCTTTTCCTTCCCCCCACCTTTGCTTCCCTCAAGGAAAGGGCGGAGGGAAAGAAAAGGAGGCGGAGGCGGAGCGAACCGCGACGCGTCACAGCTGACGCGACGCGGGTTGCTCTCCCTCTACCTCCTTTTCCTTCCCCCGCCCTCAAGGAAAGGGCGGAGGGAAAGAAAAGGAGGCGGAGGAGCGGCGAACCGCGTCGCGTCAGAGCTGACGCGACAGCGGTTGCTCCGCCCTCTGCCTCCTTTCCTTCCCCCACCTTTTCTTCCCTCAAGGAAAAGGTGGGGGGAAGGAAAAGGAGGCAGAGGGCGAGCGAACCAGCGAGCCCTCTGAGAAGACGCACCTGCTGATAAGACTTACCTAGATTTTAGAGGGGGAGCGAAAATATTTTTTTCCTATTTTCCTCCTCTAAAATCTAGGTGCGTCTTATCACCTAAAATCTAGGTGCGTCTTATGGAGCGAAAAATACGGTAATTCAAAGGAAGAAACTGTGCAGTCCTTCAGAAGTTTTTGAACTGCTACTCCCAGAATCCCTCATCAGTACTATGATTTCTAAGACTTAAGGGAGTTACAAGCTTTGAACATGTGGAAGGCCACAGGATTTCAACCCTTGTCATAACTAATTATCGAGGAAGGTTATAACAATGGTTTAACAAAATTCCATTGCTAAAGTAATGGAACAAGTAAAAGTTAAGTTCCTTTATTGGTGTAAGGATTAATGTTTTTGATTGAAATAATGAGTAATGGTTTCTGAGAGATACCAAGATGAGAGATGCATTTGTAGAGTACCAAAATGCTTGTTTATAAAGCTATTGTCCTTCCAACTTTATTGTATACCTGTAAAATATGGAGTGTCTACAAACATCTCTCTTGACTTCTGGAATGATTCCATCAGCATTGCTTTAAAAACAATCCTGCAGTTCTCTTGGGAAGACAGGTGGACAAACATCAGTATTGAAGCAACGATTGTGTCACCAACTTTGCTGGACAGGCCATGTTGTCTGAATACACAATCATGTTTTCCCAAAGCAGTTACTTTATTCTCAGCTAAAAAATGGAAAATGAAATGCCGTTGGACAGCAAAAGAGATTGAAAGACTGACTTAAAGCTAACATTATAAAATGTGGAATAAACACAGAGAACTGGGAAGCCCTGGCACTTGAGAATTCTAATTGGAGGTCAGCTGTTACCAAAAGTGCTACCAATTTTGAGGAGGCACAAATAGAGGGTGAAAGGGACAAATATGCCAAGAGAATGGTGCATCAAGCAAACTCTTGTTGGGACTGCCTTTCATCTGGAAATCTATGTCCTCATTATAACAGATCACATGGATCCAGAATAGGTCTCTACAGTCACTTACAGACCCACCACCAACTCTACCCTTGGAAGACAATCATACTCACCACAAGTGATAGCCTATGATGATAATAATGATGGTGGTGAATTGTCCAATGTTTCAATCAGCAAGTGACCCAGGAACTAGGTGGTTGGAGTGTAAGAGCTGTTAAGAAGTTAATTCAGTCCAGGTCAGTGACAGGATATCCAGTGGGATGAAGAGATAATAGAATGGAAGTCAGATGGTCCAGACGTTGTTCAGCAAATCAGTTGTCCAGATAAACAAACCCAGCAAGAAGTAAATCAGAGTCGTAAATTAGATAAGGTCCACTGGGAATTACACAATGTCTCTTTGTTTCTTGAGGAATCATGGAAATGGGTCTTCTGCATCTGCAACCTCCAGCTGGTGATTAGGCCCCCCTCTAGTTCGACCCCAGGCCCATCAGACTCAGAAAAGACCATTATTGTTGGAAGATACAAATTCCTGGCAATCTGCCGCCTCTTCTCAGCTCTATTGTATGACTCTAACTATGATAGAAATTGTATCTCTCCATGTCCTGCCCAGCTCTTGCAGTCTTTTGGAGAGAGAATTTTCTTTTATTTCACATCGCTATGGTAACATCCAGGGAAATCATATCATAGAATCACTTGAAGGGCCTAGCAAATACCGAGAGAGACCATTTTTCCCTGGGTTAGGATAAGTGAAACTGCAGATATGGGTTTTATGATTATGAGGGTCTTGCTGTAGTTTGTTTTAACTTGTATCATGAGCTATCTTGAGTTCCATATTGGCTGCAAGGTGGAATATTAATATTGACACAGGGCATTTCAGAGACATTCTGGCGGGATGTATTTTAAATAAGTTTTGCAGAATTCTTGTATCAGTCCTAAGATATTTTTCTTACCCAAAATAACAAAAATAATAATGAAAACTAATAGAATAACCAGCAGCCCAATAATTAATGTAATAAGTTGCTTTTTGCGACATCGTGGTGTGTAATGTTAATCAGGGACTTCTCAAATAACACACAGAGACACAGGAATGAAGTAGATTGAAACAGTAACTTCCCAAGCTTTGCCAATATGGATATACTGTTTACCTTGGTAAGAGCTGATCAGCAATGAAATATGTGGTATTGGTGTGTGGTGGAGTCTCCTTCTCTGGATATTTTTAAATGGAAGCTGTATGGCTATCTATTGGGAGTACTTTTTTGTACATTTCTGTATGGCAGGGGTTTGGACTAGATGGCCTTTGTGTTCTCTTCCAAAGCTATGATTCTATAAATAGAACATGGATATATATATGAATTTGGGGATACCATTCATAAATGAATGAGGCATCTGTAGAAAACCCCAGGCCAATGAAAGCATCACTTGCAGAATTTATATCATTACCAGTCCTAGAACTGATGGAATCAAGACTAGAATAAGATCACATGCACAGTTTGGGATAACATTTGTTTTTTCTTTTTTGTAGGTACTACTCTTCTGAATGTCAAATGTGTGAAAACACTTTCTCATATCATCCTAGGACATATTTTAGTTGATGATTGAAGTAGCTATAGAATTTTTTTCGGTAGTTTCAATATTCTTTTCAAAATTACATTCCATGCCTTCTGAGATTCATTATGAGATGCATATCTTACACAAGTGTGACATTTTCAGTTTATTCCTTAAGTACAAAAACGACAACATTTTTTTCACAAGGTACATTGATAAATATTGAAAGAACTGGAAAATGCATGCAAAATAGTTTAGTTAATACTCAAAATATGTGCAAAATATGTGTGCTAGATGAGACACGTAATAAATACATTTCATAAAATGTATCTGGATATATATATAGAGAGGGGGGGGGGTGAGTTTCCATGCAGGAAAGGGAAAAAAACTTCACAACTTGATATTAACAAAGAAATGAGAAAGTGAGTTAGTTTTAGAGACATTCAAGGAAATTAAGACTAAAAAGTTCATATCCATACATTGAATCAGACTGTAGTGAAGCAAAACAGATAGGAAAAACTGGAGAAATGCTAACAAAATTAAATACAGTAGGAAAAATGTATAGTACTACATTTAGGAAGGCAAAATCAAATGACCAAATAAAGACCAAATAAAACTTGTAGTTTTATAAAAAAAAATCCTTAGTTCATTTTCTTATGTACTACTGTTGGGCTTGATGACACTTATTCATTGGACCTTATCACATTGAGGCCGCTAAGCTGGAGGACAATGAGGGACAATAGGGGACAGCGTAGGAAACCATGGGGCAGTGTAACACTGCATTCCCTGACTGTTATGGGTTGTAGGATCCCTTCCCATGACATTTCCCCACTGTCCCTGGCTTCATCCCACTTCCTCCCTGGCTTCTTCTATGAAAAATAGAGCCCCACCAGAAGTAGCCCTCCATCATCTGTTGGACTCCGAGGAACTCCATGCTAGCAGTGCAGAGAAGATACTTCTCGACCTCAATCAAGCCTCACAGTAGTACATAAGAAAATGAACTAAGGATTTTATAAAACTACAAGTTAAACATGGGTCAGCAATGAACTATAATAGTAAATAGTGAATACGGTTTTAGGATATATCAACAAAACTCTAGTTCAAGGGAAGCAGTTTTACCATCTATTCTACCTTGAAGTACCATGTTCATTTCTGGAGAGAGTTTAAGAAAGATATCCACAAATTAGAAGGTATTTATTTATTTTAAAAGTTTGTACCCCGACCTTCTCACCTTTATAGAGGGACTCAGACCGGCTTACAGCAAAATTCAATGCTAAACAAATTAAAAACCTGTTACAACAATATATTAAAAACATAGAGCACCAAAATACATACATAGCTAAAAGCCTAGGACCAAACCCTAAGAAGAATTATTATATGTGCAGGGTACATTTATCTTTGAAAAGAAAGATTAGTTACATCATAGCTATTTTTAAACATCCGAGGGCCTGCACGTGGAAGATGCTGAACTTGTTTTGTGTTGTTGCAGAAAATGGGACAAAATCCAAAGGATTCAAAATACCAAAAAGGGGGGAGATTTATTAGAATATACTACTTTTGAAGAACTTTCCTTTGTGGGATGTTGCAAAGCAGAAATTGGATGAGCATCTTTCAAGAGTGCCTTATCTATAGATTCTTGCCACAACTGAATGACTTTTGTGGTCCCTTCTCTATGAGCCCCATCCAATATCCATCAAAATATTCATTTAGTGTTATCTGAAAGTCAGAATGATCATGTGGAATTCATCTTGACCTAAATGCCTCTGCTGGGTATTAAAATACCTTTCTATTCAAACAGTAAAAGTTCTCTGAGCATACTCTTTTCTGTTTCAACAGAGGTTGATCCAACAATCAATTGTGTCCATATAGTCGCTCAAGAATTTCTGGTACTAAATTTTCAAATGAAAATCAAAGAAACTGGTCATCAGTGCAATGATGAGAAATGACATCAGCCCCAGCAGAAATCTTAGTCAGTAGGAAGGTTTATCCCAGCAGCAGCTAAAATCAGAATACACAAACAGATTAGTGTATGTGGTTTGGCAATATTCTGAAATGTAATCCATGTTATCCCTGGGAGCCCCTACCTATAAAAAGCCAGCTGAAAGGTTTTGTTATTAGCAACCCACACAAGATCCCCTGAGACCAAACCTAAGCTTCCTTCCTATTCCAGTACCCGGTATCTACACATACATAATCATCAGTGTTCATTATGCTCCACCAAGCTTGTCCTCAAGAAAATGTATATGCATTTCAAGCAATATAGAGAAAAAGAAATGCAGCTTGCTCAAGCCATGTACATGCTTTTCCCGCTAATACATGAGATACTTGTGAAATCAATAGATCAAAACCATATCAGTTAATGAACAAAACTAGTCCTGGGACAATAAATGACATGTGAAGAGATTTGTTAGTGAAATACAAAAGAGAAAGGAAGGAGAGAGGGGGGGGGGGGGAGCATTTGTCATATGTTAGCAGGAAAAGCTTCAAAGAAGGAAATAGCATGAAATATAGCTATACTTACTCTGTGTGTGTGTGTGTCCCTGTGTGAAAAAGTTTATTTTCTCTTTTCAAGAGGTTTTGTCCACTTCCTGGCAATTCTATATTCCAAATATCTTTTCTAGTCATTTTGCCATCTCTCCTTCTCCTCCCTTTTTGTTGTTCTTTCCAGGTATCATAGAACTTGATTATGGGTTTTAAAAAAGAAACTGTTACTCTGTCTCCATTCCTTAATCCAAAACATTAATGTGGGAAGCTTCTCCACTACATACACGTGTGGCATGCTTAATTTTAAAGAGGATTTCCCCTCAAACTAAAACATAATGGGAAAATGACAAATGCAATGTAACAATTTATTACTTTTTAAATTAAATTACTATTAAATTCACTTTGTAGTAAAGGTGATATTAAAACTTTGGTGGTAGGGAATAGACAGGGGCGGACTTTTCCATTACGCGGACTACGCAACCGCGTAGAGCGCCATCTTGGACGCGGCGGGGTGGGGCGCCATCGTGGGGCGCCGCAGCGCCGTACCTCTGTGCTGCTGCTGCGCTGCGGCGCCCTCCATGCTGCTGCTGCGCATGGAGGGTGCCTGGACGACCTTCTGGGCATGCGCGAAAATCTCTGAAAGATGCGCTGTATCTACGGAGCTCAAGAGGGCTTCGTAGATACAGCGCATGCACACAGAGACTTTCGCGCGCATGCCCAGTGCCTACGAAGTTCACTTGAGCTCCATAGGCACTGGGCATGTGTGCGAAAATCTCCGCGTGCATGCGCTGTATCTACGAAGCTCAAGAGGGCTCCTCAGAGATACAGCGCATGCGCCCGGAGATTTGCATGCCCAGTGCCTACGGAGTTCACTTGAGCTCCGTAGGCACTGGGTATGCGCGCAAAAACCTCCAGTAAGTCAGGGAAGGTGAGAGGGGCGGCGGAGAAGAGGGGGAGCCGAGTGAAAGGAGCCGGAGGAGCGGAGGGGGGGGGGAATAATCTTTTTTGGAGGGGCGCCAAAATAGTGTTTGCTTACAACTTAGAATTACCTTAGACCGCCCCTGGGAATAGATAGGAAGGTGTAAGTACCATATATACTCAAGTATAAGCCAACCTGAATATAAGCTGAGGCTCCTAATTTTACCAGAAAATCTGGGAAAACGTATTGACTCAAGTATAAGACGAGGGTGGGAACTGCAGCAGCTACTGATCAAAATAAAAATAGATACGAATAAAATTACATTAATTGAGGCATCAGTAGGTTAAATATTTTTGAATATTTACATAAAGCTGTAATTTAAGATAAGACTGCCCAATTCAGATTAAATCATTATTCTAACCTTCTTCAATGTAAATATGCTTATGTATTCTTCCAATAATCACCATAGTTTATTTTAACTATACATTTTGGGGAAAATGCTGTGTGTATATGAATAAGGAAAAGTGGGAAAGACTGGAACCAGAGAGGAGGAGAGGAAGGTGCACTCTGCATGAGCGAAGAGGAAAGGAAGGAAATCTGGGTTGTTGTGCGGAGAGGTGAGGGGCCTAGAAGGAATGCGTGGGGCTAAAAAAAACCCTTCTTTCATCCTCATGCCTTCCTGCCAGGACCCTCATCTGAGTATAAGTAGAGGGCGACTTTTTCAGCCTAAAAAGGGCAGAAAAATTAGGCATATAGTTGAGTATGCAGAACTTACATAATAAAATTACTATTCAAAAAGTAATTTTCCAAATCCTGTTGCTATCAGTGTCAATCTATATTAATAAATGCACATCCAATCTGATTTCAGAATTTGATTTTTCTCAGATTATCCTCCAACAGGTTATGTTTTCCTTTTTTGTGCCAAAAACATGGAGGAATTGATGTGAGGAACATTCCAGATGATTTAAGAAACTGAGGCATTCCACATGCTCTGAAGTAAGGAAGCAATCCAGACATGTTAGTACAAAGTATTCAAATTAACATGTACAGAGGTTAACCATACACATAAAGTTGTTCTACATAAAATCACTTTCCCCAAAATGATCCTGGGAATTTTAGTCCTCTGAGAGACAAAGGAGAGTTAGCAGAATTGCGGAACAGTTAATGGGAGGACTTTTCAGGGAAACATGTGGACCTTCCCATAAATGGAAGTACTTTGGACTTTACTCCAATGTCACACTTGCTCTTACATTTTCATTTCTTTGGATAAAGTCCCAATTACTTCTGGAGGGTGCGGGAAAGAAAGAAATGAAAAAAGAAAGAAATACAACTTGCATGAAGTCTCTAGGAACAAGTCCAATTTATTTTGCCACTTACTTATCTAAACAAACTATGAAATGCTTCTGCATTTCAGCTCAGCCTATCTATAAAAACAGTAGGCTGGGTGAGGTGGGAAAAGAAACCTTGTGGGCCTTATGTGTTGTTTTTCTAAGCAGGCTTTGAATGCCACACAGTTCCATTGAGATCTTTAAACTCTTCTGGAAAAAAATCTCTAAAACAGCCTTTCCCAACATACAATGACATACAATTTTCACTACTCTTAGACAGCATGAACCCAATGTCTGTGCTCATTGGAAATTATGAAAGTTGGTCCAACCCAGCTGGAAAGCAAACAGATTTTTGAGCTGTGGAAGGGTTTCAAACTTTCCTTCACAAACATACAAAGAAGAAACCAGATCCCTTTGCTTCATTTAAAAATAATTAAATAGAAGCAACTATTGGGTTCTGCAGGTAGATAGTGGGGAGAAAAGCAGGGTTGAAGGTGAAAATAACCCATTTCGGGGGTGTGTGTGGGGGGGGGGACCCCAGATAATTAAAATGGATGTACTTCACAGTTCAGGTCATCTGAAGGAAAATGAAAATATCAGACTTCCAAGAAACATATGTGCACATGGCTGGCAGCCCAGTCTCTTCGCTACAGCTCTATGTTAAACAGAAAACAATGGGCCAAGTTGCTATAGATATGTTTGAGAGTCGGTTCATGCTTGAAGTTTTGAAACAATTAGAAGTTTAAGCTTTGCTCCTGGGCCAAGTGAATGGGCTCTTTTAGTGAAAGAGAACAGCATTATGGGGCACAATTATGAAACCGTTCTTCTGAAGAAGAGAGAAATCCCAATGTTCCAATGGAAAACTGACTCTTTAGAAGGCCTTTGACCATTAAATGAAGATATTAACCAAGCCAGAACTTTTGGCAAGCATTTACAGCTAATATACCATAAGCCAATGTCAATTATATCATTCCTGAGCCTGCAGAAGCTATTACTAACATTACTTTTTACAGTTCACTGCCAACCAGAGAAAAGAGTTTTTCACACTGTTGTCGTTTTGTTGGAGCATGACTATACGAATCGCAGATGGCTTCCTTGCCATATGGAGCTTTGCAGGAGCTCTGAGTTTATAAGAGATTTAATGAAAACTTGGCACTTTCCCAATTTACAATAGCACATGGTGTGTGTGCTGGGCAGCAAAGGGAGGGGGAGTTCTGAGCTGTGATCTCACACAAACAAGTCAAGATCACACAAAACTCCCACAGACTTCTTCCTCACTCAGGAGGAAAGCAGCACTTTCCTTGAGAAGATGACTGAATGGTGTGAAACAAGGCATGGTCAATGGTCTGAATTAGTGTCCACTTCCATTTCAAAATGGTTGAGTTAGAACAGCAGAGTCAACATCCATTTGAACTCTTAGCAATGAGGTGTGAACAATCATATCTCAGCTTGAAACATATATGAGACAATAGTATAATGTGTAACAATGTTTTCTCCAGGCTTTTCTGAATTAAAATATGGAAGCAGAAAGGAATTCATCCTTACATCATGACAGAGGAGTATTTTGTATAAGCATTTTTTCCAGTCTGAGGACTCTGCTTCTTTTGTGATTCTTCTAGGGACCACACACCAGTTGCAGATGATGGAAAAGTAAAGGTTCGTGGATCACTC
Source organism: Anolis apletophallus (assembly GCA_030556195.1). Lineage (NCBI taxonomy): Eukaryota > Metazoa > Chordata > Lepidosauria > Squamata > Anolidae > Anolis > Anolis apletophallus. Next base: position 92,871,894 of record JARBWK010000005.1, on the reverse strand, counting down.
TATTATTTCTCATCCACGTACTCGCAACACAGCCATTATTACAAATCCTTGATCTATAAATAGACCACACATCCATGTATTTCTCCCCCCCCCAAAAAATAACATCCACTTTCACATCTAACAACACAGGGGTACAAGCACGCATAAATGCACACGCAGAATGTAAGTGTATGAATTATTTAAAAATTCTTCCTTAGTAGGCAATAAGGCACTCTTCCAATTCAGGGCATATAATAATCTTGGAATTATTTTTTTGCTGTAGATTGCAGTAGTCTACCGTTAATCATTTTTAATTGATTGCTCATTAGTTCCAGGGTGGAAATTCCAAGTTTTAATTGAATATTCATTGTTAAAACTCATTGTTAGAAAGTATGTATTTGGATATAATACTTTTTAGCCTTTTCACAAGTGTATGTAGTTAAAAGTCCCTTCTTCTTATTCACATTTCCAACATACATTATGCATTTCCTTATAGAGCTCAGTCAATTTCTCTGGTGTGATATATTAATGGTACCTCATCTTACACAAGTTCTCTTTGAAATCATAATGCAGACATATTCTTCTGATAAGAAAATATATCTAGAATAGTGACTCGCCCAGAGAGTAAGACAGGATTTGGATCTGCTGAGAAATGGAATCCACTGCCCCCTGGAGAAATAGGATCCCCAGCAGATTCCTATACTCCTCTTCAGACAAAGATGGATTGGGATATAGCCATGTCAGACATTTCCAGTGACATTGTTTGGACAGCTTTTGCACATACTAGTACTCATACTCCACTTTATCTTCACTATAAAAATAAGGAATGGGCAGATTTCACAGATCTTTTTCTAGGACCATCATGTGTTTTCTGAATTTGTATAGTTTTAAGTGATGCATTCTTGTCTATATTTTTAGACAGATGTATTGAGGGACATAATTCACTGTTGGCTGAAGCATATTTGTGTATTTTTTGAGATGGGTTCACATTTTGGGGACAGTTTTGGGGACATTGTCACAGAATTTTTTGTCTGTCTGTCTTTCTTTTATTTACTTTATTTATACTCTGCCTTTCTCACCCCAAAGTGGTCTCAAAGCGGCTTACAAACTCCAGCAAAAATTCAATGCTGCAACATAGACACAACAATAAAACAAGTCACATCAAACTATGAAAGAGTTAAACATATAAACAATTATATTGAATGTCTTTTAAATCTTGAGGTTTATCTTTGACGACAAATTTTGCTGGTTTTCAATTTCAGTCTTTGGGGTGCCGTGTCATGAATGACTTTCCAATAACTTTAAAGCATAGGTTCTTTTTATTGCAATTTCCAGTGTGAGAGGTTATATCAGATTACAAAAAAACATTTAGACAAAGAATGACATTAGACATACAGACATATAGATTCTATGCAACTACAATGGATTCACAATTACATTGGCTAACAAACGGACAAAGGGGAATTACATTTTCACCCAACATTCACACCACATATACACACATTCATCATCACACACACAAATATTATTATATCATTTTCTCCCTCCTTGGAGAAGCACCTGTTAGACCAGACACTGCTTTCCTGCAGCCTTTCCACCGCACAGTTCCAAAACTTCCATAACGCCATAACTTCAAAACTCCAAAATGCATCCTTTCCCTAAGCGTAATGCCAAGGACCAGATCTCTGTTTTCCATACAGCAGACCCTGACTCCTTGCACAAAACAGAAGACTCCAGAAGCACTCCTCTTTTCTTGAGAAAGAAGCCCCAAAGTGTACAGAGTCATGCTTTCCCATAGCAGATCTGACACTCTCCGGATACACCATCTCTGTCCTTCCCATGGACCAGAGAGGCGGGTGGAACAGACTTCTCAGGTCTGCCACACTTTGAGCATTATTAGACTGAGTCTTTTATAGGAATATTCTGTTGATGTCATCCCAAAGTTGTAAATGAATGATATATGTCTTCCATCCTGGATCCATCTCAGTTTCCTGGCCAGATGTTGATCTTGATTGGTGTTGATCTTATGTTGACTTATTTCTTAACATGAGGAGTGTTGCAAACATTTCTCTTAACTTGAAATAACCATTGTCACAATTCTTATCAGCAGATTTTAATCACAGTCCAGCAAGCAGGTAGTTAGTCATTGCAGGCCTTAATATTTTACTGGTGCTTCCAAAAGTATTAACTTGCCCATACATTCTTCCATTCATACCCACAAATCATATTAAATTCATATTTGTCAAATCTGCACATTGAATTTCTTGTGACAGCCGTTGAGGTAAATAAATTAAAAATTCTCAGAGAAGGAAATTTCTCACACACAGGTGAGAAAGGGTGCTCATGGGACCTTCTCATACCACATAATTGTAGTTCTATGACTCCACTTTAGCTGCAATTGCAACAGTTTATGGAATAACTTTGAGAGAAGTAGTTAGAATTATCAAGCAGAGAGTTCTATTGCCTTACTAAACAACTACCAACATGATTTCATAGGGAGGAATAATTACAGTAAAAGCAGAATTGTAGTGTTTTTAAATTGTGTAGTGTGAAGGGACCCTGTGCCTAGCCAGGGGAATGTCACAAACAGGGACAATGAAACAACCTGAGTAGAATGTATTGTCAAAGGCTTTCATGGCTGGAATCACTGGGTTATTATCAGTTTTCCAGGCTGTATGGCCATGTTCCAGAAGCATACTCTCCTGACATTTCACCTGCATCTATGGCAGGCATCCTCAGAGGTTGTGAGGTATGTTGGAGACTGGGCAAGTGGGGTTTATATATCTATGGAATGTCCAGGGTGGGAGAAAGAACCCTTGTCTGTTGGAGGTAGGTGTGAATGTTTCAGTTGGCCACCTTCATTAGCATTTGACAGCCTGACAGTTTTTAGGTGTGGCTTGTTAGTGCCTGGAGATCCTTTGTTGGGAGGTGATTAGCTGCCCCTGATTGTTTTTTGTCTGGATTTTTCCTATTTTTGAGTGTTGTTCTTTATTTACTGTTATGATTTTAGAGGTTTTTTTTTATACTGGTAGCAAATTTTGTTCATTTTCATGGTTTCGTCCTTTCTGTTGAAATTGTCCATATGCTTGTGGATTTTAATGGCTTCTCTGTGTAGTCTGACATCTCAAATAATATGCTGTGTCCAGGTTTGTTCATCAAGTGCTCTGCTATGGCTGACTTTGGAGATTTGTCTGGGAAAGGTGTGTACATCACAAACAACTACATTGCATCTAATACAAGAAGTTATACTGATTCCCATCTATTCAGTTTGTACATTTGTCTCATCTCTAAAACCAAGAATGCTATATGTTTCCAGCAAACTCTCTCCAGAGAAAACAACACTTTTGTAGTTGAAGCACTTATTTATTTATTTCTTCACATTTATCTACCCCCCCCCCCCAAAGGTTCGGGACGGCTCACAACAAATCAGTCGTACATAATAAAAATAAGCATATATTAAAACAGTACGAGCAAACGGTAAAAGCAACATTAAAACAGCATATAAAACGACAATAGTCAATCACTATACACAACAGCAGCAAAACAATTTCCAGGAGGCTATGGGCACCCAGGTTATCCAGATCCATAGGTCTGCTGGAACAACCAGGTCTTACAAGCCAAAGCTTGGAAATTCGGGATGTCTTCATCTCTCTACTTCACTATCTTCCATTAGCTTTGCTGCATACTAGAAAAAAAGGTTCTAGTTCATGAAAGGTTATACCATAATAAACATGTTTGTCTTGAAAGGATATGAGTGCTGTTGGTGTGACAGAGACAGAAGAACGAAAAGGTGCTGGACTGTGGAAGTTGTAACCGAAAAGTAACCTTTCCCAGCTCTAGACAAATTAGCATAGTGATTACTTTGAACCTTGAACCTCAACAGCAATCTTTCATACTTACTGGGAATATTAAATAGACCTCTAAAGCAAAGCAAAACACAAAATTATTATTTCAAGACAAACAAAATGGAAGGTTCATGAAGAACAAGGAAAAAAATTGACATACTCAGTTTTATAAGAAACTAGTCACAGTTCTATTGTGTTCACTTTAACTATCACATGCCTTAGAGGCACCAAAATCCACCACTTTGGCATTTAAATGAAGTCTTTCAGCTGAAATTGTTTTCTTGTTGTTTTGATTCCCTAAGAAACCACCCACAAGCAAGAGCTATTGATGATGCTTTATGCATTATACAATGTTCTAAAATAACTTCTCAAATAATACATGCTAGATTAATCTGCTTTGCCAATTACCTCCCTGCATGTTAAGTACCACATATGTTCATGTATAAGCTGGTCTCATGTATACGTTGAGCATAGCTTTTGGGACCAAAACTATGGATTTTGAGATGACCCATGGATAAGTTGAGGGACATTCCACAGAAAGAGGAAATCACAAATGCCACTTCAAGGGGTCAGCCATTTCTGGCGGTCACTGCTGTTTTCCCACCCAGGCATTAAAAAAGGTCAAAGGTAGCACCATGGTGAAGGAGGCTGGTTGGTCCCACTCTGTTCAGAGAAGTGAATAGTTCATTTTATTAAATCACTGTTAAGGTTGAATTTTTAACAAAAATTTCTAGACTTATTTATGAGTTCAAGCAGTTCCCGAGTTATAAACATCTGATTTACAAATGACTCATAGTTATAAATGGGGGTGAGACAAGAGGAAATAAGAGAAATCTACCACTAGGAAGGGAAATTCACTTCTGAAAAAGTTATCACGGGGGAAAGGTGTCTCCACTGAAGCTTTCTTACCAATCCTTGTTTCCACAACAAGCCAAAATTTTCAAAATCCAATTATCACAGGCACAGAAAGTGAAGAGAAATCTTCTGAAAAGGCACACATGTAGCAAAACAAACACCATAGGGGTGTTAGCCCTTCCCTGTGCTATCCAAAGTGTATAAAGTAAAGGTAAGGGTTTCCCCTTAACATTAAGTCTAGTGAATTCGGACTCTGAGGGGTGTTGCTTATCTCCATTTCCAATCCGAAGAGCTGATGTTGTCCGTAGACGCCTTCTAGGTCATGTGACCAGCATGACTACATGGAGGCTGTTACCTTCCTGCTGGAGCTGTACCTATTGGTCTACTCACATTTGCATGTATTTAAACTGCTAGGTTGGCAGAAGCTGGTGCTAACAATGGGAGCTCACCCTATCCCATGAATTTGAACCACCAACCTTCCAGTCAGCAAGTGCTGTAGCTTAGTAGTTTAAGCCTCTGTGCCACCGTGGCCCATTCAAAGTGTGTGTGTGTGTGTGTGTGTGTGTAGTTGTATTTCAAAATGTCTCTGGTCCGACTTACATACAAATTCAGCTTAGGAACATTTATACAGAACCTATCTTGTTTGCAACTTGGGGACTGCCCAAGTATATATAGGGTATATCACCAGCTTCCAAAGGCAGTAAAGTAAAAGCGTGATCTTTAATGTCACATAATTTTGTGCATACCTAAAGAAGGAGCAGAAGCACTGGATTGTGAAGATGTATATCAAGATACTGGGAAGACTGCCTGAGAGTCCTTCTCCTCTTAGGGCACTTGTGCCCGCTTTGTGCTGGTCTGTGACCGTAATAAAGTTTTTGATTGATTGACTGCCTGATGCACATAAATGCCCAATGTGCATCAGCACCATTGTTCATTGGGCACCAGTGGACATCAGGTACTTTGTTGGCTCAGCTACATAGTAACCCAACAACAGTCCACCTACCTTCATGACCACACCTCCTACCACCAACCTGCACGATCCCTCCAATCCTCTGGGGAGGCCCTCCTTTCACCCCCTCCTAGACTTGTGGGAACAAGGGAGAAAGCCTTCTTTGCTGTGGCCCCCCGACATTGGAACTCACTACCTGATGAGATTAGGCAGGCCCCTACCTTAGTAGCCTTCAAGAAAAAATTGAAAACTTGGCTCTTTTGATGTGCTTTTGGAGAGTGACCATTTATCTCATTTCTATTTGTTCCATCTACAATGCCATATGATGCACTTTTCCCTATTCTAAACTGAAAACCTAACCCCTCTGTTCATTTTTTTTGGGCTCCTCTCAATTACACTTTTTTATTCCTATCTCATCAATGGTTTTATCATTTTACCTTGTCCATTTGGCTTGCCCATTGTGTTCGATTTTATATTATGTCTATTTGCTTTATTTTATCTTGCTACTGTATGTATTTTATTCTGATGTAATTTTTGTTGTCTGCATTTTGTATTTTATTTTGCTGTATTGTATCTTTGGGCTTGGCCTCATGTTAGCCACCCCGAGTCCCCTTCAGGGACTTGGTGGCAGAGTATAAATAAAGATTATTATTATTATTACTTCCTTTCCATTGGCGCCCCCTTGTTGTGGGGGAGAGGCTTGCATATCCCAATGAAGTTGTGAGCTCTGCTGGCGGGGGCATAATAGCCACTGGTAGGGCCTCCCATGCCAGACAAGTCACATCTGAAGGGCCTGACAAAGAGTGTCAAAGAGCAAGATGGGCTCTCTAGCCTTTTGGCAACCATCCTAGGAGAAGGAAAATTCTGATTTCAAACCGTGGGCAGATGGTGCTCGTTTAACCCTGTAAGGTCAACCATCTAAGAGAAGGAAACTCGAACCAAACCTACAACCTGAGGACCTCGCTGCCATCATCCTTAGTTTGCTAGGCCCCGGCAGACGAACCTTTGGTTTAAAGGGTGAGGCCAGTTCTGTGCACGCTGCGCTCCACCAGAAAGGTCCATTGCACAGGCTCAAAGGACACATCCAACCTCCGAATCATCAACCCGCTTGTAGAAAGCGTGGGATGAGTCCTTCCTGAATCTTCATTCGCGAAGAAAAGCCAAGAGAGATTATTATTTGAAATTGATGCACAGACCCAGTTCATTCAGATGTAAGTCCACTTAAAAGATGTTCCAGCAGGACTCTGGACAACATCTATATCAGGGGTGCTCACACTTTTTCAGCATGGGAGCTACTTATAAAACAACCAAGTCACAAAGATCACCTACACAGAAATGTAAAACGTATAACTATTTTCTAATTTATTTTTTTATTTTTTATTTTTATTGAGGTTTTAAACAAAAATAAAATACAGTTTGGGGAAGAGAAGTCCAGGGAAGGGCTTAGGGTGGGATGAGAGGGATGTGGGTAGGAGTGGGATTGGGAAGGGTGGGGGATAAGGGTAGAGGAAAGAAAGAAAGGGGTACATAGTAAAGTTAGATAATTTATTTATTTATATTTATTATTAATTTTTATGTACCGCTCCTTCCAACAGGCTCGGGGCGGTTTATATAAAATCAAGTTATAAAACAGCAGCATTACAATTTAATAACAACAATATAAAACAGAGCATAAAAATAAAAAAAACAGTCTACATAGGACTCAAGGACTATATTGCCAATATTGCACAACACACATAATAAAACTAATTATTTACCTTTTTTGCAATTAACTGAGTTTACTTTGATGACTTGCACAGAATTGAATAAGCCAGGGATGCATAGTCCGGACAGTAGCTGCTGAGAGTCAGCTTCAAGCATATTCCCACAGATATTATCAGGCAGAAAGTAAACAGAGAGACCTTTCAGCTGCAAGGCCATTTGTTTCTCAGAAATATAAACAACTAGCTGTACCCTGCCACGCTTTGCTGTGGCCTATAGTAAGAATTTTCGCAGCAGAGGTAGCTATCTGGACTATTATGAAAGAGAGGTACCTATTCCCCCCCAGGAGGGAGGGAAGGAGGGGGGTTGGAGTGGATGAGCTTTAGGGCACCCTTCCAATGGGTTGGCCATCTGTTGTGAGGGTTTTGATGGTGTCTTTTTACTGCCCAGTGAGGTTGGGCTGGATGGTCTTTGGGACTCCCTGGATTGCATCCCCTCTTACCTCCTTCCCTTGTGCTCTGGGAGTGTGTGTGTGGGAGAAAGAGACTTCGTGTGTGTGCACAGAGTATGGGGTGCCTCCCTCTTTTTGTCCTCCTCTCTCTCTCTCTCTCTCTCTCTCTCTCTCCTCCTCCTCCCCCCCCCCCTTGTTCCTGCCCTTTGATCCCTTCTGTTACTGTGGGTTAGGGGCCGAGAGACATTGGCGGAGCTGCTGCTTCTGAGCTCCTTTCCCATGCGGAGGTTTGTAGCACATGCGCAGTGGCTTCCTGGCGTGGGGCACGCTGGGAGTTGTAGTTTTTTTTAGTTGGGAGTTTTTTTGGCCCTGAGGAAGGAAGAGGAGCCGCAGGAGGAGGAGAGGAAGGGACGTGCTATTTTCTTTCTCTTTCTTTCCTTCCTTCCTTGCCTCCCTCCTTCATCCACGGCCGGCCCCTCTTTTGCCCTTCTGCATTCTTCTTCCCTCCCTCCTTCTCCGGGCACTCACAGATGTCCCAGACCAAAGGAGGGGGCGGGGGTGGAAGACGAGGTGCTCAGCTGGCCTGCGCGCGTGTGCAGAAGAACCCATTTTCCCTCTTGGACGGCTCAGACGCACTTGGAGCGTGCAGGCAGCGCGTCAAGGGGAGCAACCAGCAAGGAAATGCAATTGACTGGGTGAGGGCCTGAAGATCACCCGGATCAGGCCCAAAGATCACCCGGTCGATCGCGATCACCGTCCTGAGCACCCCTGATCTATATGTTCAGCCAACAAAATAGAAATCAGGAGGAGGAAGAAGAGACAAAGAAAATAATCCTTGAATGCCTTTTAGAAGGTTTGATTATGTAAGTTTACCTGACCTTATTGTTTCATTACACATGCATGTTCCTGGTTTTGGAATAAAGGTTTGCTGAGATATATTGTGTTGCCCTTCCCATTCTCCCCTTTCTTCCTCCTCTTCCTGGTTAGGAGACTATTCTTTCCTTGTTCTTTTTGATATCAAATTTTCTGTTAAATAATACCTAAGAACCTCTACATAATTTACTGAGGTATATCTTTACTGTTGCAGCTCAAGTTTGGCTAGATTGGTTGGAATTTCTATTCAATATGTTTGGATACATTGTATATTTTAGAATTCTGTGCATTATTTTGACTGTCATATAAGATTAATTCCTTAACATCCTTAAATCTCTCAATAATGAAGTCACTTCAAAAATACCTCTGTGGGACTTTATTTTAGTAAAATTCTCAGGTGTGTCTCAAGTTGTGTATGGTAAAAGACAGGAAACAAACTCTGTGATCCATCATGTCAAGTCTTAAAAGGGAGCCATATTTTGTACAAAATTTTATTTAGCCATTGCTAATTTAGGGCATTTTCCTAAGTTGTGATGTCATCTTGCATTTGTGTTAATTGGCTATGTTTACAAGAAGAAGAAGGGGAAAGATTTCAGACATAGCTTAATAGCCAATACTACCAGAGACAAATACTAAAATTGTGAAGTAATTTCTTAGGCAGTTTTAAAAGCAACCAGCAGTTCCAATAAAAAAGGGAAGAGAGGTGTGAATGACTTATAAAACTGAATGCTTTTAATGCATATTTGGATGGAAGTTTTACTGGTTTGCATTACGCAATAACTAAAAGTTACTGGGTCAGCATGCTTGAAGAAAACATGACATAAAAATGAAAGGAAAGTTGTGCCAGGTTGTGCCACATAGAATTACTTAAAATGTTACAAAATTGCAGTACTGTATACTCATGAACACAAAGAACTTGTTGGATCTATTTGTATTTATATTTTACTTTGAGGGGTAATGTGCATGGTCTGGGAAGTATAGAATACCAAATGGGCATGGCTACCATTTTATGTTTCCTTAGTATATTTGTACATAAAGCCAAATACAAACATGACAGTGTCCAGATGGAGAGGATTCTCTTTCTTCTCTTTGTCTTATTCAGTTTCTGTAAAATTGTATAACTGATGTTTTGAAAATGCATGAAAGAAAGAGGAGTAGGTTGTTGGGGAAAGTACCTGTCTTGTCAGAGAAATAACTGGAATCAGTCTCTAATTAAAACATTTGAAGGAGTTGGTTCTGCATAACTTGGACTTTTTCATGTTTAACATTTGACCCATCTTTCTCTATGCTTAAGGTACTGTTTACAGGGCTGGATATAGGACAAATGCGGTCCTGTGCTATTTAAGTATGAGGCCCTGAAGGAGATAGACCCAGTAGGTTTACACTGCCTGCTTTGTGGCACACTCCCATAGACTTTCAACTCTCCTTATATCTGGAATTGCTCCAAAACAGAACAGCTTCAAATTTAGATTTGCACCACATAAGCAAAATCCATTGTAAAAAAATTGGGGAGGGGGGGGAGGGAAATGCCACCCCTGGCCAATGGGGCTCTGTGCTTAAGCATACCTTAGCACAGGGCTGTCCAACTGGCGGCCCCAGGGCCAGATCCGGCCCCGTAGCCTGTTGGACACGGCCCCACCTATGCCATCAGCCGCCATTTTTAAATTTTTTTAAAAAATTGATTTTTTTTAAAAAAATGGCGGCCGGGGGGGAGGGGGAGGGGGGGCAGGGAGGAGGAAGACAGCTGGCTCCTCCTCCCTGCCTGTATCACCCCCCCCGTCCCCCTCTCGGCGGCGCTGATGCGATGCAGTTTGCATTGGCGCCGCCGAGAGAGGGAGAAAGGGGCGGTACAGGGAGGAGGAGCCAGCTCTCTTCCTCCTCCCTACACCTCCCCTTCTCTCTCTCGGCGGCGCCGCAGCAAACTGCCTCGCAACGGCGCCGCTGAGAAAGGGACGGAGGGGGCGATGCAGGCAGGGGAGGAGGAGCCAGCTGTCTTCCTCCTGCCTGATCGCCCCTCCGTCCCTCTCTCGGCAGCGCCAATGCGAGGCAGCAGTATGCAGCGGCGCCAAGAGAGGGAGAAGGGGCGATTCAGGCAGGAGGAAGAGAGCTGGCCTCCTCCCTGCCTGCATCACCCCTCCATCCCTCTCTCAGTGGCGCCGCTGCAAACTGCCTCGCAACGGCGCCACCAAGAGAGGGAGAAGGGGGCGATTCAGGCAGGAGGAAGAGAGCTGGCCCCTCCTCCTTGCCTGGATCGCCTCCGGGACGGACTCTCTCAGCGGCGCCGATGCGAGGCAGTTTGCAGCGGCGCCGCCGAGAAAGGGACAAGCGGCGGGCGGTACAGGGAGGAGGGGCCAGCTATCTTCCTCCTGCCTGGATCGCCCCTCCGTCCCTTTCTCGGCGGCGCGCTGCAAACTGCCTCGCACCGGCACCGCCAAGAGAGGGAGAAGGGGGCGATTCAGGCAGGAGGAAGAGAGCTGGCCCCTCCTCCCCTGCCTGCATCGCCCCTCCGTCCCTCTCTCGGCAGCGCCAATGCGAGGCAGTATGCAGCGGCGCCGCCGAGAAAGGGACGGGGGCGATCCAGGCAGGAGGGGCCAGCTGTTTTTCTTCCTGCCTGTATCGCCCCCGTCTCCCTTTTCGGCGGCGCCGCTGCAAACTGCCTCGCAACGGCACCGCCGAGAGAGGGAGAAGGGGGCGATTCAGGCAGGAGGAAGAGAGCTGGCTCCTCCTCCTTCGCCCCTCCTCCCCCGCACCGCGGCTCGCGATCGGAGCCGCGGCTCGTCCGCGGGGGGAGGAGGAGGGGTGACGGAGGAGGAAGTCAGCTGGCCCGCCGCCCCCCCGCCCCCGCCCGCCCCGCCCCGCCCCGCTGTTGGCCCCACCCCCGCTCACTGCGAGGCAGTATGCAGCGGCGCCAAGAGAGGGAGAAGGGGCGATTCAGGCAGGAGGAAGAGAGCTGGCCCTCCTCCCTGCCTGCATCACCCCTCCATCCCTCTCTCAGTGGCGCCGCTGCAAACTGCCTCGCAACGGCGCCACCACCCAGAGAGGGAGAAGGGGGTTCTTCAGGCAGGAGGAAGAGAGCTGGCCCCTCCTCCTTGCCTGGATCGCCCCTCCGGGACGGACTCTCTCAGCGGCGCCGATGCGAGGCAGTTTGCAGCGGCGCCGCCGAGAAAGGGACAAGGCGGTGGTACAGGGAGGAGGGGCCAGCTATCTTCCTCCTGCCTGGATCGCCCCTCCGCCCCTTTCTCGGCGGCGCCGCTGCAAACTGCCTCGCACCGGCACCGCCAAGAGAGGGAGAAGGGGGCGATTCAGGCAGGAGGAAGAGAGCTGGCCCCTCCTCCCTGCCTGCATCGCCCCCTCCGTCCCTCTCTCGGCAGCGCCAATGCGAGGCAGTATGCAGCGGCGCCGCCGAGAAAGGGACGGAGGGGCGATCCAGGCAGGAGGGGCCAGCTGTCTTTCTTCCTGCCTGTATCGGCCCGTCTCCCTTTCTCGGCGGCGCCGCTGCAAACTGCCTCGCAACGGCAGCGCCGAGAGAGGGAGAAGGGGGATTCAGGCAGGAGGAAGACAGCTGGCTCCTCCTCCTTCGCCCCTCCTCCTTCCCCGCACCGCGGCTCGCGATCGGAGCCATGGCTCGTCCGCAGGGGAGGAGGGGTGAAGGAGGAGGAAGTCAGCTGGCCCCGCCCCGCCCCGCCCCGCCCGCCCCGCCCCGCCCACTATTGGCCCCACCCCCGCTCACTGATCACCTGCGGCCTCCCAGGTGCTCAATGACACTCCTGCCGGCCCTTGGGCCGGAAGAAGTTGGACAGCACTGCCTTAGCACAATGGCAAACTCGGCAGTGACTGAATATGTGTGTGCGTGTACTCACTGTACAGACATGGGAGGGGAGATGTGTTGTGAATAGGCCACCTCTCAGATTGTGTAAATGGCGGTGGAGCAGGGAGCAGGAAATTGGAGTTGTGCACATTTCACATTGCCACAATGCAATTTGAACCAGATTCAAGCCTGGGTATAGGGTGATCCAGCGTGACTTAAGGATATATGAGCAAACTGGGCCAGATTTGTTTTTCTGAGTTTACCCCCCTTTACTTTCATATACCTACTGTTGCTAAATGTTTTCACTAATAAAATGTCTAGCTCCATATTTGGCAGTATTGGTTAAACAGTGAGGGATGGTGGGGGGGGGGTCTCCTCTGATGCATTAGGAGTGAAAATGGAACTGCTACAAATGACTTTGGGTGTGGTGTATTTATCCATGTTTTCTGGTGCCATTGTGATTGATGACTATGCCAGGACTTTTTAAAAAGTCAAAGCAAGATTTCAAACAGAATCTATATCATAGCTTATTAAAGAAGCAATATGGTGCATCCTGACATTGAGAAATGTAATCATTTTATGACTTGGTTGTTTAATTATTTGTATCAGTTAATATTTTAAATATATGCTCACTCATGAACCTGACCCTTCATATCTTTTCTGTTGTGAAGCAAAAAAAAGTGTTCTGGAAGGGTGACATTCTCTCTTCCATTTTTCACCTCCCTCCCCCAGCTGCCCCTACTTTTTTCAACCATACTGCACAGCCGGCTTTACTCCTACCAAAAAAGTTGAGGTTCCAAAATAAGATGTAATGCACTATGGTTCAAATCTCAGCATGGCAGTGAATTAATTTTTTTCTCTCATTTGTTTTATTACAGTTCCCAGTTCAGAACAGGAAGCCTAAGCTCTTGTGCCATTCATTCAGTGCCCCACAAAACCTCCTCTGTGCTGAGCTATCATACAAAGAGTGGAAGGTACCAGAAGAAGGCCGAACTCCACTATTAAGATGTAAGCCACCTTTCTTCCTGTGGAAACTTTCTTATTATTTTATAAACTATCATGGGGTAAACAGGACACCTTTACTGATGAATGGCAACCTGCTTACCTACGACTTTCAGTCTAATCTGCAACATGTAAAATATTTCCTGCTCAACTCCATATCTTTAATGTATTTTAGGTCAGTGTTTATGGAATGTACTGTGCAGCAAATGGTCATGCAATTCAGAGCAGATCTAAACAATAGAATTAATGCAGTTTTACGCCACTTTAACTGCCATAGTTATGGAAACGTTGGGGTTGTATTTTGCAAGGTATTTAGTAGGGTTGGTCACTGCGGTTTAAAAATTATTTGAAATCGGATTAAATTCGTATAAAAAGTTAATTTAATTGTTTTTTGAACCATGTGCTCCAACCCGGAAGTATAATTTTTTTTACTAAACCTGGGGGGCCGCCATTTTTCTTAATTATTGTAATTAGATCATATCTTCCCTCTCAGTTCTTGTAACAGGAATATTTATCTCCTCCAAAATAGCTTTTCAGGGTACTTACAGACATATCACGGCCCTTTGCCTGGTCGGAGGATAATTAAAGTAAAAGGCTTCCTGGAGGAAGTGAAGAAGCAAGGGGGAACCATAGAGAAAAAACAGGGGCTCCTAGAGCGCCTTGGAGGACTGAAGGGAAAATAGCACTTTAAACATCCAGAAAATCAAGGTAGATAGAAGGAAAGGAGGAGACGCAGAGAATAAAGGCTGAAAGAAGAGGAGGAGGGAGTGACAAGAGCACAGAGTGAAGAAGGAAAAACTACAGAAGCAAGGGGAAACCATAGAGAAGAACTGGGACTCCTAGAGCGCCTTGGAGGACTGAAGGGAAAATAGCCTTCGCGCGCTTTTCCTCCAACCATGCAGAAGGGCCGCACAGCACTATGATATTCTGTAAGTCACCCTAAAAAGCAATTTTGGAGAAGGTTGATATATTCCTGTTACAAGAACCTCATACTGTATAAGTTGGTGGTACCATTTCTATATGTTATAAATCTTCAGCTCCAGTCAATTGCACTCCAGAAGTGAAGGGAAATGTTTTCCCCCCTGATTTGCCTGTGATGTCAGCCCTGTAGTGTTTTCCTGCTGTGCGCATGCGCTGGAATAAGAACTAATAACGAATTTCGTTATTAATTACATATCAATTAAGAATTTTTTGGAAATTTTTGGTAAGTATTTCTATTAATAATCCACCCCCCCTCCCCCATTGTATTTTAGAACCACTTTTTTATGGATCAACCAAGCCTAGTATTTAGTATTCTCTGACAAAGAGTGCTGATACATGACCAAATTACAAATCCCATTGGAATAGCCAGCTTGGGATAGCAAAACAGCTAGGTTGAAATAGCAAGTGATAGAACAAGACAGAGATGAGGAGAATCATGCCCATTGACATAACATTACTAATGGCATGCCAGCACAAAATGCAAAGAACCCATTGCACTATGATAGGTGATAGGTAACAAATATGTCTCTACCACTTATCACAGATATCAATTCAATTAAGGGAGTTGATTTTTGTTTGTATTTATAGCAAATATTTTGAGGAATAAGACTTGATTTGTGACATACTTCTATTTATGAGGTGAAGCATGAAAACCTCAAAAGTATTCAAGAGGTTGTCAAGGTAAGGTTCTTTACATGGTTTATAAGTGATTATTACCTCCCACACTACTTCTCAACTGCTTTAGTTTCTTCTTCTTCTGGCAAATTGTATTTTCTTTTCCTTTCCTCATGGCATGGAGTATCTTCACAGCTCAGCAGTCTCTTTTTTCCATTCAACATTTTGTGCCAGAAGCAATCAAGGGGTTATGCTGGTCTTGCATTTGGCAACATAAAATAGAATTTAGTTTGAAATCTAGTTCAAGGATGAGGAATTTGGGTTAGGATAAAACACTGTTCTAAATACCATGATACCCTGTGATGATAAATTGCAAACGGTCTGTTAGGAAATGAATGACACAGGACAATATAGATTTTATTTTAAAATTTTCCAAATTTTGGTGCCATGCTATTTATAATCACCAGGAGGGAAAGATGGAATACTACATCATTAGCACTTGGTAAAATATGGATATTGCTTAAACACACATTCTTTGAAGATGCAAAGTCAGACATAAGTTGGCATGGACCACCAAGAAGAAGAAAACATAACAACTCCTGCTTATATTAGGTTTCGTAGTGAGGCCCTGATTTGCCACTATATTTCCTCAGTCAGTTATATATCCACATCAGCAAGTATTTGAGCATTCGATGATGGATACACTCAGTGAAGACTTTGTAACATATGGGGGTGACTTAACATGGGACTGCTTGTTGTTCAGCTTCTGCCTTGGCAATGTAATTATTTTTGAGAACACTATATTTTGTAAGAACATTAACCTGAAGTGTTCATGCTGAGACAACCCAAACACTGCAACACTTTGCTGGATATGCGTTTTTCTCATTTGCAATTATCAAAAGAAAAGAGAAAAATGTGTGTGTGCATGCAGGCATGTTATTATGAAATATGTGTGGAATCAAAATAATGCAATGCATACATGCAGACTAAGGTATAACATATATAGATACTAGGCATGGATTAGAACCCAAAAATTGTGATTCTAAAATCAAATGGGGGGGGGGGGATTTTTTTGATTAGTAATAGAAAGACTTACAAATTTTTTTCCAAAAAGTTCTAAAATGTAACGTAACTACTAACGAAATTCTAAATTGGTTCTAAAGTCTGAAAAGCAGGGAAACAGGACTGACACTGTTTTAAGCACAGGCAAATCAAGGGGCAACATTTCCCTTGGTTTCCTTGCAGGGAGATATAAAGCATTAATATATTATTAGTATTGTTAGTATTATTATTATTATTATTAAATAAAATAGTCAAGGCTTGCTTCTCCAGAGCATTTATTAGAATTAAATAATAAATTCTAATAGTAAGAATGTAGTAAGGGTGATAGTGACCTGGAGGGTATGAGGAACGTGCTCTTGGTAAACTAGAACATGCTCTTAGATTTGTAGTTAGAGCCCTGTCAATTTTACAGTATTTCAATCCATGTCTGTTATCAATTATGTAAGGCCACAAGCACTCTAGTGCCCTCAAGAACAAGCAAACATATTATTATAATTATGTCAGGCCCAAGTTGTTTCTATAATTATTTTAGTATTATTATTACTTCGCTGTGCGTCTCCCATTGATTTTGAGAGCTGTTGTTGCTCTTAGACACCTTAAAGTCATATGGCTTGGCATGACTGCACGGATTGCTGTTATTTCCCACCAGAGCAGTACCTATTGATCTACTCACATTTACATTGATCCCAGTGGCATCAATAACAAGTAGGGCCCTTCTTCCAGGAAATTAGAAGGGGTAAATATTATTATATTATTTATTATTTTAATCAGAATTAAATAATGCCCTGGGCCCTTCTTCCAGGAAATTACAAGGGGTAAATATTATTATATTATTTATTATTTTAATCAGAATTAAATAATGCCCTGGGCCCTTCTTCCAGGAAATTAGAAGGGGTAAATATTATTATATTATTTATTATTTTTACCAGAATTAAATAATGCCCTGGGCCCTTCTTCCAGGAAATTAGAAGGGTTTATATTATTTATTATTTTTACCAGAATTAAATAATGCCCTGGGCCCTTCTTCCAGGAAATTAGAAGGGGTAAATATTATTATTATAAAATAGTTGCCTATGCCTACCTTCTCCAGAGCTCTTTTCACTGCAGCTTTCTCCCCATTCATTTTGCCATAGATCTCTAGGAGGTTTGAACTCTATGGCTTTTCCTTGAATCTGCACTTTTCCTGCTCCTCTCCGGGCTGTTTTCAACCCCTTCTCCCATTGTTTCAGCCTGCCTCATGTCCTTCTCGCCTGCCCTGCTATCCAGGCTCCTTTCCCTGCAGTTTAAAGTGCTTTTTTGATGAGTCCTCCAGCCGCGCTAGGACTTCCGGTTTCGATCTTTCTATGGTTCCGGCTGGTTTTTCTCTTCCTGGAGGCAAGGCCTTTCAGTTAAAGTAGGCCTCGAGCATGGAAAGGCCCCATCTGACTGTGAGTAATGTCTGGGATTTTGGATTTTGGATTTTGGAGGGGGTAATAGGGAGCCTTCCGAAATATTTAGAATTCTAACGAAATTTTGGGCCCAGGGGGTTCGAAAAAGAAAGTCCACTTCCGGGATTGGCCTTGCAATCCGTAAAAACTTGAAAGTCCCATTACATACAAATCACTTACGAATTCTTTTGATTTTCATAACTTTTTTTCTCATGCCTAATAGATACTTTAGAAAGAATAACAAAACAAATACTAGAAAATGTTATAGAAGAATGTTTTGGTTTCCATCATTTTCCACAGCTCTGAATCAAAATATGCAGTATATGCAGTAATTAATGACCTTGTCACATGGCTGATGGAATTGCCATGCATCATGGAGAATCTGGCAATTCTTGTTGGGAGGTGTGGGGAACCCACCACCCCACGCCCATATTGCCTGGTTCCTGATTCACCTGATCCCATGGGGGAAGCATAGCTTTCCCCCATTGTTTCCTATGGCAACATGTGAAGCCTCCCGTGTTGTCGTAGCGATGGCATGCATCAGATCCATCCTAGATCATCCAGAGTCCCGCTGGCATAGTTTGATAGGAGCTGGTAGGCTCCGTGGATGACCTAGGGTTTACCTGTCGTATGCTGCCCTGTATGATAAATGATAAGACAAACTTCAACATTTTTCTATAGAATTTTAATATTTGTTAATATTTAATATGCTTAGAACAAACCAGTTTAAGTGTTGTTGCTTTAATAAATCCCTCTCTCCATCTCTTCACTGTGAAAATGAGGTGCTTACAAAACACTTGTCAAAGTATAATATAATTAGAAGAGAGGACCTAAAAACTTGCCAAACAAAAGCAGATTTTCTTTAGTTTGTTTAAGCAAAATCTGGAGTATGTTTTAGCAAAATTCCATAGTCATAAAGGTCAACATGGCAGTAGAACTCTGTACAGGTGCAACAGACCTCTAGAATGGATATCTGTAGAAGCCTTGACAGCTTTATTCAGAAGTAGCCCCCAACAAATTCAATAAGAGCCATACTACAGTCATATACTCTTTCTGATGCCAGTCAAAGATGTTCCCCTCTGTTTTGACATTTGGATAGGTTTAATGGGCTGATAATACGAGTAGTAGCCATTTCTAGTGTCTATTCCTAAATTGATTTTTGACTAAAATACCATAGTGGCAATCCAAAAGAGCCAATGTAGGAATAAGCAATAGAAACGGATAGCATTGTCAATAACTGTCTGCCTATCTATATATCATCTATCTATCATCTATCTATCTATCCATCTGCCTGCCTGTCTGTCTGTAAATGATAGTTTGGGTGGGGATTTTATTTTTTTCACCTCACTTTATTTCTCACTAAACACCATAGGATTTGTAGAGGCTTGCGTGTTGTTCAGGCACTTGTACCTTTCTCCCTTTACCAAGATTAGAAATAATCCTCTTTCCCCTGTTAGACAGTAGATCAACCTTCTTCCTACCTCTTAGGCCCCTTCTATACTGCCATATAATCCAGTTTATCAAAGTAGATAATCCACTTAATTTGCTTTGAATTGGATTATATGAGTTTACACTGCCATATAATCCAGTTCAGTTCAGATAGTCTGGATTTTATATGGCAAGGTTGAAGAGGCCTTATTAAGTTGTTTGTTTGTTTGTTTTTTAAAAGCTGTACACACACAAAACAATCTCTCTGTTCATAATGTCTTCTTTCTTTGTAACATTGCATTCATCATTCAACAGAATATTTTAATGGGAGCAGATGAAAACAAATTAATATATATATGGCTCCCTGTATTCATGGGTTTTGAATTTGCCGATTCAACCAACCACTAATCAAAAGCTGAACCTGGAACTACTGAGGCTGGGTGAGAGAAGGAGGAGAAGTTGTGGTGGGGTACAGCACAATTAAAACACAGTAGCATAAAATATGCACCATAAAATTCATATATTAAAATACATCATCACAAAATACATACATTAAAATATATAGTGCAAGGATTAAAACACAATAAAGTTCAAAAATGAAAATGGAGGGTAAATTTAAAATTCACCATTTAAAAACTCCTGGGTCTGAGGAAGAGATTGATTGGGTTGTGGGTGAGGAGGGGAAGCTGGAGCTTGTGCACTCATGGCAGCTGCCTTCAGGTTGTATCCAGGGGTGTAATTGGAAGGGATTAGTGGCTCTTGAGCTCCCTTCTCATTTTTGAGCTCCATCACTGTGTGCAAATGACTGTGTTGTACCTTGAAAACTAGGCAAGTGAAGAGCTATGGTAATAGGGAATGAACCCCCACCCCAAAACCCTCTTCCAAGTGCACTGTGCTACATCCATACCAAAAAGTAAGTTTTAAGTTCCTTTATATAAAGGACATGAGCATCTGTAGATTCTGGTCTCTGTGTGGGGTCCTGAAACGGATTCCACCCTATTATGGCTGAAGGTGTTTCATGGAGCCAATTACAAAACAGCTGTTATTTAGCCTTTCATGCAGTGCTTTTAGTTTCTCCCCACCCACATATTTCTCTTGTACTTTTTCTCCTCATACACAATGAAACATGGACCATTAGCTTAATTTCTCCTTTTGTTAGAAACTTATTCAAGCAGAACCCAGGAAAGTTACTTGTTTGGATTGCTGATACCAGCTTTTGTCTGGGAAATTCTGGGAACTCATCCAAGATCAGCATTAAGGAACTCAATATCACCATTTTTCCCTCTGACTGTTCATACATGCAGTTTAAGAGACACTTTGTACCTTTCTAACTACCTTTCCCATCATGTTTTGCTTTCTGATATAACTCCATGCCCATTACATTCTTTTCCTTCTTTGGCAGGCAGACTGAGAGGTTTTCTCTGGCTCCAGATTTTCTTCCTTGTTCCAAAAAATAGGTGGATCTCCAAGTTTAGAGAGGCAATTTCTTTTGAAAGTATATATTTTTAAAGCTTGTTTCTCAAGATTCCAGAAACTCTACAGGGATATTTCTGAACTGTTAGAGTACAGCTGCCAGCAACCTTGCCACAGTATGACACAGACTCGGTAGGCAAACAAAAGGGAAAAGTAGGTAGAAAGCTGCAAGGTTCTTCTTAAACTAAGGCCCCTTCTACACTGTTCTTATATTCCAGGTTCTGATCTCAGATTATCTGATTATTCCAGATTATATGGGAGTGCAGACATATAACCCAGTTCAAATCAGATAATCTGGGATCAGATCCAGGGATACAAGGTCAGTGTAGAAGGGACATGAGGCCCCTTCCACACAGATGTATAAAATCCACATTGGATTATATGGCAGTGTAGACTTAGATAATCCACTTGAAAGCTGATATTGTGGATTATCTGCCTTGATAATTTGGGTTATATGGCTGTGTGGAAGGTCCTTGGTCTCCTATGTAAGTTATAGAGAAAAGGCAATGATACTGAATTATTTATATGCAGACCTTGCTTATGTTACTTTTCTAGACTCACAATTTACAATGGAATGATGCCACAAGATCACAGAGTATTCAAAGAATATTCAAATAACCCCCTCCTCCAAATGATAACAATATGTCACTCAATTGCTGGGAAACCCTGTAAAGGACATTAATATATAAACCAACTCTCCCACTACAGTCACACTACCATTGATAGTAGACATGCTGGATTGAGCACACATCTTTCTTAAATAGTGCTGATTCACCATATAGTGATTTTGCTATTGTATTTCCTTAAACCCTTGAAACCCCAACTTCCTGTACTGTCACTATTCCATACTTTTATTTTATTTTAAATCAATTATGAATTCCAATTTAGAAAAATACTTTTAAAAGGCAAGTATAACTACAAAACAAACAGAAAACAGATAGCTTGGGGACAATGAAGGTGACCGGGAGAGGGGGAAGGAGGAGAATCTCATCCCCTGACATCATTGTATTTCCAGCATGCCAGCACAGAAGTGCAAGGGACCCAGTGCACCATGGTAAGTTACAGAAATGTTGTGGAATTTGGTCAATATCTTGAAATAAGATACTCACAGAGAGGTGGTAAACAGACAGTGGGATGTTCATATCATTGTGAATCATTCATATATTAGGACATATTCTGCACAAAATTTGCAAATGGGTGTGTGTGTCCAGAGCCCATGGCATTTCACACAGTCTGTTAGATGCCACCTTCACAGAACATTTTATATGCCGGAAGCACCATTTCCTGCACAGAAAATAGTATGGAGGAATATTACCTGTGGAGCATTTTCTTCTTAAAACTACCAGTCGTGAATTTTGTGCAGAGTTAAGACTTGAAATACCAATGTTATTTGAAAACATGTCACGATCACGGACTTACCGGCCCCTTAATCACACACACAGAGACGTACTGAAGGCTAACTACTTTATTGAGTAAATACAGTTCAAAGATATTGTCCAATAATGATGAAAAAGCAATCCAAAAGGTTTGAAGTATCAATGTCCAAAAGAACTTAGCAATAGGCAAAAGGCTTAGCAAGGCACCACAATGCTGTGGCCAGGAACAAGGCAAGGCTTCCCAAAGCTTTGGGACAGGAACAAAGGCAAGGCTTGATGACCACTAGCTAACCAGCTCGTGATCCCTAACTCCGTCTCACGCCTATCCAGTAGCGACGTGGCGGAGAACTGAGGATCGTTCCCACGGATCCTATACTTAATCCTTCGGCCGAGGCCCCCGCCGCTCTAGGCTTCTTCGTCTCCAATCTCCGCTCACGGACCTCGGTCGGTCTAGGACCCTAGACCAAGCCCTCCTGGTAGACTCGATGTCCCGTCTCCTATCGAAAGTTCGACCTTGCCTCTCAGCAGCTGTGTCGCTATCTTCCTGAGAACTTTCCTCCCTAGCACTTTCCCACTCGGCTTCGTCCATGTTTTCACTTTCAAGCTCTTGGGAATTCCTCCCCCGGGTGTTCATAACTCCCTTCGCTGCTTCCCATCTCCACCTGGTGATCGGAATCTATGCTAGCCCAAACATCATCTCATCCCATGCCAAGCTCTCTGCGGGCGAACGAGGCCCATCCGAAGGGCCCTGTGCTTCACCCCAGTCATCTAGCTCATCCTCTGAATCCCATCTGCTGCTGCAGGCCCTAATGCTAATGGAACCCCAGGACCTACTCCCTGCCCTCCAGGCACAAACGAGAACTGCTGTGCTACACTATCCCCCCCTCAGGGCCCCTCCGAGGCCGCCCTCGAGGTTTGGGTTTGTCAGGGTACTTGCGGTGAAAGCGAGCCACCAAATCCGAGCATGGACATCCCGAGCCGGGTCCATGAACGTTCTTCCGGGCCCAACCCCTTCCAGTCAAGCAAATACTCCAACTTCCGGTAGCGGATGCGGGCATCCAAGATGTCCTGCACCTCCAACTCCTCCTCGCCATCGCGCATCACAGGGGGAGGAGGCGGCTGCGTCACGTCAGGCCGCACCCTTCTCGCCAGGCGGAGCAACGAACGATGAAACACCGGGTGGAGCTTCATGTCCGCTGGGAGTTGTATTTTGAAGGAAACAGGCCCCACCTTCTCCAAAACTTTGTAGGGACCCAAAAATCTCGCGTCCAGCTTGCGGCTGGGTCGCTGCGTGGGCAAATTCTTGGTGGACAGCCAAACTTTATCCCCCACGAGGATCTCAGGACCCTCCTGGCGCCGCCGATCAGCCATCCGCTTGTAGTCGGCCTTCGCCTGGTCCAATTGGGTGCGTAGCAAGTCTTGAAGTGCAGTGAGCTCTCGAAGCCAATCCTTAGCCTCCGAAACGTCCGCAGACGGGTCCACCGGCGGGTAGAACCGAGGGTGGTGTCCATAGTTAGCAAAGAAAGGGGTCTCTTTGATGGATTCCTGCGACGCATTGTTGTTAGCAAACTTTGTCAAAGACAACAAGGGGCCCAGTTGTTTTGCTGATAGTTGACATAGCAGCGCAGGTACTGCTCCAAAGTGGCATTAACCCTTTCGGTTTGCCCATCGGTCTGCGGGTGATGAGCCGTGGACATCCGCACATCAATCCCCAGCAACTTCTGGACAGCCTTCCAGAACTGGGAAGTGAATTGGGTGCCCCGGTCCGTCACCAAGCCCTGTGAAAGTCCATGCAGCCGAAACACATGTTGCACAAATATATCAGCAGTCTCTTTGGCAGTAGGCACCCCCACACAGGGGATGAAGTGTCCCATATTGGTGAAACAGTCCACCACGACCAGTATCGTGGTGAAACCCTTGGACTTAGGGAGGTCGGTGATGAAATCAGCCGAAATCATCTTCCAGGGAGCGGAGGGGGTCGGGAGCGGCTGAAGCAAACCGGCCGGCTTGCCCCCCTGGTTCTTAGCCCGCTGGCACACAGGGCAAGAGCCCACATAGTCCTCCACATCCCTCCGCACTTTAAGCCACCAGAAATCCCGTAGGACCAGTTGCAGAGTCTTGAAAAGCCCAAAATGGCCAGCGGCCCGGCTATCGTGGCAAAGCTTGAGAATGTCCTCCCGCTCGGGCCCAGGGGAAACATAGACCGAGTCCCGGTGGTAGAGCACCCCGTTCTTTACCTGGAAAGGGGCTTGGGGCCCCTTGGTCAGCTGCTCTTGCACCCACGGGTCGGTCCGCTGGCGAGCGGAGACACAAACACTCAAAGGTCTCTTATCTCCAGGGGTCGTCGGGGCCGCTGGAGGA
Organism: Anolis apletophallus; assembly: GCA_030556195.1. Classification (NCBI taxonomy): domain Eukaryota; kingdom Metazoa; phylum Chordata; class Lepidosauria; order Squamata; family Anolidae; genus Anolis; species Anolis apletophallus. Next base: position 92,847,708 of record JARBWK010000005.1, on the reverse strand, counting down.
TTGACAGGAGCGCCCGAGCAGCCGCAAAGTTCTCCGCTTTGAGCAACCTGGCCTCCGACGGCCCGGCCCCATCGCGAACGTACTCCGGCTTTCGGGACAACGCATCAGTTTGCTTGGTCTGCTTGGGGGTCACATAGTGAATGCGGAAATTGAATCGCTCAAGAACAGGGACCATCTCTGTTGCCTCTGGTTCAATTTGCGCTGGGTTTTCACGTGCTCCAAATTCCGGTGGTCGGTGTGAACCTCCACGGGAACTTGGCCCTTCAAGCAGGTGTCTCCAGACTTCAAACGCCACCTTGATGGCCAAAAGTTCCTTCTCCCAAATGGTATAGTTCTTTTCCGGAGCCGTCAACTACCGGGAATAGTAGGCACAGGGCAACAAGTCCGTCCCCTGAGGCTGTAGCAGGATCGCTCCCACCGCCACATCCGACGCATCGGCCTGGACGATGAAGGGGTGCGGGGTTGGGGTGCTGCAGAAGCGGCTGAGTGGTGAACAGCTGCTTTAACTTTGCGGAACCCTACATCTGCCTCCGGAGTCCACCGGAAGGCACCTTTCCCGCAAACACTGGGTGATAGGATCAGCCCACTTGGCAAAGTCAGGAATGAACTTTCTGTAGTAGTTGGCAAAGCCCAGGAATCGTTGGATGTCTTTTTTGCTAGCCGGGCCGCCCAATTGGCCACGGCTTGGACCTTGGTGTCATCCATGGCGATGCCCGTAGGAGAGATACGGTAGCCCAGAAAGTCCACCTCCCGCAGATCAAAAGCACACTTCTCCAGCTTAGCATAGAGCCCGTGAGCTCTGAGTCTCTGGAGCACCTCCTTGACATGGCGGTCATGGGTCGCCTGATCTGGAGAAAAATGAGCAGGTCGTCTAGGTAGACCGCCAAATAGCGGTCCAGCAAGTCTCGGAAAATGTCATTCATGAAATGTTGGAAACACGCTGGGCGTTGCACAAACCGAATCCCATCACCAGGTATTGAAACTTCCCCACTTGGTCTGGAAGGCCGTCTTCCATTCATCACCCTGGCGAATCCGGACAAGGTTGTAAGCCCCCCTCAGGTCCAGTTTAGTGAACACCTTGGCTCCCCGCATCCGCTCCAAGAGCTCGGGGATCAAGGGAAGGGGGTAGCAGTTCCGGATTGTGATCTTGTTGAGTTCCCTATAGTCATTGCAAAGCCGCAACTCCCCCGATTTCTTCTTGACGAACAGAATCGGTGCCCCGGCCGGGATTGGGAGGCCGAATGAACCCATTCCGCAGATTCTCATCCAGGAAATCTCGGAGAGCCTGTTGCTCGGTTCCGAGAGAGGGTAGAGTCTCCCAGCGGGATTGGGGCTCCCGGCTGCAATTCAATGGCACAATCATAGGGCCGGTGCGGAGGCAAGCGTTCCGCCTCCTTCTCACTGAAGACATCCCAAAATCCGGCATACTTCTTGGGTAGGGTGGCCACATTCTCCACTTCTTGAGCCTGGCATGCCCGGGCCATCATGCAGTGGCCCTGGCAATGGTCAGAAGAAAAAATTAGCTGTCTCTTGGCCCAGGAGATCTGGGGGTCATGGAGCGCGAGCCACACAATGCCCAGGACAATGGGGAAATCTGGGAGCTTGGTTACAAGAAAAGAAATGTCCTCTTTATGGGAGCTAGTCCCATCCTGGTAGGGGGCTGTATACTGAGTCACAGCCCCCGTTTTCAAACTCTCCCATCGATAGTCTGGACACCCTTGGGCTCTTGAAGATCAAGAAATTGTAATCCAGCAGACTTGGCATAGTCCGCATCGATGAAGTTGTTGGTGGCCCCCGAGTCTATCATGGCATGAACCATCATCGGCCCCTTCTCGGGTGACCACAAGCTGACCATTACAAGGAACAATTGTCCAGTATTGGGTTCAAGGGGAAGGTTAGCGACGTCGGCCGAGTGAGCGAACCCTCTTACACCCGGCCGGCCCCTTCCCCCGTCGCCTGAAGGGCCTCTTCGGCTTCTGGGGCCCCTCCGAGGGCGGCAGAGGCCCGAGGGGTCTTTCCACGCGGTTTCTGGGGGCACTCCTTTGAAAAGTGTCCAGCCCCCCCGCAATACCAGCATAAGTTAAGACGCTGACGCCGTGCCTTCTCCGCCTGGTCCACTTTGGGCCGTACGGTCCCCAACTGCATGGGCTCCGGGTCGTCAGGACCGGCTGGCGTCGGCAATTGCCGGGGTTGGAACTGCCCGGCCCCCCCTTCCTTCCTCGCCACCGGTTTCTCCAGCACGCCCTTGTCCCACCGCCTCCTGGTCTGCAGTCCAGCTTCCACACGAAGGCTCAGGGCAATGGCTGCCTCAAGATCATCGGGCCGAGGATGTTTTAACATCTCCTGTTGCAATTCCGAGGTCAGTCCCGCAGTGTAGTGATAACGCAACGCCGATACGTTCCACTGTACCTGGGCAGCCAGGACTCGAAAGCGGGAAATGTACTGGGGCAGGGAGAGATCCTTGATCGTCAGCCGGGCCAAATCCCTCTCAGCCAGCTCTTCATTCATGGGGGCCCCCCATGTCGCCCGGATCGCGGCTAGGAAAGCCCGCAGCGTGTTGGTATGGGGGAACTGGGCCCGGATCAACGCGGTGGCCCACGTTGCTGCGGTCCCTTCCATCAGGTTGTAAACAAACACCACCTGGGCTCGATCATTGGCGAACTCGTTGGGGCGCTGCTCCAGGTATAGTTCCACTTGGCAAACAAAAACCTCCACCTGAGCCGGGTTGCCATTGAACGGGCCGGTGGGCTCACCCCGGTGCCGTCCGGCCCGGTACGTAGCTCTCCCAATTCCTGCTGCATCGCTTGCACTTGGGCATCTGTCAAGTTAGCCATGGCGACCACTGTCGTGGAGCGCTTCTTGCGGCGTCCCGAGCGGCGTCCCGTGGTGTGATAAGGGGTTCTTGGAGTTCTCCGGCCAGCTGTCACGATCACGGACTTACCGGCCCCTTAATCACACACACAGAGACGTACTGAAGGCTAACTACTTTATTGAGTAAATACAGTTCAAAGATATTGTCCAATAATGATGAAAAAGCAATCCAAAAGGTTTGAAGTATCAATGTCCAAAAGAACTTAGCAATAGGCAAAAGGCTTAGCAAGGCACCACAATGCTGTGGCCAAGAACAAGGCAAAGCTTCCCAAAGCTTTGGGACAGGAACAAAGGCAAGGCTTGATGACCACTAGCTAACCAGCTCGTGATCCCTAACTCCGTCTCACGCCTATCCAGTAGCGACGTGGCCGGAGAACTGAGGATGCGTTCCCACGGATCCTATACTTAATCCTTCGGCCGAGGCCCCCGCCGCTCTAGGCTTCTTCGTCTCCAATCTCCGCTCACGGACCTCGGTCGGTCTAGGACCCTAGACCAAGCCCTCCTGGTAGACTCGATGTCCCGTCTCCTATCGAAAGTTCGACCTTGCCTCTCAGCAGCTGTGTCGCTATCTTCCTGAGAACTTTCCTCCCTAGCACTTTCCCACTCGGCTTCGTCCATGTTTTCACTTTCAAGCTCTTGGGAATTCCTCCCCCCGGGGTGTTCATAACTCCCTTTGCTGCTTCCCATCTCCACCTGGTGATCGGAATCTATGCTAGGCCCAAACATCATCTCATCCCATGCCAAGCTCTCTGCGGGTGAACGAGGCCCATCCGAAGGGCCCTGTGCTTCACCCCAGTCATCTAGCTCATCCTCTGAATCCACATCTGCTGCTGCAGGCCCTAATGCTAATGGAACCCCAGGACCTATTCCCTGCCCTCCAGGCACAAACGAGAACTGCTGTGCTACAAAACAGTGCAATTTTTCTCAGTTTGAATGAAATTGCTAGCATTACTTATTGCTGCCTTTGAAAATAAAATTACCGAAGGATTACAGCCATTCAAGGCTCTCCTCACAGTTTACCAGTGTTTGGGGGGGGGGGGGGTTTCTGCTCAAGAGACTGCAGCTAGGGTTGTGAATGAGGGGTTGATGTTGATACCATAGTGACCTAGATTATTTGAACTTGCAAAGGACAGTGTTTTTAAGGTCAGCCAGAGACATTTCTACTTCTTCAACAATAGTTAAATAAATGTCTTTAGTGTCTCACCTCCAAGCCCACTTACTTTCCATAAACAAACAAAAAAGGCAGCTGCCACCCAGATAGGCCTTTTAAATGGACCACATGCCAAGCACACAACCACATAGAAAAGCAAGCACAATTCTAGCATCTGTTAGTGTGCTTTCCAACAATCTGGTTTGTGTTCCTTACATAGCTATTCTGATCTCTCTCTCTTAAAACACACACACACACACAGTTGAATATGACCCATGTAGGCCAGATAAAAGGAAGGAAGGACTGATGAGTGAGATGAAAAATCATTGATTCTCAAATAGTATATAAAGGAGATGTAGATGTTTGGGAAGGAGAGCACAAAATATTATCTTACCTTTCCCCTTACTTGTTTCTCACAACAGGATATGCTAGTACCTTTGTTTAATATGAAATATCTGCAAATATTGTTATACTCAAAATACTCAATCAAAACAAAGGAAGGGCTATATTGTTTGTCTTTATGTTTCAAAATTTTCTAAAATTTTGCAAACAATTTTTGTATACCCCAATAGAACTTTCTGCAAAATGCTGCACTTCTGTACAGAAAGATCTTTCATAGCATGTTTACAAACAATAAATGTAAAAAAATAATTTAAAAAGAGTGATAATACAAGAAAACCTACCATAATCTCATCCAGAGAAAAGTGTTGAATGTCTTCACTCTTGTGTGCAAGAATGATATGTTAGGATTTAAATCCTTAATATGTATCTTTCCATATAAAGCAAACAGATGTGTATTTTCTCCTGTGCCCATCCATATGGGAGCCATATGACTAAATATGATGGAAGGCCACATGTTCCTTCCTTGTTTTGTGCCCATTTATGCCCAAATCAAGGCATAAATGTGTACCAGCACTTGTAAAATATATCTATATTACATGTCCAAGAATCCAAGCCATGCTGTAAAAGGAATGGGAGTTATAGGCCAGAAAGTAAATTTTCCAAGGTATGAAGTTACTATTAAATACAGTAAAGCATTCCATGGCTTTACTGTGAGGTACAGATTCATGTCACAGCCCTCTGTAACCCAAATGACATTGTGGTGGGTGTTTCCACTCGTGATATCATTGGCTATTTTTTGGTCCATCACTGGCTCAAAGCTGGGATCTGGTTTCATCCATGGTATCTCTTCCCTACAGGAAAAAAATGAGGTGCAGATGAAATCCTAACCAATCTGGACAGCTCAAGGCTTACTTGAGTCATATAGCTCACTTGGGAGCTGTCTAGGATTGTCAGATCGCATAGCCTGGACCTTCATCTCCTGTCCTCATTTAGGGGAAGGAATCTCCAGGTGATAGCACTGCTTTGAAAATGGTGTGTACATGAATGTATGCATATTTTGCTTATTTGAGTGGCATATTGTACAACTATTACTGATGCTTAATGTTTCACCAGGGACTTCTCCTTGTAATGTTTCCTTTAAACATTGCCTCCTGTGAAATCACAAAGGGTCAAACTTAGTTTTAGGTTTTGAACCTGGAAATCTGATGATCTGGTTTTTAAAGTGCACACATCAAAGAAAGTATAGTGCTAAAGAAGCCACAGATGAGATATGTGGCTCCAAGAGTGTCAAAATAAAAATGAGGATGGAGGAAATAATGCAGGATAAAGAAAACCTGCTATTATCTCCAGTTTCACTGATCAGAGCTAGCAGCAGGAAGTTCTTTCTTTATTTCTGGAGGCGGCCAGGTTGAGTATAGTGACTTGAGACTTCCTTTTTCTGTTGATAACTTTTGAAAATCAGCTTCTTGTCCTATTGACAATGGAAATATAACATAAAGCATGGAGCAAACCAAGAAAAATGTTGGATAATGTAGCAAAATCCTAAAAGGCAATGCAAGGTAATTTTTCCCTACTACTTACTGTATCTGTATCATAGCATAATTCATGCTAAACGGAGCTGACTATCAGATACTGAAAAAAAAATCTTCAGAAACACCATTTTAGGGACATCTGTTCATTTATCTAATGGGATGGGAAAATACAGAAAAATCATAGAGATGAGGAAAATGCATAAATGCTAAAACAATTGTTTATCAGACAAACAGTGGGAATGCTTTTGAAAATATGCTATAAGCTTGGGTTCTCCTCTACCAATGGTCATAAAATTTCTGCATATACTACTAGTTGTTTCCAAATTCATTCTATTACAGAAGCCTACCAAAAAGTTATTGTACAGGCATTCACTTTTATCTCGGCAAGCCTATGGCATAATAGGGGCAAGGATAGTATGGTGTTCAGATACAAAGGGCAAAATATAGTAATCACTTTTAAGAAAGAAAGATTAGAGGGAAAGCAAAGGGAAAAGGAAACCCCAATCATTGGAAAGCTGAGGAATTTGGAATTTTTGAGTGGGTTGTACAATTCTGTAGGAGAAAGATGTTGCCATTCTTTTCTGTCTAAACCAAGTGGGAAGGACGCTGGATGCTTATGTGAACCAGCTGGCATCCGTTTTGAATATATGTTGTTGTTCCTATGAATTTAAGTATGAAACAAGGTCTGTATAATGCTGCATAAATAAACAGAGGCTGACTAATCTTTCAATGAGGAGGGCTGGATCCCTTTATTCACACTTCTAACCACAAAGCTATACGGAGTTTGGCATATTGGGAATAACATGATCTGACAACCCTTGGCCCTAGGGAGCTTCTTTCTGCTCACTTGGCAAGTTTGGTATAAAAAGACCATGGCAAACCAGTCCCAGGTAAGGTAGGCCACACATGTACACAGTGCATCAAACAATGTACATATGTCAAGGCAAACTGCAATTTGGGAGGTTGATGTAAAAAGGCAAAACTGAAAACTAAACATAGGCTGTTTTATTCCTTTCCACTGAATTTCCCAGGAAGCGCGGAGAGAGCAAGGACATAGCAATGAGTGACTAGACTATGGATTAATCAGCTCCCATTTGATATAAGACCTTCACTTTCTGGAGCCATTGCCAGAGGAATCCTACTTCCAAAAGCCTACATTGGTCTCTTCTCAAATTTGTCCTAAAAAACAAATGTTAATAGGTTCTTTTAACAAGATTTAAGTGCCACTGGTGTACTTAGGGTGAGAAAGGCTGAAAATAAATGAAATGCTGTTCTCAGATCCAAGCAAAAAAACCAAAACCAAAACCATAACGTTAACATGTTTTTGTACTGCTATAATTGGATATGATTGGATTTGTATATCGATCATTTGCAGGTTGTACTGATTCCAAAGTTTGAAATTTATTGATTTGTTTTTTTAAAAAAATTCTGGGTCTCCAAGGACCAAGGCTCAGCAAAGGTCAGGGTTTTGGGAATTTTGGCCCATCTTGCCTTTTCTGCCCCTGTACAATGATGGAATACAAACAAATCTCCCCTTTTTCTCCAAAGGCAAAAGGATTGGGTATAAATAAATGAATATAATAGCAGCAACAACAATAACAACAAGTCTATCAGAAAAAATAAAATATTTGTTTGGCATGACTTGTTGCTTTGTTCAGAATCACAGCTTTCATTTCTAATGATCTGTTCAGATTATTTGTTTATCAATCCTAGAACCTTTCCTGGTAATGACATTAAGCTGACTAGCCAATAGTTGCTTAAGCCATGTTCCCTATACCCCACTCTGATTTTTCAGATGGAAGAACATTAACCCTCCTCCAGTCTGTTTAGATTTTTCCTGTTTTCTAAAATATCAAAAAAATGATTGACAGTAGCTTTGAGATTGCATCTGTAAATTCCTTTAGTGCTCTTGCCTGTGATTCGTTTGGCCTTGGAGACTAGAATTTCTTTAAAGTAGCTAGGTATTTATTTACTAGCTGTTTTGGCTTAAAAAAACATTTTTGTCAAAACAAAAAATTCAGCAGATGTATGCATATTTCTGAAAATGGGGGTAGATCCCCTGTTATCTTGCGTCTTTGTATTGAAAATTCAAGAAGACAGCTCTTGTAGTTTTGTTTTTAAAGTTTTGTTTATAATTTTTTTAAAAATTCCCCTAAAATCCACGGATAAGTGAAACATTCTTAAACTTGATGGGCTAACAGTGGTAAATGGGTTCTACCATTGTAGCATGTTTCACCCCAATAGCTGTAAAAATGAGGGAGAAAGGAACCCCTGAAGTTTCCCCACTTGCACAATTACTATAACAAAAAAGCAACAAAATTTCATTACTCTCATTACAGTAATGAGATTTTTTTTAGTAAATATCCTTTAGAACTACTTTTGAAATGAAATGTGAAAGTCCCCCAGTTTTGCAATGACTTTTGAATTTTTTTAAAAAAAATTGTTACACATGCCTAGCAACAACCACGGTGTATGGCACTTTCTAATCCATTTTCCTCCTTGCACCTTGCATGGAACCTCTCACCCTGTGAAGCATGATCTGTTCCATCTACTATGTGAAGAGGGAAATAAAAGGCATTAAACAATCCCTCTCCTCCTATAAAACATATAGTGAGAAAAATAATGACATGTTCACCAGCTCCTCTTCTGAATTGTCCAGGTCTAACTTAATTGCTAATCTTAATTGGTAAGGCCTAGAAATACCGGACTGCACCTGGAATCTGATTCCAGTGGGGTAGATGAGGATCAGAAGGGCAATAAACTGCTGCTAGTTTACAAAATACTCCACTCAGCCTGGAATCCAAAAACATTGTGTGCAGAAGACATAATTCCTTACATTTTGGAAATCACTCACTGGATCAGACAGATATGTCACAAAGGGCCAGATGAAAGTTGAGGTAGAGGTTAGGCACCTGAAATAAAAAAAACCCCAAAGGTCCAAAAGTAAATACAGAGTCAGAGGTCATGCTCCTAAGCAATAATAATAATAATAATAAAACTTTATTTATACTCCGCCACCATCTCCCCAAGGGGACGCGGGGCAGCTTACATGTGGCCAAGCCCAGCAACACATCAATAAAACAACAAAGCAGCACAGTTAATATAATTCACATACAAGCAATAACACACAAAAATTTAAAACCTTATGGCTGGGCCAGATATATTATTAAAATTTTAAAATAAACACTGGACGCGAACAGAGGGAGGATGTATCTAAGCAAGAGGGGTTTAAAGAATAATGTAGGGAGATAAACACAACGGGTAGTTAATATGCTTCTGAGCACATTTTGCAGGGAATTGGTCAGAGCAGGGCATTGTTTACTTTATTCAGGGAACAGCCACGTTTTCAGGCTCCTCCTAAAGACTGCCAATGTGGGGGCTTGTCTGATATCCTTGTGTGAGTTCCAGAGTCTGGTGGGGGGCACCACAGAGAAGGCCCTCTCCCTCCTCCCCACCAATCGCACCTGCAACATGGGCGTGAACGAGAGCAGGGCCTCTCCAGATGATTGAAGAGATTGCATGGACAAAAATGCGGTCACACAGGTAGGCGGGTCCCAAACCGTTCAGGGCTTTGTAGGCAAGAACCTGCACCTTGAATTGTCACTGGAAAATGAATGGCAGCCAATGGAGCTCCTTAAACAGGGAGGTTGACCGCTCCCTGTAAGTCACTCCAGTTAGTAACCTAGCTGCTGCCCATTGAACCAATTGAAAATTCTGAGCCGTATTCAAGAGCAGCCCCACGTAGAGTGCATTACAGTAATCCAATCTGGAGGTGACTAAGCCGTGAACCACCATGGCAAGATCCAACTTCATGAGGTACGGTTGCAGCTGGCGCACGAGTTTTAATTGTGCAAAGGCCCTCCCAGCCACCGCTGATCCCTGGGCTTCAAGCGTTAGCAATGAGTCTAGGAGGACACCCAAGCTGTGGACCTGTGACTTCAGGGGGTGTGCATCTCCATCAAGAGAGTTGAAGACTCCACAGAAGATCAGACCACTCAATGTTCCTCCACTTTAGATACAGTGGCTGCTAAATTGTAAAGCTTGATTTTTAGAAGTAGCTTAACTGCATTCAAGTTGGGTGGGACTGAGTCCCCATGATACATTTTGAGTGTGTCCCCGCTCAGACTATTCATAACAGATCTGTGTGGTAAGGAGGGGTTGCTGGTGGATGATTGTGCCTGTTCAGGGTAATATCTTTAGGAGAGGTTGTGTGTTTTGAATTGAGCAGCCTGGAGCTTGGCTCCACTGGAGGCAGGAATACTTTCCTCCTTTCCCCCATGGTCAGTCCATTTTGCTTGGCAACTGCAAGAGCAACTCATGAGGTGGCCAACTTACTCTCCTGGCTTGCTCAGTGGCATCTTTTATTCCTTCGGGGATTGGTAAAGAAGCTTTAAAATTGATTTCAATATTTTTATATCATATTATTTTCTCTGAAATTCACCGATTTTTTTAAAGTGGCAAATAATGGCACTACTGAGGATGGCAAAGCATATGCAAAAGGGCTCCAGTAATATGTACTAGCATCTCTTATCCAAGCCCTGGTCAGCCAATTGTGCTTGCCAAGCCCAAAGGATTCTGCCTGAATTTCTGAAGAAAAGGAAAAAATCCTCCTTTACCTCCCCAACTTGAAAACTGGTCACACAATATGGGCAGATACTTTTAAATCTCAAATTATACTTTCTCCACATTGTAATTTCAACATTTCTAGGTGCTATAATCCATTAGCTGACTAATCAGATCTATTTCTTCCATTTGTAGATTTTTTTATTTAAAAAGCCCTCTTTATATGCACCTTTTTGCATTTAGAGAAGATTCCCAAGGAAACTGGCAAATCGCAGCAAAACATGACCACAAAATTGCAGTGTATCTGTCTTTTATACCCACAATGGGCACCTTCAATATTTTGTGGTTCTCCTGCCCTCAGTGTTATGTACATCCAGGAAGTCACTGACCATAAACTCTTTTATTTATTTCTATTTTTAAAAACCTATTCATCTTCCACTTTCATTTTACAAAATTACACCTGTGTATCTCAGTTGTCCTATGTATATTCAGAAGCAAAGAAACAACTATTGTGTGAATATAATTGTATTTTAATGTATTTTAGTGTCGAATGCTGGAGGGTTTTATATTGTGTTTTATACTGCGATTGTGATGTAGGCATCAAATTATGCCTTTTGGAAGCCGCTCTGAGTCCCCCCTCGAGGGTTGAGAAGAGCGGGGTAAAATGCCACAAATAAATAAATAATAAATAAATAACTATATTTTTTGGTCTGGCTGCATAGTACTGGGAGGTAACATGTTTGCATTATCTTCTTGATTGGGGGCATTATTCTATTCTAACTTATATGTGAATGTGGACTGAGAGAAATACTGCTTCTCCCCTTTCTCCTTCAGTGGCAGCAAAGACATTGAGCATATATGGATCTTCCTTCTTGGGCTGGCATGATTCACATTCTTCTTGGAAGAAGGTATGGATGCCTCTAGTACCTGCCTTACTATTCTCTGGAAAGGTACAAGTGCTGCCATCTTTTCTTTTTATGTCTAGGCTTGTGAAGTGTGCATATAACTGCTAACATGTTCACTTCGTCTAATGGGAAACAGTAGGGAGAGGAATCGCACTACATTTGAGGACTGAAGGAAATCAGCTTGTAACAACATTTGGATGGACACTAGGCTTGTTTGATCAAGGAAAAAATGGTTCAAAACTCATTTCAGATGTAGGGGGCACTGGCGATTCAATTTCGAAATAATTTCCGAAATTTTCCCAAAAAAAACTCAGAATTTTCTGAAATTTCCAAATTGCTTTGTTAATGGCGGGCGCAATTGTGCAATGCGCGCAAAACCTACAAACGGGACAGGCAAAACTTGGGGAATTCCCTTTCCCTCAGTTTTAGACCACTACTGACAAAACTTGCCACAGTGGTAGAAAACATTCTCTTCTGTCAGCATACTAACTTTCAATATAGAAGATCCCTGGGGTCTTGACAATTTTAAAAGTAATTTCAGTAATTTAATACGGAATATTTCAAGAAGAAGAAATGTGCTGCCTCCAGGATTCTCTTGGAAAATTTAAATCTATCTATGTTTTGCGTATTTGTCTAGAGCACACACCTCTGTATACGAGAAAATGGAATTTATCTCATAACATTACATTAATTTACTACATTTGCTTGTTTCCAAGATTAGCGGAGTTCAGTCAACTGTTCAACATTGCCCCATCCTCCCAGATCAGGAGGGAGGAATCCCCAAAAGACTGATTCCTTGACTGCCCAGTGGATGGCAGTCCCACCCGGCCCTCCAAGTTGTGGCTGCCCATCGTTGGCCAGCGTTTCCAAATGTACAACGTGTAACCCCAAGCAGACAAAGGGGCCTCCAAACTTTTATTTTGTGGTTCCCCAAGGAAAATATTAGATTAGAAGATTTCTAGTTTCCAAAAGTACAATGTGTAACCCCAAGCAGACAAAGGGACCTCCAAACTTTTGTGTGTTTTCCCAAGGAAATTATTAGCAGATAATGGGATTTCTTGTTTTCTAAAGCACAGAAGTCAAACCCCAGGAGAGGAAAGGGTCTTAAAACTTGTATTCACTGCTTCAGGAAAGGAATTATTAGCAGATAAGGGGATTTCCAAAGGACTTTCTGGGATCCCAAAATCCAAACTGTAACCCAAAGGGGATTGGGGTGTTTTGAAAGTTTAATTCACTGCTTCTAAAAGGGAAATTGGTAGTGGCAGGCAAGAGAAGAACACTCTCCGAGCTGCCCTGCTCTTCTTCATTCCCCACACACAAACAAGCCTCACAGGCAGGGGGCCTGCTACCAGCCATTCTTCCCAATTTGTTCTCCTCCCTAACCCTGATGTTCTCTTCCCAAGCGGTGGTACTTTTCCCACCCAAGCTCCCTTCTCGTTCACATCCCCGGTTCGCAATGAGCCCATGAGGCACGCACAGCCCTTTTAAAAGTGCAATAGCTACCAAGTGTAGCACAGCAGTTCTCGTTTGTGCCTGGAGGGCAGGGGCTAGGACCCGGGGTCCCATTAGCATTAGGGCCTGCAGCACCAGAACCAGATTCAGAGGATGAGCTAGATGACTGGGGCGAAGGGCAGCTTCCCCCTGGTGGGCCTCCTTCGCCCACAGAGAGCTTGGCATGGGAAGAAATGTTGTTTGGCCCTGGCGAAGACATAGATAACCAGGTGCAGATGGAAGACAGTGATTCTGGAAGCTATGAGCATCCGGGTGGGAGAGATTCTCAGGAGCTAGTGAGTGAAAACATGGAAGAAAGCGGCTGGGAAGTTTCTAGGGAGGAGAGCTCCCAGGGAGATAGAAACACAGCTGCTGAGAGACAAGGTCGAACCTTTGATAGGAGACGGAACATCGAGTCTAGTAGAAGGGGATGGTTCAGGAGCCTAGACCGGCCGAGGTCCGTCAGCGGGGATTGAGACGAAGAAGCCTAGAGCGAAGGGGACCTCGGCCGAAGGATTAAGTATAGGATCCGTGGGAACGAATCCCCAGTGCTCCGGCCACGTCTCATCTGAATAGGCGTGAAGCGGAGTGGGACCACGAAGCTAAGTGGTCATCAAGCCTTGCCTTGCCTTGCCTTGTTCCTGATCCGCCTGGTTGTGCGGAGCCTTATCTTGTTCCTGTTCCGCATAGTTGTGCGGAGCTTTGCTGAACCTTTGGCCTATTTGCCACGTTATTTTGGACATTGTTACTTCAAGCCTTTTGGATTGCTTTACTTTTCTTATGGACATTATCTTTGAACTGTTTTTACATTCAATAAAGTAGTTAGCCTTTAGTCCGTCTCTGTGTGTGTGATTAAGGGGCCGGTCAAGTCCGTGCATCGTGACAGTTGGCCGGAGCACTCCAAAGAACCCCTTATCACACCATGGGACCCGCAGAAGCGCCCACGGCCGTGGCAACCATGGCAAATCTGTCGGATCTTAAGTGGCGCGGGCAACAGGAGTTGGGAGAGCTGCGGACCAGAGCCGGGCGGCACCCGGGGGTGACCGCGCCTGCCCGTTTCGGGGGCAACCCCACTCAAGTCGATGTGTTTATCTGCCAAGTGGACCTGTATTTGAAGCTGCGACCAAACGAGTTCGCTAACGACCGAGCCAAGGTGGGGTTTGTTTACACCCTGTTGGAGGGAACGGCAGCGACGTGGGCCACTTCGTTGATCCAGGCACAGTCCCCCCATGTGAACACGCTGCGGGCTTTTCTAGATGCCATCAGGGCGACTTGGGGAGCACCCGTGAATGAAGAGTTGGCCGAGAGGGACTTGGATCGGCTGACGATGAAGGACCTGTCCCTGTCTCAATACATTTCCCGCTTTCGAGTGCTGGCTGCCCAGGTGGAGTGGAACCTTCCGGCTTTGCGTTACCAGTACATCGCGGGGCTGACAACGGAGTTGCAGCAGGAGATGTTAAAGCATGCCCGTCCCGCGGATCTGGAGGCAGCAATCACCTTGAGCCTACGAGTAGAAGCGGGGCTGCAGACCCGGAGGCGATGGGTCAAAGGTGTGGTGGAGAAGCCGGCGGCGAGGAAGGAGGCTGGGGCTGGACAGTTCCTGCCCCGACAGTTTGCCCCGACACCAACGGCCTCGGATGAGCCGGAGCCTATGCAGCTGGGAACGGTGCGGCCCAAGGTAGACCAGGCGGAAAAAGCACGTCGTCAGCGTCTCAATTTTTGTTGGTACTGTGGGGGGGCTGTACATTTTTCCATAGAGTGCCCCCAGAAGCCACGTGGAAAGACTCCTAGGGCCTCTGCTGCCCTTGAGGCCCCGAGGCAGAAGAAGCCATCCAGGCGACGAGGAAGGGGCCGGCAGTGTAAGAGGGTTCGCTCACTTTCGCCGACATCGCTAACCTTCCCTGAACCCAAGACTGGACAATTGTTCCTTGTAATGGTCGGCCTGTGGTCGCCTGAGAAGGGGCCGATGATGGTCCATGCCATGATTGACTCGGGGGCCACCAACAACTTCATCGATGCAGACTACGCCAAGTCTGCTGGATTAAAATTTCTTGATCTCCAAGAGCCCAAGGGGTTCAGACTATTGATGGGAGAACCCTGAAAACGGGGGCGGTGACTCAATATACAGCCCCTACCAAGATGTGGACCAGCTCCCATAAAGAGGACATTTATTTTCTTGTGACCAAGCTCCCAGATTTCCCCATTGTCCTGGGCATTGTGTGGCTCGCCCTCCATGATCCCCAGATTTCCTGGGCCAAGAGACAGCTAATTTTTTCCTCCGACCATTGCCAGGGCCACTGTCTGACGGCCCGGGCTTGCCAGGCCCAGGAAGTGGAAAATGTGGCCACACTGCCCAAGAAGTATGCCGGATTTTGGGATGTGTTCAGCGAGAAGGAGGCGGAACGCTTGCCTCCGCAGTGGCCCTATGATTGTGCCATCGAACTGCAACCCGGAGCCCCCATCCCGCGGGGGAGACTCTACCCTCTCTCAGAACCAGAGCAACAGGCTCTCCGAGAGTTCCTGGATGAGAATCTGCGGAAGGGCTTCATTCGGCCTTCCCAGTCCCCGGCCGGGGCGCCCATTCTTTTCGTCAAAAAGAAATCGGGGGAGTTGCAGCTCTGCAATGACTATCGGGAACTCAACAAGATCACGATTCGCAATCGCTACCCCCTACCCCTGATCCCCGAGCTCTTGGAGCGGATGCGGGGAGCCAAGGTGTTCACTAAACTGGACCTGAGGGGTGCTTACAACCTTGAGTATCAAGAAGGATACAAACAAATAGTCAATGAGTGGTAATGAAATTTATGTAAGGCAACGTAAACGTGGAGAGACCCACAGGCTGCGAGCAGCAAATAGCAACGAAAAGCGCCAAAGCGCTGTAAACTTTGGAGGCCCCACGGGCTGTAAATAGTAAGCAGAGATAGGAGTTATATGCCAAAGTACTAATAATAGTGTCCAACTAATAGGTGGGTGTAATACCCAGGGTTAGTCCATGATCCAAATAAAGCAATCCAAATGGAGACCACGGATGGAGAGTAGCCAAAGCGGTAGAGAATTGTAGTCCAACACCCCGGTCGGGTGTATTTATAATCCACTGGCTGTATAGACAAGCCGGAAAATAGGAATCCGACACCCCAAACGGGTGTATTTATAATCCACTGGCTGTATAGTCAGGCCGACGAGTAGAAGTATGGGATCCAAAGCTCGTTTCGACCCAATACGGGTCTTTGTCAAGGCCAGAATTGTCCCATCAAATAGTGGTGAAGGTCATGGCTGGACATGCCTAAAGTGAAATATATACAATTCCATTCAGTAATAGAAATAAACATCAATA